>KK115170.1:48097-119168 GCA_000611955.2 Stegodyphus mimosarum
ACAAGCAACGAACAAGGGCCCAGGAGAGAAGGGCCCAGTCCACCAAACGTCTAGCGGAGGAATCTCCTCTACAAAGGAAATTTCCGAGGATACAACGACGGAATTTCAAAAGGAAAAGAGATGAGCAACCTCCCAAGGACCAAAAACAAAAATCCAGGAGACTGAACCAAGCTACAACTTACTCAACTTTTAAGGAATGAGCCAAGAAAAGGATGGACGATCATAATAAGATAAGTAGAATTCCTTATTCAAAAGTTTAGTTAATTTTTGAGTGTACTGCAAGTTGCAGGGCCGGTTTTACCTCAAGCGAGGTTGAATTTTACGCCAAGTGGGCGATAAGTTCTCATTTTGAAAGTAAAATATTTTTGTTTAAAAAAAAAATTGTAATTCTTAAAGACTTAAAATTACTTTATGTTTGTAAATAGATTAATTTTGAAAAAAACAATGAATTGCTGAAAAGAAATATGTTAACTAAATGATTTTGTATGACCCTTTGTCGAAAGACTTGTAAAATGTCTAGAATGAAAAATCGGGAAAATTGAAGAACACGATTTAGTCTGTGGACTATTAATTTAATGTAAAGTGATATTTCAAGAAAGTACCTTGAAAAAGGAATAGGAAGCACTTGCTGTAAGCTTAGAAATTTAACCTCTATTTGCATTTCAGGATTCCTATGAAATTGTTAATGTGTTATGAAATGCAACAAATAATATTATGCTAGCAATGCACGCTAAGTGCAATATTAATGTGAATGTTGTGTGCAAACTGCGAATTTTTATGCATGAAAAGTTAAAGATTGAGTATGTTAGAATGCAAGTGTTAATTAGGCTCTTACACTTAAAGTGTTAGACATAAAGCTAGTGAGAACCTTAGGTTTAGCTGGTTATAGGGCGTTTTTTCAGGTCTCGTATGTCAAGTTCTAACTAATGTTAGTCGATTGTAGGTGGAAGAGTTGAACACTCCCGAACACAGAAAAACCGTAATGGCGGTTTGCTTTGCATCCAACACCGGTGAGAGAGCATTGGGGGAAGAATTTAATTGTGCTTGAATGATAATGTGTGTGTGTGCGAATTTACACAGGTAAAAATAAGGATTTGTACCACCTAGAATATTCTGTTATTATGTTGTACTAAAATCATTTTCCTTCCAGATTTTGCTGGAAGGAGTAAGACTTGTTGGAAGAATAAGACTGTTAAGAAAAAATGTTGAAGACTGTTGTTCAAGAATACTTCGTCTGTAAACTTGTTTCACAAACAGATATTGCCTTGTAAGAGTTGGCCTAAGTTTAGAAGAATGAAATTTTGACTATTTTAGAATTGCGAGTTTCAACATGGTCCGTTTGGACCAAAGTAGTTTAACTATCGCAATTCTGGCGGGAAGTATGTAAGGTTTTAGTTAAACTAACCAAGTTTTTATTTTAATTTTAATCTGTCTATCTCCTCTCTGTTTCAACTTCCTGTCAGAAGAAGCGCGCGTTTTCAGCTTATGCTAATTTTGAAATACAGCCAAGTACTATTTAAGCCAGAGGTAGAAACCTCTTAGTGTGAGAGAGCTTAGTCTCAGATCACGGCCACTCGGCTCAACGTTCGTCTGACCAGCTAGCAGTTTAAATTTATAAGCCATAGTGCTTACTCCGTGATTGCATTGTAAAACAATTTGAAGTGCGCTAGTATTAGTATATCTTGCTACGCACCCTTTCAGGTAGAGGCCAATCTCCGCGAATCGCTCTGCGAAGCAAAATTTGATTTAATTTCTATTTTAGGTTTAGTATTTAAATATTATTTGATTGTTAAGTTCGACCCAAGTGCGGTCTTTTACTTTCTGTATCTCTTCCGAGTTGGGAAGTGTGTAAATAAGAGTGATTTAATAAAAGAGGATTTCAAATCCCTTCACGTGCAGTTATTATCCAGCCCAGCAGTTACATCAGAACAAAGCTTACATTTCATCAGCTCACTGTTCCAGTTCAGGACTGAAAACTTGAGAAGAAACACCCTGGTAAATATTTTACAATGTTCTCCAAGAACACACACAGAATACTCAGTCCTGATAACATTAATAACTGAAAGAAAACAAAAAAAAATTGGTTTACTGTCTTCTTAATATGGCTGCCAAATAACGCTAATTATACACAGTTTAAATATTATGAGTAACAACTAAAACACTATTAATATTTCACTGATATACATATCTCGTTCACATTGAAAAGTTATGTGAAAAGTACAAGAATCTTACTTTCTTAAACAGAAAGCTTTGAGTGTTTATCAACTAATAATCAAAATGGTTATTTTTAATCTTCATAAAGTATACTAAAATATATTGTCACTTATTTACGTCTCTATTTACATTTCCATATCACTGAAAAGAAACTTCACGAAAAGCAAGAATAAACTGGCAACGCAAAACAGTATGTGCAAATTAAAGTATTATGCCCGCAGTTTTAAATTATTATAAACATTATAATCATTCGCTACATAAATGTAACTTATTTTTAAAATTAAATCCAAATCAAAGATATGAAATAGTTAAAAACAATAAATTGTGTTTAAGCTGTCTTCGTAAGAAACATTTTATTGCAAAATGTAATTTTAAGTTCATATGTTCCGAATGCCCTAAAAATATCATTCATTAATCCATCGCCTACTCAGTAATGGCGCCATCGATCAACAGTTAGACAAAAAAAAATATCTGATGTGGACACCACATGACTTCTCGTACGGCCTATTAAATTACACACATTTTTGCTGCATTCCTTTTAAACTCATTTCCTCGAATTTCGTTAGAGATATATTTCTCATTCAACTAATTCATTCTCATTTCGCGACAAGGCAAAAACAGATAAAACGTCAAAAAATCGTCATTAAAATTTGAAAAATATAGTAAAACATAAAACACCAAATACAGTTAAAAGAATTAAAAAAACAATTTTTACAATTACAGTTTCTACGCAAAAACAAGTAATTTGGCCAGTGGGTAAGAAGGTAGATTTTTCGGTGCACAAAACTGAAAGTTTACTTTTGGTCCTACTCAGCAAAAAGGTACTGAAGGTGCAGAACTGGCTTAATTTATTATTCTAAGTTTCAAATGCAAACAAATATTGCTGCTACGTTAGACTTAGCCGCACTTAAACAACTTTTAAATTGTGGATATTCTACAACTATTGCACGCAGATTAACTAAAGGTATAAAAACCTTAACCAAAGTGGACGTACAACATAATTCAATCATTTATAACGCAAAAAAATGCACAATTTACCAACATATAAGAATAAGAAAAACTGAGCTCACCCAGCCGAGTAACAGAGTGGGTATATATTTATATACTTTAGGCTCTGCAGATTGCAACCAAAAAGAGAGGTGCACAGCTACATGTTGTAGTAGTCCTATATACAAAATTTCAACGTTCTGAGGCTACTCAATTTTCAGTTTTGTGAGATGCATTCATACGTAAGTACGTACAGAAGTCTCGAAAAAGCCCTTTCTGAATCCATTATGCAATCCGTTTGTAAAAAAGGAGTCCTTTATCCTGTCATTACGTACAGATGTCACACAAAAACATCGTTAAATTTCATTCAATAACAGTGAAAATAGATATTTTCCCTGAAATATGATACCCGAAATTTTTCACGATTACAGTACTTCCTTTATTCGTACAAGGAAATAAAAAAGAAACATCGAGTGATGAGATTATAAACAAGAATGCAGATGGTTCTCATAAAAATCAATCAAGTTGTATTTTGACACTGAGAAAGAATGTATTGTTAACGACTGCAATAGTAATATATTTGTAATTCAGAAAAGAGAAGAATTCCAGTTTGCGCGATTCTTGATAACGGCAGCATGTCCATGGTTCCAACTCTCGCTTTCAAGTGTCACTAAACTCCAAAGGAATTTCGATAAAAATAGTAGCTAAAAATAAAAAAAAGAATAATCCATATTCCATAATACGTTTTGTTACTCGTCATTTTTGAAACTGAATCTTCATAAAAATATAAATAATATCCCAGTTTCTCAGCAGACCATCAAAACGTTTTCATGGACCACCGGTTGGCGACCGTGGTCTTAGAGACCTCTGATTTTGCGACTTCGATCTTCTACTTCATCGATCCATTGAGGAACAGTGTATTATAACAACACTTGCGCAAATAATCCAAGTGAAAGCTGCTGTAAGCAACGGGTAGAACTATACATACCTGAATTTTCCAAAGAGGATTCGAGAGTTGGGTTCATCGGAATTGCAAATTATAAAGGAGATTGAATTGATATGAGTTCAACTTTTGCATGACTTTCGAGATAACTTTTATAGCACTACTATTGCAATGACTTTTGTAGGAGAAATACGAAAATTTCTCAGTATTTAAATTTATTTCTTCAGAAAACTGTCTGTCCATCCTCAGACGTTTTGCTGCAAACATGAAAAATTTCTTTTTCCCCATTTTATTTAAACTACTATATCGACGCGTTCTATCTTCTAAATTGCCTATTTATTCTACGCTTGTCTCCTGTGTATAAGAATACTGAAATAAATAACTGCGGAACGACATAAAAATTATGCCAATGGAATGAAATTGCTCGCATTTATTTCACAGTATCAAAAGTCCGCTACGACTGCGTTCCAACAAGCTGCTAGGACCATTTATTACGTTTTACTGCATTTTATGGGGAACATAAAATATATCGTGGTCTACTACTCTTTATGAACAATATAAAAATATGAGACTGCTGAACTGACGTTTTCTTCTGCAAATATTAAAGAACAAATTGAAATAAACGACTGTAATCAAAACAGTTACTACATACATACGTGCGTACACACAATTTTTTATGAATTTCGAAATCTGTTATTAAGACTTCAAGAAGAGTCATTAGGATTATCAATGCAGGTAAAGTGGAAAATGTGCAATACCCTCGCCGGGACTCGAACCCTGGACCTCTCGAATACGCGTCGAGTATGCTTCCAATTATACCAGGAACGCATGTGGAAAGGGAGGAGGAGAAAATACCTTATAGACTCAGCAAGACAATTCTACGACTTTTTTTTATTTATTTATTTCCATCTGGTTCTAACAATTTCTTTGATTGAATTGCAATTATTAAAAGCCATTTCTTACTAGCTTAAATATTAAAAATAGGATAATCAGAAGCGTTTTGAAATAAATGAAAAGAAATGAAACAAATGAATGAATGAATTCTGTCGCTAAGTTAGCTTGCACTTTGTTTCAATTTTTGGAATTCATAACCAACTTACACGCTTAACAATTTTATATCGTAAGGAAGAATTCTTTTAATTTGAAATGCAATTTAATTCTTATTGCGCATATAGTTCTTGTTAATTTTTCTAACACTTCAGATTCCCCATACACATTTCTCCAACACAAATTATCCTAGCACCTTAAATGTCTTTTCTCAGCTTAAAGTTTCTTACATAACACTAAGTAAACAGCAATCTTATATTCACTTGGGCTTTACTTAAAATATGTATTCAATGTTAGGAAGGTAGGCACAAGGTCTCCCTGTTTTAAAGAACAAACGTAATGTTCTTAAACGTTCACGATTGCTTTGAAATAATGTTTTCTGTGAAAGATTTTCTAGAAATTAATGCCTATCAGAGGCTGATTTTTGTTTAATTCTGGTGTTGGTAGGAGTCTCTTCCGTATGTTGTTGGTCTTAAGTTTATTGTCTTCACAGACTTAAGATTATAAATACTGATATTTTAAAGCGGTTAAACTCCAAAGCGGATAGAATTAGGAAGTTTCAACTTATTTTTTTAAAACCATTTCCTTAGTGAGCCATTCAGTTCGCTTACTAATTCTATACGATTCTAATTTTTATGATCTTATTTTCTATTTATTCGAAGCAGAAGAGTCTTTTTTACGACACAGCTGAGAAACATCTTGACATTAGAAAAGTTTACAGTCTATAGACGTTCTAACATACCCATTGCATCATGTCACGTTACACTGTCGTACAACATACAACCATGCGGTCTAGCAAACTTTCAGATCCCAAAGATGTTACGAGGCAAAAGATCTTTTCTTTATCTTCGAAATTCGATGAGTACGTCTCTTAATAAACTGAGAAATTTGAAAGCAGTGTACAATTTTCAAAATTATTGCTCCATCATTATCTTTTTAATAATATTTTATAATTATTTAATTTTAATAATATTGTAACAATCATATTATTTTTATCAATATAAGCGATATATTATTCTACAGAAAACGCCTGTGTGCTCTCGCTTGCATGAGTGTTTGTGTCTGCATATCTAGATTTATATCATATCAGTTTTATATTATTTACTTGTTGTATGCAAAATATTATGTTTTATAATCTAATACGAATAATGCATAATGTATACAATAATGTATGCAACTGGTAATTTTTACAAAGATTTGCACGAATAATGTAATTAATGTAAAACATTCATTTTAGGAATAATCCTTTACGAGCTGCTTAATAATATCGTTACTATATCATGCTCCAATCATATATTAGAAAGTTTCTTCAGTTGGTATCATAAATACCAGACGATTTCCCTCACACCAAGATATCGAATTATTTTCCACGAAAAATTTCTTTTTGTTAGCAAATAAAACACCCATTTATATCTCTTTCAATGTGAATTTCACACGCATTTGTGATTAATAACGATGAAAACATTTTGTAAAGTAAAAGTTTTCTTTGGAAATGAATGCGGAGCAGACTGATAGTAAGTGAGCCAATAGTAAGGTTTAAGTGCTCAGAAAGTAGATAAATTAATCTTCTTATTTCTTTTTTCATCTTTTCACTAATTCAAAGGATGCATTTCGTTTATGATGACTAAATCGCATTTTACACTATTATCAGATATTTTAAAATTTTATTAATACATTATTCATTTGAATTACCTGTTTTTTTAACTGGAGCATGCTTTTACAATTTGAAACCTATCGTAAGCGCTGGTCTTGGTTTCCAATCAAGCAGAATGTTTCATTATATTTCTCAAGGGCATAAATAGTTTCCATTCATTTTCACCCTCTAAATTGTTTGTTTTATTTATCTTTAAGACTTCGAAAAGAAAAAAAAAGCAAATTATTTTGTATGTACGCTTTCCAGTCTTCAGGGTTTAATGGTAGCCATTAATGCTAACTTGTTAAAATGAGAAAACAGACTCTTTCTTCAAGATTATTTACCCCCTTTTAAAGTATTTCCTTTAGAATTATATCCAATGCTTTGTTTCCTAAATTCTCTTAGTTAATAAAATACTTTTAAACTAAAATATATTTGAATTATTATAAATTTGTAATAGAAAACAAACTAATTCTATTTGCCATTGCACTTAGATCTCTGTATATTATCTTGTTTCAGGCGCCGAAACTTGATTTTAGCTCCCAAATTAATCCCATAACTACTGTAGTTGAATATATCTATCTATATATATATATGTGTGGATGCTACAGCAGACGCTTTTAAACTAATTAGTTGGTTTAGGTCTCTTCTAATTTAGTTTATGTTTCAGGAAATAGCACGTTATATTTTCAAGAGAAAGGCTCGATTAACGTCTAGATATTAAACCTGTTGTAAGTACTAGATATTAAAGTAGAATAGGGAGAAATTACTAGCTTGCATTGCCAGTGTATATGTATTCATTTCAAGGCTTCTTTTGCATATTAGTTATTCGTTCAGGTTCTTCAACCGATTGTCCTCAAGCGCCCTTTACGTAAGGCAGAATGTAAAGAATTTTTGCATTCTCCAGCCGTTTCTCTCTAGTGCATATGATTAGCACATCCAGATCTGCGGTTCGAATCCCATTCAGAGCACAACTGATCGGATTAATAGGGTCCACTAAAGATTTTTCTATAATGTCACTCAATTACATGAAATCTACGTAAATTAAAACAAACTTTTGTCAGGTCTTATACATGGCTAAGACACGTAACCCAGATGGAAGGAGTAATGGGTGACGGCAACCATCGACTTACATCAAAGCAGAAACTATACGAAACTGGCCACGGCTTTCGGTAGCACAATAGTAATAACGTGCTTATTTGTAGACTACTAATATCTCTGTTCATAACTTGAAGCTTGTATCTTTACGACTCTAAAACGAACCACAAATGTTCTAAAGTACTCACTTATTCAAAAGAAAAAGAAGTCCTGAAAGCTTGGTATCTGTTTTTCTTTGAAATCCTCTCTACATATTGCAAAATTTTTCCCCAATTATGTAAACAGAAACGTGCTAAGTTTCGAGTTTAATTTCCTTATGAATTTAAAACCCTGCCTAAAAATCTAATTGTAAAATCCACCCATTTTCTCAGCGCTTTTTAATAAATGTGCAAATTGAGGGAGAAACATACAGATGTAAAAATTTGCGGTTTTTTCTCTTCTGAAGAAGAGGGAGCTGTGTCTGATCGCTTTCAAAATTCATAGAGTTTTTTTCAAAATCTAAGCCAAAATAATTTCCTGGTTCGCTTAAAAAGTGTGCAAAAACTTTTTTATAATATACACGGACCTTTACTTTAATGCGTACATCGATTAACCATACGTAAGTTTTCTGTCAGTAAACCACGCTTTCATTATTTTTAACATTTCACGGATGGCAACAATTCTTTCAAAAACTGTTAGAGAGTGAAAAATAAGAACTCTAAATTCAACTTTCAACAAAAATGAGATATCGAGCTAATTCGCGAACTGATAAAACCGTACGTCAATAAAAGTATTAAAATGAAAGGTTAAGAATACATTAAACATTGTGAGCAAAAAGCGTAAGAAAAGGATATGAAGTCCGAATGAAATGCTTTTTTCCCCTTTACAATGAAAAATATTTTAATAAGGTTTCAAGTTAATAGACTACGGTACAAAGTTTTTTTTTTATTTTTATTATTTCTTATTCTGATTCCCATTATTGCTTTATATTATAATTAAAAACTACGACAATTTTTAGCTTTTTCTGTTTTCTTCGTTTACTGCGAAACTGCGATCCAACTTCTATACCTTTTTGCATTTCACTTGTCATAGATATGCATTCTAATGCAAAATTTTCTTTTTATTCAAGTTTCTTTATTTTAGATTCAGGTTACGTGTATACCTTTTCGTACTTTCTTTAAACAGAATATGTTGCTTTTAAGTACCTCAAATTATAAAACCCATTTTTCAGAGTGTCAAATATTTATTATGTATGATATATCCGAATATTAATAGTAACCTTAACTTCAGTTGCAATTTCATTTATGGATTTCAAATTAAAATATAAGGCACAAGATACAGTCAAAATGACCTTTCTGAGACACATTTCCAAAAACCTGAACTCTCACATGTTAAGTTTTTTAACAAAATATGTATCTTTTTTATATATTTTTTAGCTATGACAGACTAAACTATTACAGGAAAAACGAAAAAATCTTAAGTTTTTGGAATAAAATATATGTTTCTTAGATATAAAAAAATATATAAAAATCTTACGGTTTTAGAATAAAAGTAACACAAAATATTTGTTTTTTAGACCTGAAAAACGTTTAAGTTTTCAGAATAAAAATTACATGAAAATGCGTGTTTTTTTGGATATGAAAAAATCTCAAGAATAAAAATGACATAAAAATACGTGTTTTCTAAAATAAAAGATCAACATTACTCGAAGTTAAAAAAAATACACAATTTTAAGATTCTTTCTCTAATTCATACCAATATTCTCCATCAATCATACCTTTCTAACTGAATATCTAATTTCCTTTATAAATTTTTTGATTGTATTGCCAGAAAGCTTTCGATGAGGTTTTTTTGAAAATGTTCTTATTCTTCGTCATCTACTTCTATTTTTACAATACATGAACTCATTAGTTACTTTCTACTTTTCTCAATAAGATCAGATTATATCTCCCAGGCTTTAAATTTTTCATTTTTTGACTTTTTAAATAATATCTAAGACTATTGAATTCATCTATTAATTTGGTTAATATTTTAAAGACATTTTTATTTAGGACATTTCCTCAATACATTTATTTGTAAACATTTCTTTTAAGATTCGCACATATGTGAGATAATATTACAATACAATTCTATCATAATATCTTTTAATGAAAGTTTCTGGTACTTGTTTATACACATTTGGATTACATCATTCTACTTTCTTTTAAGGAAAGTTTTTTCTTTTTCTTTTTTTTTCTATTTAAAAAGTCTTGATGCTTAATTATTTCACCCCAGTCTACTACACCTTAAAGTTCTTCAATGGTATATTCTGTTAATTTTTTATATCTAGAAACTAATTTCATATTTAACTTTCTAAAATTGTGTTAAATAAAATTATTACTTAAAGTTTGATATTCTGAAACTGTATCCCCATTTATTTCATCTTTATTATCTAGAATGAATTTTTCAGATAATACTTGATATCTAGATATAATATTTCAGTTAATGATATTTTCGTTCATAATTATAAACGGTTCTGACAATTTCTGATAAGCTGAAATATTATCCAAAAATTCTCTATCTTTATAATCACTAATGAAAGGTTCAAAAATTTTTTTTATATCTAGAAATCAAATCCCAGTTAACAGCATTTTCAAAATCTCTAATTGAATCTCCAGTTAAAACTATGTTTCTAGAAATCTCGCCCCAGTTAACATCCATTTATTTAGGACTATACTTCAGACTTCCAGTCTAATACTTCAATTTTCAAATGAGGTGAATAATAATAACTCTCTTTGCTCGAACTTTTAATTTTAACACATAAACTTGCTTAACATTTATCTTTAGGAATAATTGAACTCAAAATATTTCAATACGAGCTTCGACATATTCTGATTCTTTTTCAGATACTTGATTTCTTAAAAATAATTTGATTCTAATATCCCCATTTATTAAAAATTTAGAATACAATATCCCATATTTTGTAAATTTTGAAAGCTTAGTATTAGTTCATTCTTTATCAGGTTGAAGTGTAATAAGACCAGACGAATTAATTACATATAAAGAAGTTTTAATTGAATCATAAACAATTTTTAGTTGCATAATCTTGGATTGGATTTCCAACATTTTATATTCTATGCATGATTTTTCATGTATAACATCTTTAATATGTAAATATTTATCTTCTAATCTATTTTTAAATTCAGCTATTCTTTTCATTTATTTAATTACCATCAGATTTTCTTCCTTAATCGCTCTTACTAGGTCTCTAATATGTAATTGTTTTTTAGTAAAATTTAACAAAATGGTACCCAATTTCTTAATATTTTTGATTAATTCATTTTCCGATTCAAAATAATTACGTTTTATATATTTTAATACAAATTCTTTATTAGCAGCCTCCATCATCATCAAAAGATGGATAGTAAGTCGCCATTTATTTTAGTGATAATTTTATCTTAATTCTTCGTTATCATTAGATCGTTTAATATGTTAATTACTCTTTAAATGTCATTTTTATATTAAAAAAGAATATTTTTATAACATTCCCAATCATATTTTGTATTATAGATTTACGAATTTTACAAATACTGTCGCGATTAAATTTTCCATAATTACAATGTTTATAAAAATCATCCAATTGTTTTACAATCTTGTCACATATATTTATTATGATTTAATTTTTAAAAGGTTCGCCTATAAAAGACCTCTTAGCTATAGGGAAATTACTCCAGATTTTTTCATACTTATTTCTTTTTGGGTAAACACTATATTTATCTCGTTTGGAAAATTATAATAATCAAAAATTTTTTTTGTAAAAAATAAATAATTATATATTCCTTCATAAAGGGTTAAATCTATAAATTTTAACAGCACATCATCTGCTTCTTGAGTTTAATAACATTATTTCTTCCTTTAATTTTATTAAAAATAAATATTCTTCGAATATTATATATTTGTTTTAAAAACATGTTTAGATTAAAATCTTAATAATATTCCTCTTCTGAACTATGATAAATTATAGGTATTTTCCTAACTAGTTTCCTATTAAATATTTTTTATATATTCGCTGCCAGAGATTGAAGCTATCACTTCAGACGAGAGGTCCTCAGCTTCAGAGTTCGAAATAGAATTTGAATCTCATAAATATTTAGCATCTTTGAAAAAAACTTTTTTCATTCGTTAAGGTTTTAAAATTAAATTTACATTAGTTTTGCTGGAAATTCAGTAAAAGATTTATGTCATTTCTTTCGTGAATTACCTTTATTTCTTTCATAAATCTACTTCATACAATAAAAACTACATTTTACAGAAGTAGGATGTTGTAAAAAAGCATCATTATATGCAGCATTAAGTTTTTTAATCAGATAATTTGAGAAATTTCCAAATATAATCGGGTCTAAGCGTTTTTAGTTTCATTTCACCTAATTTCTGCTCAAAGGAATCCAAAAGATCTTTATAATAAGAAACCCAATGATTTCCCAGATTTTTAGTTACATTTAAATTAATAATTCCGTTTTCAAATTATTTAATCTTTTCAGGCAATTTATCTGAAGAAAAAAAAGCCACCAAATCCTTTCTCATATCTTCTTCAATCATTCGTTCTGAAATTCCCATGGCTGAGATAACCCCTTTCCACGTTTTCCTTTTCGACAGCGGAATAAAAGGTGATGGACCATAATTCATCACTACCAAGATTTGGCGATTGGGTCCTCTAATCCCCAATCGCCCTTTAAAAAGGGAAGTATATAAGGTATTTTCTCCGTCGTTCGAACATACCTTCCTGGAGTAGCGGTAGCACACTCGGCGCGTATTCGAGAGGTCCGAGTACCGGCTATGGCACTGCACAGTTTTCACACCTCCTACGTCAAAATAACATAATGACTCTACAAACTATCAATGAATCGTGGAATATTCTTTTCGCTGTTTTTCTCCTAAACTAATGATAAACTTTCACGCTGCTTCTTATTTTACTATAGTAATAATAAAGTGATTCCTTTACGGGCAACATACAAACTAAGTGATGCCTCATTCATTTATGAAGTGCCTGATTGATTTTTCTTCTGTTTTTACCTCCCGCCAATCTATATACATAATTAAGGGAGGTAATGATTTTCGATCCAAAAATTCAATAGGAAATTTTCACATTTGGTATTTAAAACATGTATGTAATTGAGAACAACGTATTACATTAGTAAGCATTAACTGTTATTCTGCCAAATGCAACGTGAATATGCTCATTATGAAGACGAGCTCTCGTTTTCAAACAATTAAATGAATTAGCCTCACTCCTCAATTTTTCATCCGTTTCCCTCTTAGGTCGAATCAACTTTTAAGTAAAAGGATACTGCCACCAAAGGTTATTGCTATGAACTATTTTCAAAGAAACAATATAGCAAATATAAATTGCATAGCGAATATAAAAAAGTGTATGGCAGCACTTAGCACTCTGTTAGGATTTCCAAAGATATACGCTGCTTAAAGATTTTATTATTTTGCTATTAAATTTTGTGTGGCATAAATGCGAAGAAAGTGATGCCAAATAAATAAGGCTAACTGAAAAAAACAGAAACGTTGTCACCTTATTAAGAAAACTGAATAGTGGTATCATGAATTGAGAAAAGCCTGGAAAAAATATATGGCAACACTTAATACTCAATTGGGAATTCTGAAGGTATTCTGCAACACTTAACACTATTGGGAATTCTGAAGACAATTTCTGAGATTTTTAAGTCATTGATTTGTGAACTCGAAGCATTATATAACCAAATGCTGCATTATGGTGAATGCATACACTATAATGAATGCGATAGTTTCAAATCAAAACATGTGAATGAATCTGTACATGAGCACCTTTTGTATGAGAGAATAAAATTATATTAAACGAAATGTGTTTATAATTAACATTGAGCTATAAAGATTGATTACTTACAAACGATCAAACAGTTCCATGTTTGAAAGTCATGTATCACTGGATACTTTCAGGCGCTTTAAGTAATGTTTTATGAGCAGTTTAAGCAGTTTTAACGAGCTTTATGATCAACGAGCTTCAAGTAATGTATCACTTGATACTTCACTTAAAGCTTGTTGTTATTTAAAACACGAAACGGGCAGGAGATCGTGTGCTGGCCACATCAGATCGTTTTTTTCTTTCTTAAGGAAAATAAGTTTTAATTCAGTGTTAGATCAAAGAACCAAAAATAGTAAATAAGTTATTCAGAATGTTACTCCTTTCGAAAGTGCGGATACGGCTTCTTGATGTCATAACACGAAGTACTTTAAATATCTGAAAACACATAAGCCATATTAAAGCAATTGAAATTATACAACGGGGGGTGGGGTACGTTTACACTTTTGTCCACACACACACAAACGTTTACTATTTAATCTTGTCGAGATTGCTAGTTTTAATCTTGTCGATGTTCCCACTGGTAACATTTATGAAAAAGCTTTTAAAGATTAATTGCTTTTATGATCACATATTTTTTCACTTATTACTTATTCATGGAGTCGTTTCTAAAACAATTTGTTTTATCTAGAAAATAATATATTATTTATAATTTATTCTTAATCGGAATTTACTGAGTATTTTCATTGTTTTTAAATTTCTTTGTATGGTAACTACGGAAATTAAGTTAACAACTCGAAACAATCACTTTGTGATTAATTAACAGCCCGCTGGGGATTAAATTTACGAATCTGCAGCGCGAATTAATTCATTAGTGAAACAGTATGCGTGAGCTGTGATGAGCTAGGTGTGGGTGTTCAAACGCTAACATGCGAAAACAATTACATAGAAAATTTTGTCTCCCGCTAATTATATTTTTCTCTAATTAGATGGTACCAAACTGTAAAATAGTAACTGTAATTGATTTCGGTGAATAAATAATGCACATGTAAAGTATTTCTGGTATCTGCAAATGGCGCAAGAACGGTTATCTGGTAACTCACAGCTGAGTTGGGTGCAGCGATATAATCAAATGGGGAAGTATCTGCAGTTTTTCAAAATGAATAATTTTTCTTGGGATGACATTTTTATTTGCAGTGAAATCCAACAGGCCTGTTGTACAATATTGTACCAAACCCATTCGTAAGCCAAGAGTTAGCTGTATTTATATATAACTGTAGTACAAAATAGTAAACAATTTTTGTAAAATATCCATTTCAGCCAAAATTCGATGCATCAAAAGCATTAAAGAAACTAATGATCAAAGAATAAAAATCAAATAAAGTTTTACATATATTTTTTAACATCTCTTCAAGGGATCGGAGCAACGTGCTAATAGGATAGTCACATCGTTCAACAACATATTAAAAATGTGATAATACCAAAAATTTAAACTAAAAATAGAAAATAAATTTCGGTAATTTTTCGTATAAATTAGGTACCTGTAATTAACTAAAGTAGTTCAACTCCACATTTAAAAAAACAAGCACGTAGCACTAATTCAATCGAAACTATCTAGGAATCGTTTGTTTGTTTTAATTATGCCAAAGTTCTCGAGGGATATCTGCCTAAGGGGAGGATTCCTTCGGAGAGGATTTTTATAAGGGAAGCTGCCTAGTATACACGTTACACATGGGGGAAAACCACGAAAACGCCCATGCAGCCAGCCCGTTCGTCGGGATTCGAACTCCGGTCGAGCTATTCCTGATGGTTGAATAACATTACCGCTCGGCCGCTGGATGGAAAATTGTCTAGTAAACAAATTAAACAAATTTTAAATAAATTAACCATACGAGATAAAAAGAGAAAGCCACTAAAGAATTAAACAATTTTATCTTGCTGTTCAGTGAAAAAAATATCACTAAAGATTATTTTTGAGTGTGTGTATGTGCATGAAATACAGTAAAACTGAAAACAGTAACTTTCTACACTTAAAAATGGATTTTGGGAACTTTATACCATTCAATTGCTCTCTGTTTATCATTCCTGAATTGCAATCATGTTCATAAAGAAGAAAATTTTAATTATCAGTTATTTTCTAGAATGGTTTGTGCATTTCAATTTTTGCAGAAATGAAACAGCCGTATTTTCAAGACAAAAATCATACCTTTGCATCGGAACAATGCTTTATATTTACCTCTTATACTTCCTTTTACTTCGATTCTTCAATTGCTGTATAATTTACATAGCCTGCTTCTGGCTACCTTAAAAATGTATCACTGTTACTAATTAATGAGAAACAAGACTAATATGTTTTAATCCGCAGCAATTCAGTTATTTTAAAAAGGTCAGATTTTAAAGAAGCCTTAAGTCATTTCGAAGAGGTTTGTTTAAACTTTTTAATCTACAGTCAATCTAGTATTAACTAAAGTCTGAATTAGAAAACTAAGTATTTCAAAAAGGAATTTAGTTATGAGAGTGTTGGTTTTCTAGTGATATAAATATGCAGCCGACCATAAATTCCACCTCTCTTTCACTTGATCATCAGTTACTAACTTCAACACCAAATTTTCGGCACAATCGCAGCTTCTGAATCAACTAGGCCGAGGAAGGTTACTTGCAGGAATCTGAAGGTTTAAAATTAACTATGAACCATACTTACGGAGATTTGTGACTTTAATAAGTTGCAGTTGCGTGAAATGTGTTTTTTTTGGGGGGGGAAGATTTCTGGTTTGATTGGAGCCTTTTTTTGGAATTTAAATGAAATGAGTATTGCTATCGCAAATAACGCACAGAAAATTAATGGTAAAAAATTAAGCATAATTCTGAACTTTAGTAAAGTGTTATACTATACATACTTAATTTACATTTAACTACAGTATGGGAAAGCTTAAAGAGACATATACAAAACATCTTTTAACCTGCTAAAGTACAGGCGAGAGGACCATATGACCTTTTGGCGGTTTTGTTGCTGTCTTTTGTCGAATACTTTTACATAAGCAGATGTACAGAAAAATAGACAGTCAAGTAGATAAATAGCCGGTGGAATACAGCTACAGATGTATATATATATGCATGTGAGTATGAAATTGTTTTCATAAACACTCTCCATTAACGATCAATTCTTGAATCTTCGGTCTTTATAGTTTAAACAGGTTTTGTTGATCTAAATAGTTTTCGCCCAAAGAACACGAATACATTTCATGCCACGCCAACAGACGATAAGAAAAATTGCTGGACAAAACGTTTTCTTAAAATAGAGCTCTTTTTAGACATACGCATTTGGAGAAAAAATTATTAAATGAAACTTCTTCAGTATGCATACAGTCATAAAAGAAAGCATAAAACTCAAAGAGAGAAAGGTAGGACTTATAATTTACTTAAATCCCGTGGATTATAACTTCAATTCCTAAAAGCATTTTCAAAGGAGATCTACTCACCGGGGTTCTGCTCGGGGGCTCTCTGCTTAGGGGGAGGGGTGCTTTCGGGGAGAATTTTCTGAGGGAGACTGACTCGTGTACATGTTACACCTGGAAAAAAACCCGAAAACGCTCATGTAGCTAGCCCGTTTGCGAGATTCAAACCTCGGACTGAACTACCAGTGTTCAGCGACTTTACCGCTCGGCCACTGGTGGGCTTGCAGCCAGCGATAAAGGTTACTTGTGATAGTAGTTTTAAGTGGAACTTACTGAACATTAGAGCTCTTAAAAACATCCCCTCAAAATTTGGGAAAATGTATATCCAAAAACATGATATTTATCAAATTAATTTAATACAAATCAATGATGATGATAAAAATAAGCAAGTTAATTAAGACAACTTTTGGTTCATTGAAATTGTTAACGGCAGAAACAGTTTTAATGAATACACCACAGGAGATGAATCGCTTTGTACAGAAGAACTAAGTTTCGGAATAGGTTTTCGTGAAGAAAAGTATAGAAGATGAAGAAGGCATCGGAGAAAACTTAAAAGTTTAAAGAGACAAGACATATAATGTGCTAAATAGCAGAACATAATGAAATATAATGGTTCGCTTAAAATTACTTTTTAAACTATGGGCTGCCTTATGGACCCATTCTGAGAAAATGCTAAAGATGCATCTTAAAGTTCTAAAGCTGCAAAAACATGTAAATAAAAAAAAACTTGTTTTGACGTATTTCTAAGAATTATTGTAATAATTTTTTGAAAATACGCGTCAAAACAAGTTTGTAATACAGTGAATCTGACTTGTCTTTAACAAATCTATACAATAAGTTGTTTTTATTAGTTTTGAGTATTTATTTTATTTTTTTTATTTAATCTTTCACATGCATGCAAGATGAAAAGTCTCTCGTTATAGAGATTCATTCGGAATTGTTATAAATACTGTTGCGTGCGTACGAATTCGTAATAAATTGAATTCACAAATCCAATAAAAGGTTGATAACATTTACCCACATCAAAAGAAATATAACAGAACGCTTGAATTTTCTTATAGATATTCGTTCAAGTGTTCACAATATCCCGCAGTATAATCAGTAGTTATACTTAACTGCTAAAAACGTTAATTAGAAGGCAATGCAAAAACGATGAGCATCTAAAGAAAAGCTAAATTTGATATCTCAGTTCACGCAGAACTAAAACAACCCGCAATAATGGTAACTAAGCAACTGAACTGAGACGCAATTTCATCGGCCTTAAATAGCTTTCAACCGACCGCACGAGATCTTTACAGTAATTCCTGCTTCTCGAAATTTCTGGAAAGCAAAAACGGTGTGGAATTACGGTTACAGCTACATAATGTTCAATTACGTTTATACAATAAATTACAATTTGTAAATACGAATTACCGAGATAAACTTTTACTCGATGTTAAATGCGCGTGCTCCTGTATTTTTAATTTTCCGGCATAGCTTCCTCTTAAAATCTTGCGCTGCATTGTACGTGGAAACACAACAATTTTAATTATAATTCTACTAAAACTAGCCATCTAAATACAAATTTCGTAACAATACTTTATCTAGTTGATTCAGTTCATTCACTCTGATTTTTTTAACATAAAGTCCAAGCTAAAGGTGAACGAGTTAGTGAATATTTCTTGTAAGGCACTATCAGCTGCAGATAAATTTAACTTGCAGAATTCACAAAGACAGAAAAATTGTTCAATAATAAATAAATAATTGTATATTATTATTTCTGTTCAATGTTGTATCTCCCAGGCCGCATGCTCACTAAAGTAGATTAAAAGTAGATTAAAAACTTGTTTGCGTAAAATAAATTCGCTTCTAGATATCTCACATCCTTCATCACTAAC
Source organism: Stegodyphus mimosarum (assembly GCA_000611955.2). NCBI lineage: Eukaryota > Metazoa > Arthropoda > Arachnida > Araneae > Eresidae > Stegodyphus > Stegodyphus mimosarum. The sequence goes on from KK115170.1 coordinate 67,158, forward strand.
AACAATTGAAAAAGGTACAAAACTCAGTTCTGGGAATATCCTCTAACGAGAGCTTCAGTTGTTAATAGATGTTGAAAGATATGTTGTTACTGTGTATTAAATTTGCAGTGATTTTATAGATCAGCAGCAAACGACGAGGGAAACGTACTAAATTGCGAGACGAAGAGCATCAGAGCTGGAGAGCTTAGCAATCCATGTAAGACAAAGCCTGCCATAACCGTTTGAAATCTGCAACTTCTACAACCCTTATAGTAATTTCACATTATTTTGCTTCCTAAAATGTGTTCTGTATAGCTAAACGCTGTAGATAAACATTCAAGTGCGGTTTTAAACTTTCACATTATCTTTATTAAATAGGTCATAGCCGACTGATGCGATTATCAAGTCTCTATGTAAAATGTAGTTCTTGATAAATAAGGCACAGGCTAGGTAATTAATTAAAGCAGAACAAGCAGTGTCTCTTAGCCTTTAAAGAAGGAATTGTCATTTTGTAAACTACTAGCCAGTATCTATGTTTCAGACTGAAAAAAAGAGTAAAACTTCCAATGCTTCTAATTGGTTCTGCAAGAAGATCAACGCTATTTCGTTACATTTTAAATATTTTAATTACTTTATATGATTTTTATAGTATCACAGATTTTGTGTGTTGTTGTTTAACTGCTGACACCAAGAAAAGTGCCGAAGAAGCACCAAAAAAGGTGCTTTCCGAAGAAAGACATAATCATCCTTTTAGGATTACTTTCGTTCCAGATGTATTTTATGCCATTCAATAATTTGTCTTCCTAGCTAAAAATTATAAACATTGTGACTTACGTGTAATCTTTAAAAATTAAGACATATGCATGTTCTTTTTCTTTCTGTGAAAATGTTACAGAAGGAAATAACTTATTTTTAAGAAAGCCATTGTTCAGGATTAACAGGTGTCCCTCCTACATATACAAATAAACTTTCGAACAGATTGAATGCAAATAATGTTTCGTTTGGTGGATTAAGTCAGCATCACAATCATTAGCCCATTTTTTGAGCGCTGACTTTCACGTACAAACAAGCCGTTCATTGGACACACCTCCAGATGCCTAGCGTGACGATTACCCGAGGGAGATGGATCTCAGCTACTGGTATTACAAAAGCTAATCTCCCGGACGGAATTAAAAAAACATCCACCCCTAACAATGCAATTTAACTATAATCAGGAAACGATGAAAGAGCATAAAAAATGAAAAAATGTTCTTTCGAACCTGCTGATTTCCAATCTCTGTCTGAGGCATCATTAGCTTAGAACAGTTATGATTTGAGCATTGCGTGCTACTTTGCTCCTTTCTTTTACTAGACTAACAACTGAGAGCATTCCTTTTGTAGGATGGCATTCGTCGGTATGTTTGGAATCAATACTAGTAACATAGGAGGGATAAATTAAAGTATTAGCTTCTACGTGTTCAAACAGAAATAACAGACTGTTCATTCAGAGAGCCTTATCCAAGAGTGTTTATGTAATTACATGATTTATAAAGCTGCAGATTTTCTTTGCTACTTAAAAACTAATTCCGTAGATTTATGTTCCGTTTTAATACCAAAGAACTGCAAGTCAACGAATGGTTATGAATATGAATCGTTTAAATCGACATTTTGAAACTGAAAACATGGGTCTTCGACCTAAAATTTTCTTTGCTCTTACATATATAAACATAAACATATCAGAGATATATTAAGTATATACATATATACATAAATAAAATAATAATAATAAATAAATAAATATACAAATTTTCAATTTTTGTCAAAAAGTAACTTTTATTTAAAATTTAGTTTTAGTGCCTTAAAAGGCATACTTCGGTTTAATTTACATCTGGTTTCCTCACATCATTTTTAGCACGTGATGTAAATAATAAGGTTTATTAATCTCTTAGATAATTTAATACACGTTTTGCCAGCAGTTAACGAGATATAGGAAGAAGTGGGCGGGATACCAGAATTTCATCATTTATTGGTACAGCTGTAGTTTCACCGCACTAACTGTGCATCTTTCGATCAGTTTTGATGCAGAACATGTCCGGAAGGCGGGCCCTAGGCTCTCCTATCTCTCTTTCTTTACAGCTAAACCAACTACTCGAGAATACTTTCGGTTAAGAAGTATTTTATATGCCTTCCATGCCTTACACACACTGTATACCACTAATTACTATACCATTCAAGGCAGCCAGGAATTTATCAGTAAAAGATTTTAGCAGTGGTTTATTAGCAATGACAACATGTTTTAGCAGTGGTTTATGTCATATATCATCTTCAACAGCATTCTTCGCGAATATCCTTTTTCTTCAACAAATAGTGATTTACATATTTATATATAGAAGAATGAGATTTAATTACATTAAAAAGGATATAGGTGGGTTAAGAATTACTTAATGTAGTTTTATTACTATTAAATATTATGCATAGAAGTGTAATTGGTTACTAAAATTTATTAGCTAAAACGGTAAACAAAATATTGTAAAAAAAGTAGCGATTACTTGGACAGAGAATTAATGGTATAGCGTGTCCTCATCCAGCAGGTGAGTGCTGTTATCCAGTTATAACAATCGTTCGTATTATTTTTCTAACGGTATTCGAATAGTGTTCTTATGCATGCTGGCTTACGTATCCAGTGCCAGATGAATTACGATTAGTAATTTTCAGAAATGTTTACCTTGTGGCAGTTTGCGATTTGCATGAGTAAATGTAAAGAATTAAAATGTAAGTTATCAAGAATGTATCAGTCTAATCGTCATTAATATGCAGAACCAGAGCTGTGGAGTGGGTAGGGTAAATGACCAACTCCGACTCCTGAAATTTTAAACCGACTTTGACTCCGACTCCCTCATATATATGTAAACATATACATGCATTACAGCTTATTTTTTTAATATTAAAGAAGTAATACATACTATAGAAAAAAATGATGGCATAGCAAATTATTTATATTAATTAGCATTTGTTGTGAAAAGGAAAAACTGGCATCAGTAATTTCTAAGAAACAGTATAGCTACGTCAAAATTTTTGTTAGAGGACCGTAGATCTAATTTGATAAACTTCAGAGCTGAAAAGAATCTTTCCACACTAATTTGAGTAGGAGGAAGAACTTTTACTTTGTTAGGGCTACTTCTTTTAACTTTTCAGGATAGATTTTTATAAGTTCTAAAAGAGGTGTCTCGCTAGAGTAATCATATTTCTCTATTTCTTCAAAGGCTGTGTAGAAATCTTATTTGTATTTTTTTCATTTTTATATCTAAAGGCTCTTGGTTCTTTATTTTCATTCGCTTTGCCTTAGCCTTTTCAACATAATCCACATATTTCTTAAAATCAAATTCATCACCGGAAGAGGATGGTAAAGACTCAGTTGCAATGTCTGCAGTCTGACTGTCCCGATTTAAATACTCCAATTGTTCTGAGAATAATTTCATTTTTAATGAAAATTCATACATGGCTTTCTTTGCCTTTTAATTTGCTCATCTAACAAAATTCTGTATTTTGGATCTACATATATTGAACCCATTAAGATCTTATTGCCTAGCAAATAGTTTCTCTTTTCTTCATTGAGGAAATTATTCCTTCTGCAATAAACCCTCCATTTCAGAAAGAACAAACATCACATTCTACCATTCTCGCCCCCTGCTAATTCTTCAGATTGCAGCTTTTTTTGTGGCTATATACGGTGTAGAAAGAAGTTTCCAATTCTGCAAAATCATTCCACAGGCTTTTTGTTCGTGATGTATTAGGGTTATCTACATCTTCTAAAAAACGTTCTTAATTCTAACAACCTCTATATCATCAAAGATATACTTCCCCGTCGCGTTGTTTGATTAATAATTGCTCCTTTTCCTGCTCACATCCTAAGATTGGCATCCATTTTGGAGTTTTTGTTGCTATTGCTGCTTATCTAAATTTTTCAATGAGATTTTTAAGTAAATGAATCAGTTTAATCAATAATGGCAAGTATCACATCCATCCTCTTCCCTTATATTTATTTATTAATATGTCAATAAAATAGAAAATAACTATTTATTAATGTATATAGTCCATAAAAAAATAAGTCAGTTTTTGATTAAATTTTCTTTCAATTCTCTTTAATTTCATTTCAAATTCAAACTGTCCAGCAAAATCTGGAGTCGGAGTCAACGTGTTTATAGCGACTCCAGCTCCGACTCCTTTTACTCAAAAATCTCCCTAACTCCGATTCCGACTCCATGGCTCCGACTCCACAGCTCTGTGCAAAACAAAATAGACTTATCTGGTTTCTCTTGAATTACAACATTAGTATTATAATTAACGCCTTTCATTTGCAAATGTCCGGTTTACAGCTTTAAGCTCAAAACTCTGTCACCAATACAGAAGCGTGTGTAGTATGCCAACCAGTACCTCGAGATAAAACGGTACACCTGTAATAAGCTTTTAAAATGCGTTTATGCATAAAGAAATTTTCTCCTTCTTTACCACGTGCCATTGTAGCGTAGTTGGAAGCATATCCTGCTGGCAATCAGGGAATCCAGAGTTAGAAACTCAGCGAAGGTATTTCTGAGTTTTGCTGTTTACCGCTCAGAAATAAACCTATGACTCTAAAAATACACTTTAGTAACAGTAGTGCTATAAAACTGCGTGTAGCAAAAATGATGCAATACGATAATCTGAGATACTAATGTGCTAGTGAAATATGCAGGCTTTGTTTACATACCAGTTTAAGATATGTACTCGGTTCTTTGCATTTGACCGCACAGAGTCCGGTTATTTAAAACTACTGAACGAGAGGCGCTGCCGTCGCTTGCTACTGATTCTTGTGATGAAACTTCTTTGTGATAGGTTTCTCAAAATTATAATTTTTACATTTACCACGTCTCCACAAATACACGGGTCACTGTTTCTCGGGCAAAAACTTACCAAATGAGCAGAGATCGGAGCATGCTCTCGACTGATCATGAACGAATTTCCCACCGGAATTCATAAACGAATGCCGCTGGAGTTAGCCTTCGCCGATAAATTGGCCATAAGAGGTTTGTTTTCACAGTAAATCGCATCAATATACAGATCTGATTTCTATAGAAATACAAGAACTGAAAACTACTGTAAAATGAGGAAACTGTGTTCACACAAAAATTGTGTTTTTTGTATAATAAACACCCAAATATTTTTGCTGAATTCAAATTTAAATTAATTGTAAGCTGAAGGAAAATTACAAATCAGCAGTATAAGTTCCACATAAAAACCCACATGAAGCCTGGAAGTTATTTTCATTGTCTTATTCCACTTTGGTTCGCGTTATTTGTTCTATTATGGAATTAGTTTCGCTATTCAGTCGCATTATTCCAACTAAATATTTTTCCTTTTTGTTTTGTAAATTCTTATATTTTCGAACCCTGCCTGAGCTCTTACTCTTTCTAATTACATTATTTTTATTTATGTATTACACTGGTAACTTATAGGTTTTCCAAAAATCTCTCCATGGCTTTGCATGTTATTTTTTTATGATTTTATAAGTAATCACGTACTTAGATTCTCGCTTTCAAAGAGGTTACCATCGTTACACCGTTGCGTTTTATCCTCAGCTTCGTGTCATTCTTTAATCGTTTCGTTTTATCTACTTTTCTTAAAGTATTACAGACGAATCAAAATATCTTCACTTTTGTTGTAATATAATTACAGAATGCAATGAGTGCTTATCAAAATGCAAAACATTTTCTTCAGCTGCTAATTTAATGCAATCGCAATCTTTATTCAATATTTGTTTTCGAATTCCAGATTTATAATTTCTTTGAATTCTAAAACAAAAAAAATCTACTTTTTATAATATAATACTCTGATTTTAAATTCTTTTATTCCAAAAGAAAACCTAAAAGTTTATTTTTCTAAAATTATTAAAACATTCGAGTTAAAGTCTAAGTAAATATTAGTCAGAGAATTCTGCCAATATTCAAAAACTGTTCAACAATATGAATTAAATAGTTTCGTTATGAAATTTTTTATGCCACATCTCATACGTCACACGACACCTAAGAATAAAAGCAAATCTTTTTTTCTATATATGTAGTTTTCCTCCTCTTCAGACTATCACACCAGCTAGAAGTTTCTTTAATTTATCTACATCAGTGTAGAACTAAGATGAAATTGTAGGTTTAAAAATTTTTTGAGCAAGGAAGGTGAAAAGCGGTTTGAAATGGAAAGATATTCACGAAAGCGAGACTTGAATCTATCATTCAGTTTCTAAAACAAAGAAAGAGAGTAGTTAACAGAAATATCTTTTAAAATCTACATCGTTTCATAGAACATTAAAGCAAGATTTTATTTGATAGGTTTGCTTTATTATAAAAACAAAATAATTCTAAAACACCATAGGGCATTCAGACTCATAAAAGTCTTAAACTGTTTCAATGGCAGTATAAATCCGATTTAGATCCCTTTAAAGACTTTAATAAAAATGCCGATATGTAAAAGCCATATATTAAATTTCATATCTTTCACGACAAACACAATTTCAAAACTGAAAAATATCTAACGCTTAATAATTTGGTTAAAATTTCTATAGAAGAAAAGATTTTTCATTAATTTTTATTTTTTCATTTTTCTGGCTAACTCAGTATTTTCATGTTAGCTTATCATTAGCACTGCGAATAAGCATTTAATCAATAAACGATACTAATGCTATACTAGATCCTAAATTGCTTCTTCCAATGCATAAAGTATAAAATTCATGGGTTAATGCTTCAGTTATTGAATTAATGATAAATATTTAAAGACATCACCAGGAATACAGTAATTGTGAACTTATATATTACTTTCAATTCTCATATGTACTATATTTTATATCTTCTAACTTTCAGATATTTTGCAAAATTTTAATGCAGTCATTTAAGCTACTTTTCGTAAAATGAAAAGCAGTAACACTAAAGGAGATTGCTTTTGTGCAGTTACGATGACGCTTTCCTTCAGAATGACTTATGCAATGCTGTTTAAACATATTTCACTACATTCCTGCGAATTTTATGTTCAGTTTGATGGCATTTCAAACATTAACTACAGCCATGATCTTAGCATTTAAAGCTAACAAACTCTTCATAAAGGTTATTTTGCAGAAAAAGAGGAAGTAGTAAAGTGTAGCATAAAGAACATTAGTAATTTTTGATGTCGTATTTATGATTTTACTGCAGTGAAAATTTTATTAATCGATAAACTTCTGACTGCTTTCTTGCCCTCAGCTTTGGGGCTGAGGGTCTGGAAATACAACATATGCGTTAGGAAAGAAGAGCAAATACTAAAAATATTTTTAAATCTAGTAAACCTAATTTGAAAGCGTAATTTTATTTTTTGTTTTCAAATGCCTTTTTAAAAAACATTTTGAAATGCCCTTTAAAATACACATTTTTTGAAAGATACACTTTTAAAGAATATTAAAGGTTCATCCATAGTCAAAGATTTTATATTGATATTCACACTATTTAAAATGGTTTTGTCACAAAAAATATATCTTACTTTCAGTATGTTCCTGTACGCTGACTTCATATGTGCACATAGATGTTTTACTAGCACCCACGATCGTAGCAAACCGCTTTGTTCACACTTGAACATTCGTTATTACGAAAGTCCAAGTGAAGTGTGGACAAAACGTTTTCGGAAAGTGAAATTGTGGACAAAACGTTTTCGAAAAGTGAAAGTATCCATAAACCGTTTTCGAAAGTTCAAGTACGTACGAAAGTCCGTACTTGGACTTACGAAATTCCAAGTACAGACTTTGGTTATTTGAGGGACATCAGTTTTTGGTGCCTCTTGCTATTACGTAAATAATCCTTGACAGAAGTTTAAATTATACATGCTAATGTAAGTGCACTGAGGTTTATAAGAAATGCCTGATCTTTGTATTATAGTGTGAGCATATTACACGCATTATTTCAAAATTAACACCTTACTTCCGGCTCCTGTTAACTGTCATCGTAAGCAAGGCTGAGTCTGCAAAGCAAAAGCGAATTTAATACTTTCCTATTTTCACATTGCATCAGTGTGGTTTTTCTTTTAATCATCATAGCATTGGATTTAGTGCATTGTTATTTATTTAAGCAATAAACTTAATATGATGTGCTTTGTTAAAGATTTCTACTACACTTGTAATTAGTTAAAATTTAAAACTTAGAAACTCTGCCAAATGTAAAAGAAATCTATGAAAATTTGGAAACCATTTTTCAAGAGATTCAGTAAGAAAACAGAAATGGAGTATTTTAGGTTTGCTGTTTTCCTTAGACTTCAGAATGGCTGTTGCAAATGAGATAGACAGGTAGGGAACGCCTGCAAAGAATTGGTTGAAACCGGCATCACGAATCCCAAAAAATCTTAATTTCATTTCATAAAAGCATTTATGAATCCTGAGAAACCATACCTCTTTCAACTGCTCATTAAACTAAATTTATGAAGAACATTATTAAAGGAATTCTTAATTATGGTTTATCAGAAATAACTTTTATAAAGTAAATAACAGTAAATCCGAACAGCGTACTTTTGCGAGACTACAAATGAGGAAATTATTTTCGGTTCAGAAACTGAATCATCAATGAACCTAGTTTAAAACATGTTTATGGTAGATTTTTTAATCACTTTTCTAAGCATTACCAAATGATGTACTACATAATATGTACTACAGGAAATTAAGAAAATAATTGATGAAATTTTGAATTAAAAGAAGCCACGATACCTGACAGTTACTGAATGCACGAGAAGCGTGGTATTAAAACTTAACGTTTTGTATTCCCGCTTGGGTTTCTTGCCTGATTATCTTAAAATAACACGCGGTAAGTATGGTAAGCACTTTTACTATGACATTTGCAACACTAAGGAAAGATAGCAACCACCACTATGTCTAGTTTTCTTGCTGTCTTCTTTCAGACCCAGAAGAGAGAAATTTCGCAGGTTAAATGTAGAAAATACTTCCAACTTGTATATGACATCTCTGTGAATGCGCTTATAAATATATGTATGATCACATAATTTTTTGTTATATAAACAAAAAATTTGTCGCCTTGTAGAAACATTCTGATTACATATTTGAAGTAGAAAATAATCAGCAGAAGATTAGCAGCATAAATACTATCATGTCCGCATATTCTAATAAGCATAGCAGACAAAAACTAAAAATTTGAAGCTACATGTGTGTTTAAAATGCTTGCATAGAAGGACACACCTATCTTAAGTCATTCATTTTAAATCTCTAACTAAGGCAAATTATTAATGTAACATTTATCGTATGAGGATATTCGGGTTGTTTAGAATACAAAATAGTCAAATAATGTCATCAGGTGGAATATGCAGTTTTTTAAGTTTTATTAAAGCAAGCAATCAGCCAGCCAAGCTGGATCAAGCTCCTCCTATCAAGTGCAGTTAAATACTGATTTGCGTAATTATGAAGATCGAGTGATGTGAACAGAATAACAGATAAAGGAGCAAAGCTAAAACTCCAAACTGGTACCGAAATTGCACGTAAATACCGTAACATTATTAAATAATAGCACTTCAGTGTTTATTAACAGATATCATGAGCATATTTATGTTTCTCATATCCTGAAAATTTAATTTTTTTTAAAGACCTATCTCATGATACTCCATGACAATGCACGGAGTCATAACATGAACCCGGCAGAGATCTGCAGCAACGGTGGCAATGGCAAGTGCTTGACGACTGCGCTAACAAATATCGTCACTTATGCGCTGGAAATAGATAACGTTTCAAAGTGACAAGTCTCGCGATAATATGCGGTGTCATAATGCGAGGCTGTCACGGATCTCCTGCCTTGTAAGTAGTACTAGAACACAAACCCTTATCATCTCTAAGGAATCCGCAGGATTATGATATCTTTCCCAAAGCGAAGGAACCACTGAGATGGATCCATTATACAGTATTAGATAGGAGATTATCCGTGCTTTAGGGCTGTTACTGCGAAACATCGAAAGCCGTGGACGTAGTGATAGTTTACGACGCGTTCCACTAACTTGGCAAAAGGCGGTAAACATGACAGGCGATTATATTGAGGGACTGTGTTTGTATCTTATATGTAATAAAGTCCTTTCAGAAATATAGAGGTGTTGCCACTACTTTGCATCCAACCCTTGTACGTTCATAACATTTAAGAGGCTATTCCTAATTACTTCAATTCTAACTCTTCCCCGTCAATGTTATTTAAAAACTGTGATGAAAGTTATCACGGATAGTTCAACTAAATGGTGAGAGCACACAAAGACAAGAAGATTATTTAATTTTGTTCTGCCTTAACACTTCTAAAGGTCAAATTAAAATACTGAAAAACAAAATTATCAGTCTTCTGAACTTGGCAGTGATACAAAGTTGGAATTTAAAAATCTCTTAAGTATAAAGATGTATTTTCTTATCAAGATTACAACGCTCTGGTCGAACAAAACTAAAATCTAGATCAAGTATAATTATCTCGAGCAGTGACGTTCGCTAAGTAATAGGCACGCGGTACGGGCGTACAGCAAAACGTTGATCTAATACTTTCATACGGTTACGAAATTTTAATTAACTTTATATCAAACTACTTGCCAATCACACCAGCGAAAATCTCCCCAAGTGAGCGAGTACGTGAAGAAATGAGGCATAAAGAAAAGATGCAAACTGAAATTTAGAATGTTTTAATTAAACTCAATTAAAATACCACAAGTTCAGTTCTACGTTATTTTTAGGAGATAGTACAATTTTGCCCCTGAAGCTACATGAAAAGTTTTAAATGATTCAAGGAACAAAAGTACATGCACAGAAGTCGTTGAAATTTCAGAACATAAAAGAAGAAAATTATATATTTTGAATATATTCTGCAAAATGGTCTGTGAAATTTTTTAATTCTCGTAACTAATTCAGTCAAGATTTAAAAGTTCTAGACCAGAAAGTAATTAGCTTTTTCTTAATAATTGTTTTTAAACTAGTAGTAAGTTGAAATTGACTAAACTTTTTGTGACACATAGAGACAAAATGATCATTTTGGGATACATTTCCAACAACCTGAACGATTCTCTCATATGTCAAGTTGTTTCTAGCAAAGTATGTGCGCTTGTAACATATTTTTAGATTTGAGAGACTCTAGAAGGATTTCAGGAAAAACGAAAAATTTGTAAATTTTTGGAATAAAATGTATGTTTTTTAGATATGCACAAAAAATCTTATGTTTTTAGAATAAAAATGACATAAAAATATATGTTTTTTGCATATGAAAATATCTGAAGTTTCGAGAATAAAAATGACATAAAAATATTTGTTTATCTTAAAATATCTTTTTTTAATTTATAAAAATATTGTCCGTCAACCATACCTTTATAGTTGAATAAATTTCCTTTATTAATTTTCTTGATTGCACTGTCAAAAAATTTTCAATCGCGTCTTTTACGAAAATATTCTTTTTCTTCTTCATCTACTTCTATTTTTACAATACATGAATCTTTATATTTAGTTTCAGTTTCTCTCAATGCTGCTCAAACGGAATAGTGATTAGCAACGCTGACTGCCGTATCGAACTGCCCGGTTTCGAATCCCAAAACAGGCATGAATGTTTGTAAAAGTATAGTGTCTGTGCGGCATGGAGTCACTCTAAATATGTGGCGAGACGAAAGTCTTCTCGAGAGACTGACGATAGGGGAAGAGGAGCGAGAGACCGTGGGGACCCGTCTTCCCCGGTCTGCTCTCCATCAAAACTGGGGACGGAACTGAGCAAAGTCGTACTGTAACCTATATGGTGCTTAAGTCTCTTCCCAACGAGAGTCGCAATCTTGCACTCCTTGCCACAATGAAATTTGCGGGATTGAATTGCTGTTACTATCAGACAAGTGAAATACATCAGAACAACCAACATTTTTCTCAGTAAGGTCAGATTATATCTCCCAAGCTCTAAATCTGTCAATTTTAGAGTTTTAGCGCAATATTTCAGATTACTGAATTCTTCCATTTATTGGTAAACATTTTTTAAAGTCTCGTACAAAAATGATAATTATAAATTCTTTTGAATATCATATAAAACTTATAGTCATTCGGTTTAATAACTTTATTTTCTTCCTTTCCAATTAGTTCAATCATTGCTTGAAATTTTTCTGATAATTCTTTTTCAGAAACATCTGCAATATTTTTTCATACAAATCATTACAAAGAGAGTAAAATGTTTCAAGATATGTAAGCTTCAAAATCATTTAATGATTCTTCTATTTATTTATAATTATTTTTCAGAAATCCGAAAGGATATTCCAAAGATAAAGTTTCCTTAAAGTTTTTTTCAAAGCTTCTTCTAATTTCTGATCTTTAAAAATATAAAATTTAACTTGTAATTTTTCCATAAATTCATCTGATAGATCTCGATATGCAGAAGTACATTTACAATCAACTCAAGAAACAGATTTTATTTTAACTCAAGAAGCAGATGATACGCTTTTAAAATTTATAGTCTTAACCTTTTATGAAAGATTATATAATTATTTATGTACTATAAAAATTTTTGTTTATTATTATAATATTGCAAACAAACGAATTTAGCTGAAGAAGAAATAAAATAAAAACAAAATGTGAAAAAATATGGAATAATTTCCTTATAACCGAAAGGTCGGTTGTTAGTCGAACCTTTATAACCGTGCAGAGATATTAGGTTACTACCCAATCGCCAAAAGGTGGTGTAGAATCATCATCCACCACGCTTTTAGTTCGGGCGCCATTATAGAAACAATAGGTTATTTCGAAGCAGGAGACGTGAAAAATGAGCAACGCCTTGGCCGGGAATCGAACCACGGAACTCTCGGTTACGCGTCGAGCGTGCTGACCACTACACCACGAAGGCATGCGAAGAAGGCGAGAGAAATACCTTATAACCGAAAGGCCTTAAAACTTAAATCATAATAAATGGTTGTGACAATATGTAAACACTGTAATATTGCAAAATCATTGGATGATTTTTAAAAACATTGTGATTGTGGAAAACTTAATCATTGGATGATTTTTAAAAACATTGTGATTGTGGAAAACTTAATCATTGGATGATTTTTAAAAACATTGTGATTGTGGAAAACTTAATCATGATAGTATTTGTAAAATTTGTAAATCTAAAATTAATAATACAAAATAAGATTGTGAATGTGATAAACCGTATTCTTTTGCCCACAAAAAACGCCATTTAAAAAGTAATTATTATTTCAAGCCTTTTAGTGGTAACAAAGAATTAAGATAAATTTCTTACTGTAATAAATGGCGGCTTATTATCCACCATTTGATGATGGTGAAATGAAAAAAGAACCTATAGGTCCTCCTGGTACTGTTTAAATCCTGGATAATCATGATGCTGTTAATCAAGAATTTGTATTAAATATATAACACGTAATTGTTGTGAATTAAAAATGAATTAGTCGAAAAAATTAAGAAATTAGATTACAGTTTGTTAAATTTACTGAAGAAAATGCAAGGCATGTTAGATATGTTTTTCAAGATATATTTTGCTCTAGTAGGAGCGATTAACGAAGAAAATTCTGATGTTAATCAAATGAAAGCCTAACAAAATTTTAAAATAAATTAGAAGATAAATATTTACATATTACTGATGTTTTAGATGTAAAAGGGAAACGAATACCAAATATTGGAAATCCAACAAAAGATCAAGATGCTGCAACTAAAAAATTTATGATTCAGTTAAAACTCCTTTATATGTCACTAATTCATTTGGTTTCAATAGACGTGACAAAAAATGGACTAATAGTAAGCTTTCGAAATTTACAAAATAGGGAATATTGGATAAAGATTCTAAATTTTTAATAGAAGGAGATGTTTTATATATATATATATAATTCTAATATTCAATATATATATATATTTGTACCATATATATATATATATTTATTATATGTTTATTTGTACATTCGCCTTACCATACGTTTTGTAAAGTTTTTTCTTTTTTAGTAGTGTTTTAATTTTAAATTTATGACAGGCGCGTCGGGAAAAGAAACGATAAGAATCGAGACCAACTGTATTATGCAGATTCTTTTACTTTTCTATTAATGTTTTTTCGCTTCTGTCTCAATTATTGTCATTTGACGAAACGCGTAATGGAGTTTAGCTATGCTCGAATTTGTCACGCTTTTCCCTTGATAAGTCCGTGATGAACCTCGAGTTAGGCTAAATTGCCATTTATTGCCATTCTTTGTTATTTATCCTGGTGATTTTAATATTTAATTTAGCTTGTGCTTAAAATTGTTTTTAATTTTTTAAATGTTGAGTTTTTTCAATACCAACATTTAGTTTTTTAGTTTTTTTACAATTACTTTTACTTTTTAGTAATTGTTTTTTTTGTTCAAGTTTTTTAACTCTGGAACTAAGGTATCAAATTTAGTTTTAGGCGATTGCTTTTAGAATTTTACTCCTTTTGCTTATCTTTATATATATATAGATAAAATAATTAAAAAGGAATTTGAATTTGTCGAATTTCGTATTGAAATTTCCGAAAGGATTTTTATTTTGAGTTCAATTATGCCAAAGCTAAATAATTTTTTTCATATGTAAAGCCAGATTATGCGTTAAAATTAAATGTTTGAGTAAAGAAGCTACTCGTCCTTATTTGTGAAATGAAGTATTACACTGGAAGCTTTAATTATAGCGAAGGAATTTCGTCCTTAATAAAAAGACTTTAAAAAAGGCAAAATTTACCAATAAATGGAAGAATTCATTTGTCTCAGATATTATCCTAAAACTCTAAATTTGAAAGATTTAGAACCTCAGAAATATAATGTGATCTTACTGAGAAAAATTGATATTAAATATGGACATTCATGTACTGTAAAAATAGAAGTAGATGATGAAGAAAATATAGTATTTTCTTGAAAACGTCATGGAAAACTTTCTGACAATGCAATCAAAACAATTATTAAAGGAAATCACATATTTAACTATAAAGGTATGATTGATGGGGAATATTGGTATGAAATGAAAAGAGCATCTTAAAAATGTATTGTTCTGAATTCTGAGTCATGTTTATCTTTTATTTAAAAAACATATATTTTATGCCCTTTTCATTTTAAAAATTAAAACTTTTTCATATCTAAAAAACAAAAACTTTTTACATCATTTTTATTCCCAAAACCTTGATATTTTTTTCATGCCTAAAAATGTACGTAATTTTTATTCTAAAGACTTCAGAATTTTGTGTAGTTTTTCACACCTAAAAAATATACACTTTATTCCAAAAATTTAAGATTTTTTTGGGGTTTTTCATGTATTTTTTAGAGTATGTCGTACATAAAAATATGTAAAAAACATACATATTTTGTTAAAAACAACGTGACATGTGAGAGAGTCGTTCAGATTTTTAGAAAATGTGTCCCAGAAAGGTCATTTTGTCTTTATCTTGTGAAGTCCGCTAATTTTTATTGCTCGAATATATTTGCATTATAGTTTTATAGCACATTTAAAGTTTATGCGCAGTAGTTCTTTATAGCACATTTAGAGTCTGCATATAACGTATTTGTTTATGATTTATGCTTATTTATGATATAAAACGTTTTTAGTTCCTCTAAGTAAATTTAATAGATTTATTTTCATAAATATTACCCATTTCCTCCATTTTTTAAATATTAAATATTTTTTAATAACAAAAAACTACTTTACATATAAATCTTTTAGAAAATGAGCAGCAGAATCCATCAAATACAAGTACTTGATGTACCTGATGAAATCGTAAGGGTAGTTCATTATTACAGTAAACAAAATGTTTTCAATTATTTTCAGAAAGGCTTCAGTTCCGTCAGAAACGCCACTCTGCATTCAGGTTAAAGTCACTCTAGAGTTTTACAGTACTATGTTTTGTCACCTTTAAAGTTTTAATTTAAAAGTCAAAAGACAAAAATCAGCGTTATATTTGCAAATTTTTTCTGTGAAAATTTGCAAATATAACGCTGATTTTTTTTTGTTGTTGTTGTTTGACTTCTAAATTAATACTTGTTCGGCGCGTTATTTTATCTTAATTTACTATTAAAGTTCTTTCACTAGCTGATTGCAATTATTTTTCTAATTATATGTACTAAACTTACCGTCAAATGACTATTTTAAAATTACTACTATGATTATTTCTATCCACATGTCCCTCATTCAAGTCTCCAACAATCTCAAGGAGGGAAAAAACGTTATCTTCATTTTTCACCATCCTTACTCTTTTTTTTTACAAACATTTTTGCTCTTAGACATCGCTTAAAATTACAGTTACAAGAAAACAAAGCACCACAAAAGTACAAGTCTAATAAAGTGCGCAGTACAGCAGATAGTCATCATTTTATGTTATGATTGGAATTGATTGACTAGACCGAGTTGTTGACTGATATATTACGGATTAAGTGCTTAATTGGTTATTATTAATAATAACCTAATAAAAGGGTTATACTGAATAATTTAAAAGAATTTACCCCATGAAATTCTTATTAATAATAATTTTCATCTATTAATGGTAAATGTAATAATTTTCATTATGTTCCCATTAGGACACTCCACTGCGCTCGCTTAAATATTTTTGCTTTAGCATATTCGACAGTTTAATAGATTATTCTAGACATTCTGCGTTACGAAACTGATATTGCTTTAGAGTTGTTAGTTGCTAGTACGCTCATAGTTATTTTTACATTTTCACTAATTTTTTGTTAACCATAAGGCTAAGTACAAAAATATTTTAGCAGAAATTGTTTTGACATATGTAAATACCTATTCAGCCCAACCGAAAGAAACTAAATATTATAGAGAAAGTTCTTTTTCAACTAACTGCAATGCTATGAGTTCGTTTCTGAATGTCAGATCGATCTCACTGGCATGCATTCACAAGCGGACGAAAATTTTAAATTTATAATAGTTTATCAAGACCATCTAACAAACTTTATTCTGTTAATGGTTTTAAAAATTAATCCAGCCAAGGAAGTTGCTTACCCTCTATTGGATGTGTTCAAAGTATTTAGAGAAATGTACTCTTACAAAATAACATTGGCCGAGAATTTTCAAGTGGTTTAACAGCAAAGAGTTGACAATGTTTGCGTAATGTGGGATGTTGCTCACAGAGTTGCTTAAAGTTGCTCACAGAAAGTTAAGATATAGAGGATCACAAAACTTAGTTGCAAGAGCAAACCATTGGAGATATGCTGTCCATTTGGCTTGAAAACATAATACCACTAAGAAGAAGAAATAAAATTCATGCAATTTATTAAAAATAGAATACATCATATTGAAATAAATCGCAATTCATATGAAGCAGTTTGGCTGTAATGAAGCTAAATTTGGCTTGAAAACTTACATGAAAGTCAATATTTTATCCTAAATTAATATGTTAGTGAAGAAGATCTTGCTACATTACAAGATCATTGTGATAATGATACCCAACTTTAAAGAATAATCTAAAAACGAAGGCGTCGATATAGGTACGGTGAATGATAAAAACATAGAAGGGGAAATAGATAGATCTTTCGAGTGAAGACTTGTAACTAATACCTTTTGAGACATCCAATCAAAATTGGAAACAAAAGTGTAAAGTCAAACAGAGCATGAGAAAGTTATGAAATACAAAAAATCAATAATCAAAAGAACAGAGGGAAAATTATTGCCGATATTGAAATAGAAAATTATGAAACAAATAAAGAAGGCTCATCTTTCTTATTCAAAGAGGTCTCTGAAAAAATTCCAGAAGCTAGAATAAGTAATAACTAAATAAGCAAGCGGATAAAATATTGCGGTTTTTGAAAATTAAATTTCCAAAAGCGAATACAGGCGAAACCGTTCGGTTAGAGGTAACTACGGCTAAAACTGACAATCGTAATGTTATAATTATTGTAATTTCTATTAAAAAGGTATACTCATGTAAGTTATGTACACAATTAAGTCAACCCTTCAAAACGAATTAATTTACTGTCTACAACAAAACATTTATTTACGTTAATGAAATTCTGATATTAAAATAATTTTAAGAGAATATGTCCGTAAGTTCCTAACTTCGGTGGTCAAGAATTTCAGTACTGTAGTTATAAGGGCAATTTAACTCAAACCACTGCAGATATAAAAAGTCAGAAATCTTTTACAATGCAAAATGCTGAAGAAACTCTTCCTGCAAAAATAACTTATTTTTAGCAATGTAATAGACACACATATGAGAACGCGTTTATGTAATACACAGAGAATGTATAGTAAAGTAACAGATATCACAAAGCATACTTTTATTAATTCACCAGATTTTTCAAAGTTATGATTAATTATTAACATCTGCCAGGAAATATAATTGTTATGTATTGTTAATTACACTGACCAAAAGACAGGATTACTTATTAATGCTAACTGGATTTATCAACTCAATAGTAACAGGTATGGAGAATTGACCGTTCAGTTTGAAAGAAGGAACATGGGAACATGGGTTCGACACCTTCTGCACTGTAAAAATTTATGTTACACAGATAAAAGTTTGATTGTTGTTCTTTACCAGCAGACATTATGAAGGATTAAACGCAAATTTCTATGTGACTGATCAAAAAGTAGGCTCGAGACGCATCTTTGTTTACCGAAATTATACATCTTTATATCGAAGTATGAATTTCTCAAAACATAAATTTCATTTTTACAGATAACTGATTTATCCGTTTTCGAAGTGTGAGAAAACTAACCACTATAAATATTTATTCGCTACTCTGTTAAAGTCTTTGAAATCAGTTTTCAGTGCACGTAAAATGTGTATATTTGAAAGCTATGGATTTGTGAAGATCTCTTTAGTAAACTACGTTGGATGGGCAAAACAAATGAGCGATTTACTGTAATAAATCACAGCATACAAGCTATAAATAGCTCAAGGAGATCGTAGAGATAAAGTAAATTTTCCCAAACGCCTAAGAAGCAACTATACATTTACATGGCACATAATGCAGAAATGTAGGTGTTGAAAAAGAATTTCGAGTATGTCAGACAGGAGAGAATATTCGTTAGCATACGCGATGGGAAAATATATACTCTTTGTTAAGACTATATTTGTAACTTGCTATTACTGTTATATTTCAATGTATTTTTGTGCTCATTTTCGTGTGGTCTCTTTACTCTATGGGTTACTTAATTTGAATTCTAATTCAGCATATTTATGAACAGTCACCCCTGGTTCAAAAGGTAGGTTCAGTTTTGATATTTTCATTGAAATATAAAGGTTTGTCTTCGAAGAAATAAAAAAAAAGTTACCAAGTTAATTTTTAACAACAGGAATTAAAATTATATTTTCAAACATTCTGCATATTGTATATTAATGTAAGACTGTCCTTTCGATTTATGTCTATAACTGCTCTAAGAATTCATCTAAAATCTGTTTTTTTTTGCGCTACCAGGTTATATACATTTGACGCATGGTTTACTCCGTTCTGCAGGATAAATTTATTAGTATATAAATTATGTTATGCTTATTTCATTTTGATAAGTTATATAAGAAACAATCGATCAAATGTTTACAGAAACAGGATGTAAAATTTTGGGTACCTGGCGCAATGCGGCCATTTTTTAAAGATTTTTTTTCCAGTGGAGGGCCCTTAGCCGATTTCTGCTTGGCAACTACTAAAGCCAGAGCTGGTGGTCACTTTATTATGGAGGCGCCTAATGGGTGGGCCACTTTTGCCTCCTATGAAGGGACGGACAGTTACAACCACGCCTTCTCCGGGATTCGAGCTCAGGCCCTTTGATATCGCAGTCGGCTACCCTAACCGCTATACCATCTGGGCGGCGATTTTTTAAAGATGAAAAGGTAAAAGTTAATTATCGGGTGCAAGCTGGTAGTTTTCGAGCCTATTTTTTTAAGAAAGATTTGCAAACTATGGCTATTTATCGTAAGTCGATAAACGTTATCAACATGAAAAAGAAAACGTACTTTAGCAATTTAAAATACAAATCTGGATTGCCTAAACAAGGATTCCATGACACATTAAAAAATAAAGCTTTCATTCTTCATCAAATCTTTCTGCAACTGTTTTGCGCTATTCTTCTCACGATATACACAGCGCCCTGTTTTAACTTAAAAAAAATTTCTCAGAAATCAGAGACTTGTGAGGACTCGGCTTCGTGCAATTCTCGGCAACAGTGGATATTGAGGAAACAAATGTCCTCGTTATTCCATCTAAAACAATTTCAAGAAAATTCTGTATTGCTGAAGAAATATCACCGTAGTTACTTCTGTTGCTCGCAAACTCCCCAAACTCATATTTTAAAACTAAGTTTAATGCAAAAAATATTACGATTTGTTTATAAACCGTTGCAACTAGGAATACAATAACAAAAAAAAACGCGTACAAAAATTGCGATGTTGCTTGACTGAAGAAGCATGGTTGCCGGAAGTGTGGTTGTGCGCACGGTTTTTTTTTTCTTATATTACATGCTCCGCTCTAAGGCACTACACGGAAAGGGAGGGATGCCCCGTGGAGGTCGTTTTAAGGGAAACTGGCTCGTATCCACGTTGCACATGGGGAAAACCACGAAAAAGCCCATGCAGCCAGCCCGTTCGGAGGGGACTCGAACCCTGGACCAAACTACCAGTGTTCAGCGGCTTTTACCGCTCAGCCGCTGGTGGGCTTGTGCGAACGGTTGCCAGAGGTTTCACAAATTGGCGACTTCTACAGAGGTGGCTACGTCAATACGTTAGTACCTATTTTTGGTGCTGTAAACATTTAATTACTTTTTATTTTATATTATACACAAGCCCACCAAATTCTATTTTATTTATAACGTACGTATATAAGGCAGACGAAGCATCTAATCTGACCCTTCTGGAGAAAGACAGCGTGAATCAAATTTATTAAGCCAAAATATGTCAAAACCTCAACACAGTAATAATGCCTTGTGTTTTCAACTTATCCTTTATATTTAGCATTTTTTATTCCGAAAAGGTTTTTTTCTGAATAAAGAAACCAGCTTGCGAAATTAATGTGTTAATCTTGAGTATTTCCACATTTCTTTTGGAATCTCTATTAGCCAAACATCTGTTACACTTTCTTTTTTCCGTTGGGATCAAATGCAACATGATCGAACTCCAGGGTTAGTGCACTTTCCTGTTTTGTTTCCTGTATTTTGAAAACATAATTTCTTTTCTAGTTTGCCGCGCTGCTTAACGAAAAAGAAGGAAACTACGACCTCACATTACGTAGTGTTCAACTCATTTGCCTAAATTGTCTTCTACCTGATTATAACTCGAATAATTTATAATTCATTTCATGTAGAAAATTACATTATTTATACTTTTTTCGTTCTTTGGATGTGCAGAAAGAATTTGGAGCATGAAGAGATACCGAAATATACAAGCCTACTGTTCGGAGTAAAAAAGGACTTGAGCATAAAGCTTTTTTTATCAAAAGGTACACTACTGGTGTGCAAAACTTAAGCAACAATGTAAAAATTTAGCAGATAGCCATGAAATTGCAGAAAAGGAGGTCTGGAGATCAGTACAATGAACACGTAAGTCAGTATAAATGTCATGCGTATGCAAATATCAGGAACGAAACGTCAGCGGCGACGTGAGCGTACACAAAACGCGTGATGTCGGCCCGCGCAGCTCAACAGTAGAATAAAAGGAAGGATGGAGACGCAATTCAACATATTCACTGCAATGCCAGTGAGTCAGTTCGTGAAATATGGCTAGAAGATATCACCTGGACGACTTCACACGTGGAAGAATGATCGGAAAGCTGGAGGAGGGGGGTACTGTCACCAGTGTAGCTTCAGAGTTCGGAATCAACAAAAGTGTCGTTTCGCGCGTTTGGAAAGCATTCCAAACCACAGATACAGCTGTTAGAAAGGTTGGTGGTGGCCGCCCGAGGACGACATCTGCAGAGGATGACCAATATATCGTCCTGCAGGCAAAAAGAGGCCGGCAGCAGTTAGCAAGCGCCATTGCTCAGCAACTCTGTACAGCAACGGGGCTACAAGTGTCGCGGTTTACTGTGGCCAGACGCCTTCACAAAGGGGGCCTATTCGCCCGCCGTCCTGAGCGGTGCCTCCCGTTGAAAGTTGGCCACCGACGCCACCATTTACAGTGGTGCAGAGAGCACAAAAACTGGACAACTGATCAATGGAGTCGTGTCCTCTTTACGGATGAGAGTCGGTTCAGTACCAGAAGCTATTCTCAACGCGTTTTGATTTGGAGAGAGGTCGGAACCCGGTTTTATTCCAGTAACATCAAAGAAAGACACCGCAGGTCCTGGAGTTCTTGTCTGGGGAGGCATTATGCTGAACGGACGAACTGAGCTCCACGTTTTCGACAGAGGGTCTATAACCGGGGATCGCTATTGTGAGGAAGTACTCCTTCCCCCTGTGCGTCTGTTCCGAGATGCCATTGGCCCAGACTTAATTTTTATGGATGACAATGCACGGCTACATCGGGCTCTTGCTGTTGAGGAGCTACTGGAAAGTGAAGATATCACTCGAATGGATTGGGCAGCGTACTCCCCAGATTTAAATCCTATCGAACATGTGTGGGATGCTTACATTCTCCGAAGAACACCCAACAACTCAAACAGATGCTGATTGAGGAATGGGCACTCCTACCGCAAGAAATGTTGCACCAGCTAGTTCTGAGTATGCGAAGACGGTGCGAAGTAACCATTGCAATGAGGGGAGGGCATATCCCATATTAAGGAACATCTTCTTGTTGTTCTTCCTCTTGGATAGACAATCATGGCTCACGATACTATGCGTTTAATAAAGCTTGTTTTTATTTGATTCCATACCGTATGCATTGTATTCCTTTTTCAGCTCCTATGCTTTCGTCATCCTTTACGTACATAATACTCTCCTTCATTTCTGCATTTCATGTCTCTCAGCTGATTTCTCGTGGAGTTATGGCAAAAAACCCTGCTGTTGCTTAAGTTTTGCACACCAGTGTAAAAATAAGAAGGAAGCGCAAATTTCCTCCGTTATCAAAGTATATTTCGCAAATCTAGTATCAGAAAGAATTGAGTAGAATCCGCTCAAATTAAACCTTGTTTCCCAAACACGTAACATATACCGTAACCTGTAGGTGCTGCAACTGTAGCAGCATTTGTTTTCTGATAACATAATCAGTCTGCTTCAAGTACCAAGCACAGAAAAAAGGATACCAAATTATTTTATTGTCAGCAACCCATAAAGTGGTTACGGAAAAGACCGCATAGATTAAAACCCTCTGACCGGCCAGGGTTTTCGCTAAAGAAGCACAAATTTCCCAAAACTACTACCAGAAAAATTTAATTTCTTGATTTAATGTAAAACAGTTTCTGGCATTTTATACCTGGATTTATGTACTTTTAATATATTGCTTTAATTTCTTTGACATATTTTAATATGCGCGTATATATACATTCGTTCAGATATAACAAAAAATATTCTAGGCTGTATATATAATGCCTTGCCGGTTAGAGGGTTAAGCATGACCAAAAGCAGAAAAGCAAAGCAAAAACCCGAAGGTCAAAAGTGAAGACAAGGTGTAAGTGTGTGTAAGTAATGTGTAAGACAATGTGACAATGAGCAGAAATGACGAAGTTGAGTGGTAAAAACCTCTGGGGAGCGAATCTGAAAAAAACAATGAAGAATTGGCAAACTAATGAAGCGACTATAAATATCTCAAGTGGTATTCAAGCATTTATGCGTTTTAGAAATATGAAAACAGAATATGGTTTTTGTGAAAATTTTGCTTTATTTATGATATATACATTTTCTATTTGAGAAAGTCAGACAATAATTTTCTCTAAGCTAGCTTCTTGTGTTAAATTTGTGACAAGAATTAAATTTACCTTACGGAACGTTTCGAAATATTTGATTTTTATAGCCTTGGTTATTTCCTACTTCTTTACCTGGAAGCTCAATGGTTTATTTATTTATTTATAATACTGCAAATCTCACGAGGCTTATCAGATTAAGATAAGGGATATCTTAGCAGAGAGTTTCTAAGGGAAATTACCTCATGTCTAAAGTCCACACAGGGAAAACAGCGAAAATACTTACATTTGGGTTGAATTTCCAATACTCGGTAGTCTTATCCACTCAATATCTGGCCGGGGCCTGGAAGCGAAATAGATAATGCCGCTATAAAGTGGGAAATCTTCCCATGGTTATCTAGGCCCTAAACGATATTTTGGTTGCAAAGTATGTTCCCTATTCTGTGTTTAATGTGAATGCACGCTTATTTTTCCTTTAAAATGTCCCGCATTAAAGTATCCCCCTCTTTATACACGTACCTCTCGTGTGCTTTGCCGTGATTAACGAAATGGATAATGAAATCGGATAGCTTCCTAAGGAAAACTGGTTCATATTTACGACGCACATGGAAGAATAGATAAGGTTGTTTGATATGGCAAACCAAACAAAGAGTCCACCAGCGGCCGAGCGGCAAAAGCTGCTGAAAACTGGTAATTTGGATAGAGTACCCTCGAGAATAGGCTGACTACATAGACGTTTTAGTGTTTTTCCCTATGGGTAACGTGGATACAAGCCACTTTTCCTTAAAAAGTCTTCCATTTTGCATTACTGTGTTTCCGTGTAGTGCCTGGCGAAGCATGTAATAAATTTAAAAAATAAACCACACAAGGGTTAGCTACCTAAAAGTAAATATGCCACGAGTCTCCAAGCGCTAAATTCGCTGAACATTGGTAGTCCGACCTGACTCCCAGCAAACGGGCAGGCTGCATGACGTTTTTGTGGTTTTCTCCATGCGTAACATGGATACGAGGCAGAGCCCTTCGCGATAACCTCACATGCTTTGCCATAATCAGATAAATCAGACCAAGCCTAAGAGGGCGGAGGTCATGGAGGGCTTTTTAATGGAAGCTTGGCTCATATTTACGCAGGGGAAACCTACGAGAACTCCTTCGCCAACTCATTCGCAGAGATACTCATTAACTAATAACTAACTGGTAAATTTCCTTTATTAAAATAGTAACTCATTTCTCCGGTTTAAGGTTTAAATTATTACAATTATAACTGTCTCACATTTAACAAAACCATTTAATTATACGTAAAAAAATATATTTATTGACAGTAAACCTATTCTTATATTTTATAGCATTATGAAAACTGGCGCCAGTTAACACTAGTTGTTCGCTATAGATCGCAAATTAAGTAATTTATTTCTTTGCATGTCTGCCATTTTGTCGTAAATTTCTGTATTCAAGTTTACGAAAGTAATTTTTTTGGTTATTTTTCTTACGATTTTTCAGAAAAGTATATAAGTGAAAGTATCTTCTGCATGTTTTAATAACATTAATATTATTTACATTCATATGCACTTCTGTGTTTTTAGCTCGAAATTAAAATTAATAGACACATTTTCAGTTCAAGTGTACTCCCATTCTGCATTTTAAACTTGGTTCTTCTTGCGTAAGATAAATATGCGAGTCAAGATTCTTCAGAAAGTCTTTCATGTAAGCATTTCTGTACTTAGGCGAACAGTCTTTGAGGGCTTTGACGTAACTAGTTAATCACGTTTCTCTTGTTAAAACTTGTTTCACCACCTTTTTCCTCAACTATTTTTCATTCTACAGGCAGTAAATCCGTTAAACACTGGTAGTTTGATAGGTGCTCAGATCCCTGCAAACCAGCTGGCTGCACACTTTTTCGTATTTTTTCCATGTCTAACGTGAGTGCAAGCCAGTTGCATTTAGATAAACCTCCAATATGGCATCATTCAACCCTCGCATGCTTTATCAAAATCTAAATCTTAATATGGTTTCTGCGGACACAGTAATCACTAATGACAAAGTGCTTCAAACCTCGTAGAGAACGATCCAGCTGCATGGGCTTTTCCGTGGACTCCGTGAGTTCCGGGTTTATGAGCCGGAGTTTCTTAGAAAACCCATCACGAAGATATTCCTTCGCTTAGGCAGATAATCCTAGCGTAATTTTCCATCATCAATCAAAACAAAATACCTGTGAACAGCGTAGCAACTCTAAATTCTGTTTTAAATACGAATAATAACAAAAAAAGTCCCAAAATTATTCTTCATACTACCACATTTAAATGTTAAATGAAGTAAGTATTGCCATGCCAACCGAAGGAAAAGTGATAAGCTTCTTGTACTTTGTTACATTCAAATAGATAGATAAACAAATGAAATTAGTCAAACTTGTGGCTTAAGTATTCACAAAATTTAAAGTTCCTTAAAATAGTTACTTGAAACTAATTGCTCGTCTGAGGCTGTCAACGCAGCAAAAATGTTTAATACTGTTTTAAGGTCAAACGAAAAATATATAGTCTATTACAGCAGTGTTAATTATGGTTATTAAACAAATAAAAGGAGAGCTGATGAGAAATACGTGTTTAATGATCTATTTATGCAAGATGGAACCAAATTCAGACACTTCTGAATTTAACAATTAAGTGGATTAGTATTCCTACATGGCTACAAATATTTGGAGCAACTAAGGCATCCGAAAACTGGCAGTGCTCTTTTCTGGAACGAGAAGAGCTTTCAAATGAAATTCATCAAAAATTAATTGCTGAACGAATATCATAAAAATATTGCATGCAACGCTCCATAATTAATTTTAGTAACGAAGGACAAGAAAGAGCCCTAAAAGACTAATTACTTCTGTGATGCCAATGATATTTAAAAAAATATTCAGTTTTCTAAAATTTGGTTTAAATGACCTCAATCTGCACAACTTGAATTATTTTAATTATGAGAATGCACGAAAAGGTCATCTGCCTAGGAAGAACGATGCCTTCGTGAAGAGCTTTCTAAAAGAAACTGCCTCTACTTACATATAGTATAAACCACAAAATTTCCTGTGCATCCAGCCAGTTAAGAGGAATTTTAGCTCAAGCTGAATTAGCATATTTATCTAATACTAGTGATGGGTGCTTGGAAACCTTCATTTTTACTGAATTATTAGAATTATGGCAAAAGATATGAAGGATATATGCCTAAGGGAAGGGACACCTCTAGATGAATTTTTAAGAAATTGTTTGTGAAATTAACTTCAAAGAAGAAGTGAATGATACTCACTCCCTTTTATAAGACTGTAAACTCCGATTACGTACTCTGAAATTTCAGGCTCCTTCTCAAAAATAAAGCTGATCTGTTTTAATTGTTTGATAATTATTTCTTTTACTTTGTCAGGACTGAGCGTTCTGTGCGTTGTTTTGGCAAACATCTTCGTGAACAGCTGAAAAGTCTCTAAGTCCTGATCTGGAACAGGGAGCTGAAATCAGCTATGTTCTGGTGTAGATACTGTGATGAAGTAGTATACTAACTGCACTTGAAAGGGATTTAAAATCCTCTTTTATTAAATAAATCTTATTTACAAATCACTTCCCAACTCGGGAGGGATACAGAAAGTAGAAGACCACACTTGGGTCTAAATTAACAATCAGATAATTTTAAACTAAAACTAAATAGAAATTTAATTGATATTTGCTCACAGAGCTCTTCGCGGAGTTGGCCTCTAACTAAAAGGTGCGTAGCAAGAAGTACTAATACTAGCGCACTTGGATTTATTTCAATAAGCAATCACGTAGTAAGCACTATGGCTTAGAATTAATCTGCTAGCTGGTCAGGCGAACGTCGAACAGAATGACCGTGATCTGAGACTAAAAGCTCTCTCACACTAAGAGGTTTCTACCACTGGTTTAAATAGTATTTGGCTCTACTTCAAATTAGCATACGTTGAAAACACGCGCTTCTTCTGACGGGAAGTTGAAACTGAGAAGAGATAGAAAGATTTAAATTAAAATAAAACTTTGTTAGTTTAACTAAAACCTTACAACTTTCCTAACAAATTATTTTAATATTTTTTCCTGGGCGCAAAATTCTTATTCGGCTGTTTAAACTTTAATTTTATTCATGAAACGTGTTTATTCCAAAAGTGTCTCACAATATATACACAATCTCACAAGATACTTCTCACAATGATTACCAAATAAGGCTTGTAATTATCAGCTACCGACATTACATTTACTAAACTCAAAACAAAACCATATTTTCTTTTGTAAAGCGATAAACGTTTTGGGCGTGTGAAATGCGCCCGAAAAGTGTGGCAAAATATTTTAAACTGGTAGTGTTATGTTGAGTTACATTTTCTGTACTTCGCTGCACTCTTGCATTTGAACTTTTGCTGAACTTCACTATAATATTGCATTTTAATTAATTTTAAAAGCATGCCGTATGATGCGTAAAATGCAAGTGGTACTTTTTAAATTACAGAGGCCACCTTGAAGTAAAATTTTCGAAAAAGGCATGAACCTGTGCATCAGTGAGGTAAAATGCTTTCCTGTTGAGATTATTACATGCCACTCGATATCACCTTGAATCTCACCTAGCAGAATTTACGTGGATCCACAGCATAGTAAACGAAAATCTAAAAACATCAAAGAAAAATCATTAGTATACTGTATATAAGTCTAACATTTTATTATTGAAAATATTTCATTTCTGCTAAAATGCGCACTGTATTTCAGCATAGAAAAATTACAAGAAGCTTATACGTTTAGCTTCTGAACTTGTGCAAATGAAATTAGTTTCAATCTTTTATTTTATTTGAAACAAAAGTGAACTGCATGTTTTGCTCACTTTTCAACAAAAGTGAGTAAATAAACAATTATTTAGTAGCTTAATTCAATTGCAAAAAGAGTGTTTCTTACTTTGTTTATACGGGTGTAGAAGGTATAGAAATATATTTAATTGTTTAATCTATGTTGAAAAAGTGAGTTAAAGCAAAAAATAAATTTCCTCTCTTGTCTTAAGTAATCAGATATTAAGCTGTTGCCCTGTTTGGCGTGGTTATCGGTGCCGGCTGTCATTTCGTTTATTCAAAGTCTAACAAGAGGGGTGCCTTCGGCGAAGACTTTCTCAGGCAGACTGATTCATATCCATATTACACATAGGGAAAACCATGAAAACACTCATGTAGCCAGCCCGTTCGCCTACTGCCAGTGTTCAGCGACTTTATCGCTCAGCTGCTGATTGGCGCATGGATGTTTATAAATGTACCGTATCTTTGCGTCAGGAGGCACTTAAAACACCGCGGAATTTATAGTTTCCTGGAAAGGGCAATGGTTAAGGATTAGCATAATCCTTAACCATTGATTATTAAGGAATAGCATAGCGAACCACGCAGCATAATCATTCCCTTCCACCAGCAAAGCTCCAAACCGAAACACAAAAGAAATATGTATATACATCTGTAAACGACTTAATGTATTTATCTATGCAATTGCAAAGTACCCATGTAAAGTATATCTTATGTAAATATTGCCTGTAATGCAAATTATGCACCATTAATATGTAACTGTTATGAATACTGCAAAGTAAACAAATACCAGAGCATGGCGTTAGCGTGCCTCGTGAGGGTGCACTTTTATAGATGGTTAATGCAGTGGGACGATACCATTTCTGACCATGACGATGTTTTGGTGTCCCCTGTACTTCTTTCTGTCTGCCTGGTTAAGGAATAGACCTTGACTCCGCCAAGGTCCAAATCCTTGGCCAACAAATATTTCTTTTCCATCTTGGTCGTGATAAAATCATAGACCTAATCTAAATTAAGTTCAGATGAAAAGAGTGAGACATAACAACATATTAAGCTTCAGAGAAAAGATAATCCAGTCATCGAGAATATTCAAATATCCAGTCGGTGATGGAATTAACCACATGACTTTCCCGCTCTTCAAATGGTACGTATCACCCATCTTCGGCAAATTATTGGCGCATTTCGGTTGCTTTCTCTCCTCACCACTTTGATTCTGTGTAAAATAAAAAAGAAGGATCCGAAAGAGCAAGTAGGAACATTCTCTAATTTCATGACAAAATTCCCCAAAAACGTATTACAGGAGAAGACCGCGGCCTACATTAGATTTTTTTTTTCATTTTGTAAATATGTTTCTATCAGTTTCCACACTTTTGTTGCATCCGTCAATTAGTGTTAGGACGAGATAACAAGGAATTGACAAATAGCCTCTTTCATCTAATTTTTCCAATAAACTGTTGTGTTGTGATTGATTTGAAGCAAACTTTAGTTTGCAAAGCTCAGTAAATATTATCTCCCGCTACATAAGCAAATGAATCGTGCGACAGTAACGAAAGAAATCCAACAAATTAAGTCTATGTCAGATCGCCTTTCTCCTCCCGGTATGATAACATGTAACAGTCTTGACTAACTAAGTAACAGACTATTAACTAAGAAGACTATTAACAAATTGACTAGACAAATCGAGTCACATTTGAATTTCATTTCCCATTTTAATCAGAAGACATTTTATTCTGTTGCTGTAAATAACATCTTTTCTTGAAAAAAATATGATAGCTGCTTCTTTATTTTTTGACAAATCTTAAACCGTGGAACCCATTGCACTAAAAATAAATGGTCAGACGAAAAACACTGTCGCACGAGGGATGATTATAAAGACAGTTATCAACCAAACCAAATTTGCGACAGTTAGCACCGAGAAAATAAGCCGAAACAAAACGAAGCATCAAGTGGTACACCTCGCCCCGAATCTTCTTTTACTCACTGCTCTGTCCTCAGATCTTTTCTATTATTTAAGTGACCCCCTGACATTAGTCCTACGTTGCAACTTAAAGAGACTTCAAAATGCGTTTGACAACAGTGAACGGAAAACAATACGATTTGGATGGAATTCTACTAAGACACGACTCTTAAGACAGCAGGAAATTTTAACCTAATAATGGAACTTTAAATTAGGAACTATGTATTTTACGTAAATTTCAAACAAGTATGGTCAGTAAAATTACCTTGCTTCATACCCCCTGCGCATTTTGAAATAATTAATGTAATAACCAAGGTTAAATGCTCAAGAAAATAAGCTGATGCGTTTGGAATCATCACCATACCAGGAATTGCACGTAAAAAGAACGTCCGCCAGAAACTTTGCCTTAAAAATCATAAATGAAATTTTTGAGGAGAAAATGCGAGGGGGAAAATATTGTGGTGCAAAACATCGTAGGAGAAAAGAAAGCAAGGAGAAAAACATCGCAGTTCCGAAACATCTTAGGAGAAAAACATTGCAGTTCTGAAACATTTTGGTATAAAACATCATCGTAAAAAATATCGTAATAAAAATAAAAAAGTGTCCAATAAATCATCGTACGATGATAACATCAAAGATATGTGTCTTCAGACTTTAAAAGTTTTAAATGGTATATCTGCACCATAATTTATGACATCTCAGAAGTAATGAAGAATAATATTTTATATTTTTGTATCAACCTTATAATGTTTTAATTGGAAAGCAACAAGGGAACTTAAGCATTTAAAAATTGAAAGTGAGTAGACATTAATACTCTGCATAGCACTTAATAAATAGCACTTAATAAAATTTTAAACTTATATAGATAACTATTAAAAGTTCAAATCTCGTTCATAAAGCATTCACAAATCATTTTGCGGATATACATTTAAAACGTTTAAAGTCTGAAAACATGTCTTCGATCTTATCATATTGCGATGATTTGTAAGTGCTTTACATTTACTACGATATTTTTCTACGACGATGTTTTAAATCAGTGAAGATTTTGAACCGCTTAATTTTCTACGACTATGTATGAAGTTTTTAGAACTGCGACGTTTATTCTTTGTTTTCTTTTCTCCTACAATGTTTTGCATGACGATGTTTTTCGCCTTGCATTGTCTTCTCCGTAATGTTTTCTCGTGTAGATGTAAACAACATGTTTTCTTTCATGTTTTATGAGATATTGAGCTAATGAAATTCAAAACTTTTAAAGAGAAAGCTTTTACTTTAAGAAATCTTTTCAGTGTAAGAGTATAATTTAAAGTGTGTAGGTCAACTTCTGAACACTCTTATTTAATACAATATTGCCGCAATAACACAAAAGCTAACGGAAGCAAAGGTTAAATTCTTTAATTGTTAGGCTCAAGAACAAAGTTCTCAAACTCAGCTTCTTCTTAATTGATTCTAAATCAGATAATTTTAAAAGGCTGTTGTTAAAATTATCGATGTGAAGGACAGGCTAGGTTAGGTTATTCAATTATGGCAAAGCACACGAGGGCTATCTGCCTAAAGGGAGGGATGCCTTCGTGGAGGACTTTCTAAGGGAAACTGGCTCGTACACACGTTACACATGGGGAAAACCACGAAAGCGCCCATGCAGCCAGCCCGTTCGCGGGATTCGAACCTCGGACCGAACTACCAGTGTTCAGCGTCTTTACCGCTCGGCCGCTGGTGGACCCGATGTGAAGGACAGATTATGTATTTCTGAAGAAAAGCAATTTTGCCATCGCTGAAGAAACCCAAGTAAAAGGGTTTCCATAAAAAATAAACACATAATAAATATACTTAGCTTTAAAGTAATTGGGCTTTGAATTATTGTGCTTGATTTCCCTTAAATTGAGCAGGAAATTTAAATAACCCGAAAGGCCACTATTTATTCTAACCTCTGAATAAGCACTTAGCTTTTAATTATTGTAGAATAAATGCAACTGCGTATTTGGAAATCAGAATTTTGACCTCTCAGCTTAAATACGATGCTCAGCATAATCTATTTTAATGGTTTCTTAATTTATTTATGTTCGACTGCCCTTTTAACTGCAATATTAATGTCTCTGTAAGACAATAAATTTTTTATTACATATTTATCTCACTAACGAGCTAGTGGTATTATCAAACCAACTACTTTGTTGAAAAAAACTAAGCCTCTAAAACAGAAAAATGAAATTATTTGGAAAGAGGCAGTTATAAAATTAAATATATTAATGCTACGAATAAATATATTAAACGCTACAAATTACAAGAATTGCTTTTAAATACAAGCACCGGTATATAAATTGTAAATATTTATATTTTAATGCGGAGCCAAATGTTCTCTTGGAACACACTTTTTTATGCAGTAATAATTTGTTGTATAGAAATGCAATGACGAGAAGAATTGATGGATTAAAGAAACAGTTAAAAAAGAAATTAAGCGGTTCCACGATTAACCTTGTAGTAAACTATCGTAAGAAAATTTAGGCGGAAATCCTTCGTCTAAAAGTTTTGGTATTTATATTCTTCATAAAAGATTAAATATGAATGTATGAACAATAAAAGTTGCGACTCGTCCGTTAAGGCATTTAGATTTAAACATTCAGAGATGTTTTTAATAAACGTATGGAATTTATTTAAAATTTTTACAGAAAAAACTGTATTCGTGTAAAAGGCTCACAGCTGAAAAATATTTTGCTAAGAGAAACTTAGTAATAAGTAACTTAATAAGTAACAGTCTTGACTAACTAAGTAACAGACTATTAACTAAGTAACAGTCTTGACTATATACAGATAAGTTATTTTAAAGCAATCTCTAAATTTTTTCTTTTAGCATTTTTAAATTAATTATTTTCCGTGTATCAGATGTATTCCGGTGTAGTAAATCGTTAGTAAATTTTAAGCAGATACCCAGTTTTTTTCAATAATTTAATAGCACAAATTTGACAGAGGCACGGAATACTATTCAGGCCTTAAAATTATCCGAAAACGCAACCTTAGATTGGGGTAGATTTTGAATAAAACTCGAATTTGAGTTTATTAAAAATTTATGTCTGGTTAAGGTTACTTTTTTAACCTAATTTCAATTTTTAGATTGATAGGTTTCTCTTCCACTGAGGAATGCTAGCTGAAGTGGTCGCGGATATTTTGAAGACGTTACTGCTAACGCCGACACCTGTGATGCTTATGAGAACAAAATTAGTAAATTATCAGCTATGAACTGGGTATCATTTTTCTGTAGCACCATTTACTGGGCTGTGATATATTAAACTGACCTCACAAGCGGTCCAGTCCTACCATTGACAGAGTAGTTAACACCTATGAATGGCTCTAGTTCAACCTGGTTTAGTACCCAGGTGAATGGTTCAGGTGCATGTTTTGTTTTAGTGTTTTCCTCCATGTGTAATGTAAACATCTAAGAAAGACCTCCACGAAGGTGTCTCTCCTCTTAGGCATATAGCCCAAGTACTGTTTGCCATATTCGAATAGCCTAACCTTACCAGCTGCCGAGCGCTAAATTAGCCGAACGCTCGCAGTTCGACTCGAGTTGAAAGCCCGGCGAATGGAATGATTGCATGGGAGTTTCTGTAGCTTTTCTCAGCGCAAACGTCAATGAGCTCCACTTTCCCTTAAAATGCCCTCCACGAAGGTATCCCTTCCCTTAGACAAATAGCCTTCACGTGTGTTGCTAATATCAAAATAAAGTAGTCCAATCTGGTTAATTAACTAGTGAGAATCGGAATACATTATTATGTTTTCGTCTTTAGAAGACATCACATGGAATCTTTCGAAGCAAAAAGAAACTCCGATCCTGTCAATTAACAAACAAAGTGTAAAATACATTTATTTCCAGATTTAAATGTCCACCGACAGCCGAGCGGTAAAAGCGCTGAACATTGGTAATTCCGACCTGGTTTCGATTCGAAGCAAACTAACTGGTTACATGGGCATTTTCGTGGTTTTCCCTATGTGTAACGTGTATACGAACCAGTTCCCCTTAAAAAATACTCCACGAAGGCATCCTTTTCCTTAGGCAGATAGCCGTAATGTGCTTTCCCATAACCAACTAAAGCTGAACCTTCGCTATTTAAGTAAATGAAAATATCAGTATACAAGAAAACATAAACAATATTTAGCCGTTGGTGAGAAGATAAAATCTTATTTCCTAACAGAACTGCTGTTCCGTATTCTGCAAAGGAGATGAAAGTAGCCTAGTACAGAAAAATCGAGATCTCGGGTCGTAATTAAAATATAGGTTAATCAAAGGAAGAAAAGCCTTAATAACTGAGCAGCTTGTTAGTACTTTCGATGATGTCATCGAGTCTTGATTGGCTCCGCAGTGGCCGAGCGGATAAGACCACTGTAGTTCGAATCGTCTTCATATCCCGGGGAATGGGCTGATTACATGGGAATATTCTTTTTTCTTTTTCCTGTAAACGTAGTAGGCACTTTACTCCCATCTAAAAGGCATCTTATATGGAAAGGCAATACAACAGTGGCAAATAGAATGGGATCTAGAAGCAATTGACAAATGTCCACATAAAAAAAAGGTTTTTTCCTAAAGTCAACGCAAATAGACCCATAGCCACGTCATAGCTAACTAATTTTATTAAGTGGCATTCCTTTCCAACTTATTTTCCTCGTTTTCGCATCTGAAATACAAGACATGTTCCTACGAATTGGGGGGGAGGCTAACCTGATCATTATGCTTTTTACTGTCCACTTGTAGGTGCCATAGGTCAACTGACTTGCAATATGGACTCTCATAAGATATTTTTCAAAACCCGTATCTCGTTTATGATAATTTAATACATCCAGTCTACAAAATGTTTTTGCTGAAAATATGAAACCCGTAAATTCTTGCATTAATTCAGTTATATACACGTTGTAAATTGCAATATAGGTAACACTTTTTAGAGAAGGACACGGTACATCACTGACGTAAATATTTACAGAATAACATTTCCCAGAATTCTGGAATTCATTACAATACTGAATAATTTTCGGGTAAATATTTTCATATTGTTTTACAAATGAATGCTTTATTACAAACTCATGCACGTATTTACATAATCTGAATGGTCAAAATATTTAATAGAAATTTAGGTAGCAGATAGTAAAAGGTTTGAAACTGGATAGTTTAAAAAAAGTCAGAATTTATCATCTTATAATTTACACAGTACGGCAAGCTCAGGTAAAAGGATAATTACAGATATGCAGTATAATGCATTTTTCTCGATTTCGCTGCATTCCCTTAAAAAGAAATAAAATCTTTTTAGCAAACAAACCTAATTTTTATGAAGTTTACTATGCTCTTCATCCATTAACATCATTTCAAAGTTCAATTCTAAAGAAGAAAAATATGTCATTTCCTAAAAAACCAAATTTCAGTGAAATAAAATGTACCCGTTTTCCAGTAAGATGCACAGTAAACTTAAACTTTTCCGAAGGCAAGTCTTTAAATTATTTGTGCGCATGTGTCCTTTGTTAGAAATCACTCTTTACATTTGACAAATCATTTGACATTCGATTTGTACGTCTTCTCTCAGCCACCATAGCAAATAACTATATTATATTATACACTCACGTTTGTGAAAATTGCAACACCATGAAGGACTTACGCGAGTGAGCTGAAATTTTCAGAAAATGCAAAGTAGCGCATGACATGCAAATGATTAGAATTGCAAATCCGTAGCGCATGCGTATGCTGAGCAGCACCCTCTGAACGGCTGATGGATCCGAATAAATAGACGGCTGTAGCGAGGCGTGTATGGTTATCGGTGGTTATCTGCTAGTGGTAAACGTTAACTCAATCTGTACTTATGCCTCGTCGACGAAAGAGAGCGAGATTTGAACAACTTACAGAGTTTGAACGAGGGAGAATCATCGGCCTTCGTGAAGCTGGATTGTCGTATCGTGCAGTAGCCTCTCGTGTGCAGCGTAACAGCAGCACAGTGATGCGCGTTTGGAAGCAGTGGACGGACGAGTGTCGGACAACTCGGAAATCCGGGAGTGGACCCCGAAATGTGACGTCAGCTCGCGATGATAGACACCTGGTCCGCATGGCGCGGACGGACCGTACAGCTTCCTCTAGACAATTGGCAGCACTGTGGTCAATAGCTACAGGTGTTTCATTGTGTGCTTCATCAATTCGTAGACGTCTGCTGCAGTGTGGACTGCGCGCACGGACTCCTTTATACAGGATCCCCCTAACGCACGACCATCGCCGCCTGCGGCTACAATGGGCCAATCAGCATAGAGACTGGCGTGCTGATTGGCAGCATGTCGTGTTTTCTGACGAATCCCGCTTTAATTTGTGGTACCATGATGGCCGCATTCGTGTCAGACGCTATGCCGGTGAACGCCACCTTCCGGAGTGCATTATCGAACGCCACAGTGGACGAACACCCGGAGTTATGGTCTGGGGCGCCATAGCATATCATAGACGATCTCAATTGCTACGAATTGTGGGCAATCTGAACAGCAACCGGTATATCCGTGAAGTTCTACAGCCCGAAGCTGTTCCCTTCCTTCAAAGCTTGCCAGGCGCTGTATTTCAACAGGACAATGCCCGCCCTCATACTGCTCGGATTGTTAAATCCTTCTTTGCAGCGCAGCAGGTACAGCTTCTTCCTTGGCCTGCGTGTTCCCCGGATATGTCGCCAATTGAACATGTGTGGGATGTCATTGGTCGGCGTCTTGCTCGTGATCCTCATCCTGTTGCGTCTGCAGACGAACTTTGGGTACGCGTACAAACGATATGGAATGCTCTTCCTCAGTCAGACATTCAAACTTTGTTTGACTCCATGCCACGTCGTGTAGCAGCACTTATTGCGGCGCGTGGTGGCCACACAAAATACTGATTCTGATCTCTTGTTCTTGTTTGTTTGCTTTGAACATTTAATCATTTATTTGTACCACTACCACTCAACTGTGTATTAAATTGCATTCAATTATGACGATTCCTTCTTGGTGTTGCAATTTTCACAAACGTGAGTGTATTATGTTAAATTGGCAAGCTTCATAATCTTGCATATTACGTTTTACTGTTCGTTCAACCGAAAATTAATTCCGACGAGCATGATATCTGTATATAAACTTAATACGAGTGGAAAGCGTTAAAAATGTATCATGAAGGAAACGGATTCAGCATATCTTTCTTTTATTTAATAATTACTTCTCAAATACGTAAAACTGCGTTGACAGATCTGAAGCAAATATGAAAACTACGCTTATTAAATATATTTTTGTCACTGTCATAAAATATTGCTGCGTGCGTACGGGTTCCTATTAAATTGAACACACTAGTCCGATAAAATGTTAATAAAATTTATTCTTATCAAAAGAAATATAACAGAACGCTGGAATTTTCCTTAGAGATATTCATACAAGTGTTCATAATATCACGCAATATAATCAGTAGTTATACTTCAAATTACTAAAAACGTTAAAATGCAGCACATTACAAAGCCTTATCTAAAGAGAAAGCTAATTCGGATATCTAAACTCACGGGGAACTAAATAAATCGCAATAACATTGTAGGGCCCTCTGGTCTGTCTTCTAAAGTAACAGTTGAAATACTCGTAGAAACCACACAGGAAAAGGGATAAAAAGAACACTTTATTAACTCTTTTAAAATTCACAGTGTGTCGACTTGACGCTAACATACTACGGCTCACTCGGGCGATAACTCAAGTAACAAGAAGTAAACTAAAAATTCGAAGATATTACTAAGTAGTAGAATTACGCTACAGGGCTCAGAATATCTGGTTTCCTAAAGCAGCGTCAATCTCTAGTGGCAGCAAAGTAATAGCTGTTACGCCACGTTAACCAGCAATAAATTCCAAGCAATTCCAGCAACCATTCCAAGTTAACCAGCAATAAATTCCATGCTCACGCTACAAAAGCACAGTGTTTGCCCACACTCTCTAACTTCCTTTCTAGAACTCGATATTTAAACCATTTCTCCTTAAAGAAGAATTTGCATTAATTCACCAAATTTAAATATTCTGGCATTGACAATTAGAGGAAATAAAAGCTTATAGGAAAGTAAGCATAAAATTAAATTAAATTGGTTATTTAAAATAAATATAAATCCCTACACAATAATTAAGCAACTAACTAAATAACTAAGCTGTCTCTCTCCGGCTTTAAATAGTTTCCAACCAGCCACGTGAGATAGTTTTAACATTTTCTGCTTCTCGAGATTTCTGGAAAGCAATAAATGGATAAAATTACGGTTACAGCTAACATAGTGGTCAATTACATTTATTCCATTTCAATAGAAATTACAGAGATATCCATTTATTCAATGTTAAATGCACGTTCTCCTGCATTTTTATTTTTCCGGCATAGCTTTCTCTGAAAATTTGTCTCGCGCTGCATTGCACGGGAAAATAAAACAGTTTTAATTATAATTCCACTAAAATCATCTAAATACAAACTTCGTAGCAATATTTATTTATAATTTGTTTAGATATATAACCTAGTTTTGCTACTCCTCTCAGTATTAACCTGAGGCAAGTGCACCACTCGCCTTTCTTAACAAGATAACTTTAAATTTCCGTATAGAAAGCTTTACATATGTGCATTGAAAGGGATTATTAGTATGTTTAAATAAAACTAGTATGTTATAGGAAAGGGGTAACTAGTATGTTAAAAAAATCATTTGATTTGGAAAAGAAAATAGGACGAGGAAAATTTTGCAAGACAAAAGGCTGTGGAACATCATTAGCGCTAAAGAAGCTTGAGAAAGTTTGTCACGAAGACATAGCTCCTTATCATTTATCATCTGTCTCAATTCAGTCTTCAAATAATATGTCAAACAAGCAAAATTTTGCATTGCTATTCCAATAAACGTTAGAGTAGCTTATATGATAAAATTTCGAACTGCGTAAAATATTCCATCTCGTTTTTACTTCTTGTTCTTTACGTTGCTTGAATTAATGCTACAAATAAAACCTTTAGCATATCTATCGACGCACAGCTGAATAAGAAATTTGGAGAAACACGTTCCTCCCAAATGTATATCATCATCTCCCTCTTGGGCCCACCAACGGCCTAGCCGTAAATCGCTGAACTCTGGTAGTTCGACCTGCATTCAATTCTGGCGAACGAGCTGACTGTATGGGCGTTTTTCTCATGGATACTAACCAGATCCCTTAAAAAGTCCACCACTAAAGCATCTTTTCCCTTAGACGTCAAAATCAAATAAACCATTTAAAATCAATTTTCTCCCTCTCATATGCGAAACGGAGCTGAAGGCGCAGTTTTTCTCCAGTTTCGTAAAACACATTGCGGCTGCGTATTCAAAACAGATGGCTAAACATAAATGCTGCGGTTAAAAATCTCCTCTCCCTTCAAACTAGTGATAGAAAAACGCGTTTCTAGATAACCTTTCTTAATCCCCTGCATGTCACTAGATATGATAAGGCTATAAGTATCAGAGACCAACCTAACTATTAATTAAATCGTACTTTATTCCTCAATACTGCAGAGATTTTTTAGTTTTCAGAATGGAAGCCGAGAGAGTGTGATTATGTTCTCGTCGGGATTGGAACTACGAGTCCTCCACCTGAAAGCTAAAAGTGATGCGATTTATAACGGAAAGCACTCACGGAGAAATATGATAATCCCTTATAACGCAAGATATAAGATTTTGCGTTTCACTATAAAATACGTGTTTCACTTTCGTGTATTGGAGATGGCTTCGGATATTCAGAAGAAGGGTGAAAATAACCCTTTAGAATGTCCAACTAAGAACAGAAAGCCGCGTATTTCGTGCTTTACAGTAACACTGACAACTTGCGGTGGAACTTAAACGTTATTACATCAATCAGTTCAAGTCTAAATAGAATAGTGCCGGATTAGTACGTTAAGTTAAGGCTAACGTAGGTTGACTCAATAAACTTAAGATTCTTCGAAATGGCCAAGGGGCGTATTAGCATAACAGCAAGGCTCAGAAACGATGCGTGTGTTGGGTAGCGAAAAAACGCTTTGAATAAACTCAGAGATTCACCCGTTTAAATACTCATTTCATTTAACTTTAAATTTACATCCTGGCAAGGAAATGTGAGAGTAAGTTGAAGAGTTTAAGAAAGATAACAAAACTTTGAATAAAAAGTTAGATAACTAAGGGAACTCCTACAATGTGAACTACATTTTTTGCACCCACTGCAGGGTGTAGCTCGAATGCAAGATGAGCCCGGTGATGGTTATCAAAGTGCTAAATTACCAATGAAAGTCATTACATATGTCACAGATTGGCATGATATGTTGGAAAATAGCAGTTAATAATTCTGTGTATATTAATAGGTAGAACTGTCTTAGTTCATGGTATTCATTCTGTTCGTTGCTAAGTACCAGCTGCACATAACTGGCTCATTTTGAAAATGCCAGTAGAACTCGATGACTGTACATTACAAGAGCAGCGTGCTGTTACACGTTTCTTTTTTTCAGGGAAGAGAGGAAGCAAAACGACTTAGTGCTAGGAAATTTCCTGTTAATGGAAAGAAATGTATGTCGCCAAAAGCTGTGTACAAGTTGGACGAGAAATTTTCTTAAGGTCAATCCAAAGTTTTTGATGAAAACTGAAGTGGTGATTCTGTTCAGATTGAGACAGATCTAAAAACGCAGATGGTGAAGGAATTGATTCGAGAAATGTACTGTACATTATAATAGTAACAGTAATAGCACCTATTTATGGTCGACTGAAGAACATCTTGGAGTCACACGTTTTGCACATGATGACGATGTGCAAGATGTGGATCTGATGAGACTGAGACAGCAACCTACAGAATTTTATGCTACTCGATATTAGAGCATTAAAACAGTGAGGTAAATATATAAATAATTACGAAGAATATGTTGACAAACAATTAATTTTTTAGGTAGTATCTCGTTAGGTTATTTTGTAACTGTTTTTTTGTGATTCACTTATGGAATTTCCTTCGTAATTTCTTTAAAATATTTTATTTTAACTGAATGCAATTTAGAGTTTTGACATTCAGAATGTCGTTGTACAAATAGCCTTTTCATTTGTGTTAATGATGTCACTAAGATGTGAATAAGCAAGCATGCTGTAATCATCAACGCATTTTATTTAAACAAAAGCAAAAATTAATTGAAACTTAAAATTTAACAAAAGCAGTCTCATCATGGAGAAATCGCGCATTATAGCTCCCTTTTGATTTCATAGTAAAACGAAAAGTCTAATACAATTTATTATTGTTTCCATTGTTGAATAAGATTACGAATATGAATGTGTATCACCACTTTGACTGCGTAATAGTTCCAGGCAATAGAGCAAGAACGACCACAAGCAAACTTCTTTCTGTTCGTAAACTGCTCTTTATTAAAAAAAATCCCAAATACTGTTTTCAAATTACTACAGTGATGCAAATATCCTGCCTAACTTCTAACTTGTGCAATGATATCCTTAATTTTGCGCAGAGACTTGCATTTGTTTGCTAAAAAATATAAAAAAATACCTCCTTAAAATCTTAGATGAGTTTTGATCGTCTACTAATCCATTAGCAGTGACAGCTTGGCCGACCACCTGGTACTGTAACGCAGCCATTTTACTTGCTGAGTAGATCTTCAGAATTTATGAATAAGACACACCTGAAAGAGACTCCTGCATTAATAACGACTCCTTCCATTTACGGAATGCTATGCAAATCTGGAGTAGTAAGGTGAAAATAGTTTTGCTATAATGCTTATGTTATGTTTATTTGCCTTTTCTTGATCGCTATGCATCTTCTTAGCTTATTTTCATTTTAGCCTGCACAAAGAAATATAAAAAAGTAATAATTTAAAAAACTCTTTCATATTATTGCATTGATCTTGTCATTCAAAATTTAAGTGTTTTTTAAATGAATCGGCAATTTTAAAAGTGTTAAGGGATTCAAAATTTGGCTTTTTTGAGAAAAAGACGAAAACCAACTCAATCTTTTGAATTCAATATTTCCGCTCTTTTAAACCTTTAAAAACGAGCTTTGATTGTCTGTGTCAGGTGCCTGGTACATTGAACAAGAAGTCAGGAAATACTTTCGAAAACAAATTTCATTTTTCAAGTTTTTGTGCTCTTTGTTTATTTTCCCTCCAAACTGGCGCTTGATTAATATAAGTGACTTATAGCAGACAAATTTCTAGGTAATTTTCAGCATATATTCATAAATAAGGTATGCTATTTAGTTGCAAAACTCCTAACAAGTTATTTATGAATTATAATAATTATCCAGAGTATTTTTCTAATCTTTGTCAAGTAGCAGAAAAAACCTTTTCATACATTTGGTTCGAAATACGATATTATACGATGATATTAAAATAGTTATCTATGATATCTACGATACGGTTAATACGCTTCCGAAAGTCACCTGCAGGATCTTTTTGTTTGGTATAAAATCAGAAATCAGAAACGCCATTTTCGATGTCACTGCTCTTCGTCATTGGTGGTCCACTTTAGAAAGCATAGCACAGCAATATGTACAATAAATTATGTTTGCCAGCATTTTCGGACTAAAGTAGCATTAACAATGGTTATTTTAATATATTCAAATTATTTTTATGAGCAGTTTTGCAGATAGAACAACAATGAGATTTAACTTTGAAAATTAACAAGAATACTCTGTTAACTGGCAAAAATATGAAAACGCCTTAGATTAGAAAATCTCTTTATGCAGATTTAAATCTTAGAAGTACAGTAAGATCCTTCTTAACGCTGTTTCGTTAAGCGCTGTTTCGGTTTAAAGCTCTTTTATTTGAACTGTGGGATTCCCCGAAATTGCACGCAGCGTTAGGCCAAAGAATGTCCGTGTAAAGGAAAGGTTCCATAGTTTCCATCCTACCAAAGAAGGAAAGGTTCCATAGTAAAACAGTTTGCTATTACGCCGCTGGACAGAAAAATGTTTGAAAGGGGTGTGGAAGAACATTTGGCCAGATCTAAGCAAGGACGCTGACACTGGACACTCTGTGGATATAAATGAAATAGTGGAATTAGCGAAACAAACCGGTTTAGATGAGGTAAATGTGGAATATGTCGGAGAAATAGTGCAAGAAACAGCAGCAAGTTTTTCTAACGATGAGCTCAAGGAATTAGCGGACCAAGAAGAACACAAAAATATTGAAAGTAGTGATTCTGAAGAATAGCAAAAAGAACTTTCAACAGCGATTCTAAAAACCAGTTTGATCACTATAACAGAAATTATGGACCAATTTATTGAAAATGACTCAAATTTTGACAGGAGTTCAAAGGCAAGACGGGTTGTTATGGATGCCTTATCTACTTACCAACAACTTCTTACAGAGCGCAAAAGGTAAACTCAAATTACATTAGACACCTCCTTGATAAAAAGGCAGAAAATTGGAAATACAAAAGAGACTGAATGACCTGAAATATAAACATACTGACTTAGAATTTTATTTATTTTTATATGTATATTCATTTATTATGTTTCTATATTTGTAAGAAATAAATTTTTGTTTTATTGTTATAAAAAACATAATTAATATATTTAATGGTAAAATACCTGACCAATTTTCTATCCGTCTTCCCCTAACCCCCATTATTTATGTGATGAGATAACATCGTTTAACGCTG
The DNA here is from genome assembly GCA_000611955.2 of Stegodyphus mimosarum. Taxonomy (NCBI): domain Eukaryota; kingdom Metazoa; phylum Arthropoda; class Arachnida; order Araneae; family Eresidae; genus Stegodyphus; species Stegodyphus mimosarum. The sequence continues at coordinate 111,244 of KK115170.1, forward strand.
TCTCATATTACGCTTTCCTTTGATGGAACGTGTACTCCACGTTAAGCGGGGTCTTACTGTACACGAATTTTAGCTAAGCAGCTATGATAGATCTGCTCATTTAAGAAATAGTTCTACTCAAGAAATTATGGATATAGAGCATAAAATCATATATTTAAAATGAGATCGGTGATTTATGTATAAAACAGCGGTTATTTCTAATATTGTAGTTCGCCATATAAAATGATTAGCTAAGAGTAAATCCGTGAATTTTGGCCGTAAAATTATCGAGCGCTTTTAATTTAACTTACCAAACGCTAAAAAACATTCTGCAAATGAACGTAATGCAGTTCGAGAGTCATAGGAAAAAATTGCTTTTCATGTTTACAGAATCCTTTTGCCACCTAAGCTGAAATTGATACTACAAAGTTTTCTACTTTGGAAATACATCCCAGGGATCAGTATTTAATCACATAGTATTTAGCCACCTTTTATAAGCACTCTTTATATTTTGCATTTTTTCTTACTATTTCTTTACCTAGTCACTCTACATTGACAGAAAAAAGTGAATTTATTCTTGCAATTCAAATGCAATACAGAGACCCCAAAATGCAGCAATTTGATGTATCTCGACATCTGTTAAAGAATCTGCAAAACAGACAGGCAATTAACTTCATCTTCGTATAATCAACAGATAACTATAGAAACTCGAGATCAAAAGAGCTTGAAAGTACTTTCTCTTTGTCAATACACATCGCATCGCCTAATGCATCTCAGTTACCATATGGCAAAACTCACACACTCACAAAGCTTGTTGATAAGTGCCTTGAAGTCTATGGATTTTCCAGAAATGATAGCATTTCTGGATGACTTCAGAACTTTTTCCTAGTAGAGATTTCGAATAATGGACCATCCAGAATCCTCTATAATAAAGTAAAATAATAGTTCGACTTACATATATGTATATTTATTTAGTTTGTCATTTCTTATTTGCAACATAAATTATAAAATTTTGGCTAATTTCTGCATAATACTTTTTTATTTCAAATGTTATCTCTTTTTTTCTATGCTATTTACCTCGTGAGTTAGTTTTTGATTAACTGCATGTGCATTTTTTTATATACACTTGTCGTTACGCTAATGGTAAAAAAGCAGAAGTTGAGCTCTTATTCAGCAGCTTTCGCCAAGTTAGCTGTCAAACTGGTGAAGTCAGTACTTTAAGAAAAATCTTTAGAAAAAAAGAGAATTGATGGAAAATGGAAATGCAGTCATACTTAAAAAGGCGCGACCATGAGAAGAAACATTTGTGGCATAGGACGAATGGGAGTGATTCACGTGGAAAGGTTACTTTTCTTAATTTCCCAGATTATTTGCTGCTTAACTTAAAGAATTAGTTCTTGATTCTTTCTTATTCAATGGCTTTCCTGCTACCACCCTGCAGCGTAAATATTTTGACAGAGTACCAACCAATGTTGCTTTAGTGTGGCGTTGCGCATAAATCCGTAATTCTAAATACTTATAAGTATCCAATCCAAATTACATGTGCCCAATATTTTCTGGCCTGAAAGATGATATTTTGTACATTGCGTTATCATTGTAATATAAAGAATAATGAAATGCTTTACTTACCCAAAAACACAGCATAAATACTTTAAAGAAACATTACTTTTCTTAATCTCACTTTATTTAGCTAAGCACTATCTGGATTAAATATATCAAATTGATAACATAGCACACAAAAACATAAGAACGGAGCTGTCTTGTGAAGCTAGAAAGCAAAATCTAAATCTAATTTCATCGTTCACTTTTCGTACTGGAAATATCTCCACGTTATGTACACACATTGCAGATGTTGCTTTTGATACGTCTAGATCATTCTTTTTTACACATTCTTCTATTCATCACAAGGTAACGACCACGAGGAGACGAGGCGATGATAATAGCAGCAATTTCTCGATGCGAAAAATACATTAACAAGTTACTGGCTTAAATTTTTGCATGAATACTTTAAGATGGATGAATTTTCAACATAATCATTTATGGATAACTTGTACAATTCTCAGGCTGCTTCGCTCTTTCTTTTCCATCTGAAACAAAACATGATTCCAGGCATGCGAGATATACAAGGGGTAGCCCCGCATACTCCTTCGCGCCGTAGCCAGCATAAACAGATTGAGAAACCTGTTTGGCAGGTATTTCTAAGCACGTGTAGTTCTGCGATTCCGATTAATGTTACGATAGTGTCTATGATGATGAACTGCATGGTGTGAGAAATTTCCGTTCTCACATTTAGCAATGACCAAAGTTTTGCCTTTATCTTCAGAACCGTATTTTTATATAAACATAGCCCTTTTCTATCGATAGTTATAACCGTGATTAGAAGAAGCTTTCTATTAAAATCCTGACAATATGAAGGTCGATATAACTAAGAAATGCAAAGTATATTTGTGTTGCTTTTCTTGTTTCTACAGATTTCGACAAAATGCCTTTAATATAGTTACCAACTACACTGAAATAGAATTTTAATCTATTAGACTAAATTCCTTTAAAGGCTGGAGTTTCATCTGGCAGAAATGTTTAATATAATGCAATCTGTTAACTTATTCGTTCATGTAATATAGGGGCAAATATTTCATGGCCAAAATACCAGAAAAGTATTTTGCATGAAACTTGCTTGAGTTTATTTAACGCTGAGTTAGCTGTTCAAGATAAATCATTTACAGATTTCTAAAATTAAGATTAATTAAATAAAAGCGTATATTTTGGGTAGCTGTAATATCTTGCGTGGATCTAATGATAATTTTATTTCATTCTGAACAGCATAAATATAACTTCTTTTGCATATTGCATTAGTGTTTCTTGTGCGTACATTAACTGATAAGTTTCCGATATTATGGCTGTAACTGAAAATATTTTGGCTAAAATGTAGAAAGATTGAATTAATGTAGACATTATTTTACAATTCAGATTTCACATTAAATTTTAATAGCTTTGCTTCAAGATGAAAACAGTTTTACAATTCCGACTTCCCATTTGTGAACAAAAAATGCTTAAGTGCTTATCAAAATAAGTTAAATTGAATTTAAGAGCGAAAGCAAATTAACTTAAAAGTGACAACTCTCTAAGGGCAAGCTTACCTGATGTGAATATGGAAGACTTATTCGCAGATAATAGCATAAATTGCAAAGCAAATAAATACTGAATATGCATTAATGTAGAGTGTTCAAGAAGAAATGGAATAATTTGAATTATTAATTACATTACTTAAAAGACTTCATCTATTTGTGAGAAAATATTGATGAATGTATCCAATGCATGCAAGAAAAGGATTAAATATCGAATGTCTGAGAATAAATTTATTAAAATGTTGATGCATTAAAAAATGTAAATTGAACGAGCTTTCGAAGACGAACATGTAAGGAAATTAATGAGCTTGGTCTTTAGATTACTTTGCTTATTCAAGCAAATTTTTGGTTTCGTTTCCTTCAGACTATCTTTTACCATAAAATTAAAGCTTAAGTTTTGAAATAAATATAGGCAATTAAAAATTGCATCCATCTGTATATAAATGAAAGTTTATCTACTTAAATTCCGTTATGTTCAAACAGGAAAGTTGCTTTTATTGAATATTAATTCAAAATAAAACGTTTCGGAGCAGAAAGTTGGATTCAACTAATCAAATACATGAAATGTATGTATATGCGAATGAATGTGTACGTCGATAGTTCATCAAGTAAATCTTTTAAAGAACGAAATTCTTTATAAGACTGAAGCTTTAAGTACTTGAAGCAAATAACTCATTTTTTCTAGTCTGAAGCATACTTGTGATAGAAACCTCACAGAACTATTTCTGTTATATTAACATTATTCATGTGTACAGTATTATAATTTTAATACATATATATTTTCTATTTATATTTCAAAAGTTATTTAAGGCTCTCTTCATCGTACTATTATGCACCAAAATGACTACTGAAAAGCAAAAACAGACAAGCACCGGAATTAAAAAAAAATTTAAATTCTTAAATCTTCTTGTAGAATTATTAGCATAATATTTATTAATGATAAAGGGTGTTGAAATGTGTCTCTAAAATGGAGATAAAATTAAATTAAAGTTAGTGACATGTTGTAAACGTCATAGACTATTGCTAAGCTATCTCGAATCGTAGTGGCCATTTTTCGCCGGAGAAAGTATATTTAGAAGACATTATAGTTACTTTCATCTCAATCTCATTTCTAATTTAAAATTATTTTCAGGTTTATAACTTAGTGTTTGTTCAGATATATGACCAAAGATAGGTATTTTTGTGCATTTATTAAGCATAGATAAGAAGAATAGAAGGATAGGTACAGCTTGATATAAAGTATAGAAAGATAGGTATTTTTGTGATTTTATTACTGAATGGAATTAAATTGCAAGGATTTAAAGACTATTAATAGTTTATGATTACTACGAAAATAATGGTAACCTTATTTCAAAAATACTAATTTTCTTGTATTTAGAACGTGAATATTCCTCCAGTAAATATCATGGCCAGGGAGTCTCCATCAAATGCCGAAGGCCTTTGTTTTCTTTCTCAGAAGTGCATTTTTGTGACTGTAGTGTCTATGTAAAATGCATTTAATACTCGTGATCTGGAAAGTTTACTCAGGAGTTTGGTAATAGAGAAAGAGGAATATGAAACTCTGTGATTTCATGCCTCCATATGTTCTCAGTTAAAACTGGCACGAACTGTATGAAATCATATTACCACCAATTGTGTCCATGTTTCTGATTAGCTGAAAATACATATCTTGATCCATCCATAATTATTCAAAGGTCGGTCCATTTAAAACCTAAGGATAAGCAACAACAGCAAAATCTAAATTAACTCTTCTGTAATTTTGCTATCAACACATGGACACATTCTTATCATATATGGTGAAAAATACTTCAAATACGCATTTTTATATTACGCACTTTGTGGTGATCTAGAAGAGTTAAGCAAAAACTCAGATCTTTCAGAAATCAAATCAGAAAATTTGAGCTAAAACAATACTTTTAAAGATTAAAATCAATGGGATGGCGATTTCTGTAGCCGTTGATCGTCTTCAGAAGGCTAGCTATTATCCGAGATTTTGGAATCTTTTCGCTGGATTTGACGCCATAGAGGGTTAACAAAAGTCCAGAGACCTGATCCCTCTCTGTTTTCCCACGGTGCATGCGATCGTTACAGATGTTTTATGTCAACTAAATAGCCTCTAGGAAATATTTAGATGACTTCACACGATGTAGAGTAATTGGGAAGATTGAGAAAAGGATGTCTGAGAAGTGTGGCAAAGGAGTTCGATCTTACCCCTAACGTCGCTTTTTGGGGAGTAGACGGCTATCCAAATTACAAGTACAGAAGTGTTCAGAGGAATAGAGATTCTCATTCTTACAACAGTGACTGCTTTCAAACTATGTGAAAGATTGCCTATGTGCCGCATTACGAAACAGTTGTTTAGGCAGATTAGAGGCTGGGGTATTATCATGGTTTATTACAGCCAGACTATTCGATAAAGGATGACTGACTTTTCTCTCCGCTGCTAGTACACTGTATATTTTTAACACCTGTCCATCGGGATTACCGCTTACAGTGGACAAAGGATTTTAGGACTAGACAACAGTGCAGTAAAATAAGGTGTTATTTACTAATCAGAATATGTTTGCTCTCAGCAGTAATTCCAGAAGTCAGCTAATTTGATAAGAGACCGTCACATGATATCACATCGCAAACGCTATTTAAATATATAGATATAGTGATAGATATATTATCAGCAGCGCAATACATCAAGTGGACGTGCGGATTTCAGTTTAATGCTATCAGGTACTGAAAACTACAACCCACTATAGTGAAGTTACGTGACTCTATAATATTCTGTATAACTTCCCCTTCGGTGTCTATTCCCCTTCGGTTCTAACTTTACTCAGGATAACACGACACTCACTACAGCATTGTGATTGTTGCTTTATTTAGTTATTTATCACCACTGAGCAGGCTTCTGGCCTAAGGTGTGTATCAAACAGAATAATACCTGCTCAGCGGGAGATCAAGTACAATTCAGCAGCCGCTTCTTACAGAGTAGGGCTCTAATTTTTTAACAAAATCCGAGAATACATATAGTAGCAGTATTTCATAAAAAAGACAACTTGCATTCATATGCTACATATAGTTCAGAGTTATAAGTTGGTACTTAATATAATAAAACCAAAGTTGCTGATTAAAACTGTTGGCATACTGTTAAAAAGGGAGGACATACTCGAATATAATAGCATGCTAGATCCTCCATTCTAAACCCCGCTGAACATACTTCGGCAGACATCTTGCGACATGTCGATGTGACTGACAGTAATTCAACAGTAAAAACAGGAATGAAGTAAAAATGGAAAGTGCAACCGCAGGAACTTAACGAGTACATTTTAAGTATACACATACGATCTAAAGCACCCATTACCAATCGAGATCATGCATTGCTCCTTCTTAAAACCATACCTATTTTTCATTAATTTTTTGTACTGATTTATCTGCATCAGAACAACCCCTACGTGCAAGCACTTCTGAATGAAATGGCTTTATATATTCTGTATGCTACCATATCAACCATATGAGTTATCTTATGCGTTAATTTTCCATGTGCAGCTTACTTCGTTTAAAATTGTTGAGCGTAACTTGATTATCCTTGATTTTTTAAAGCCTGTGTATTTATTCTTAACTTAGAAGCATAAATCTATATTTTTTTATCCATTTTCATTTGGCATGTATTGTGAAATTGGAATTTTGTAAGACTGTGGTCAGTTCGAAAATCAAAGAAAACCCCAGTCCATAATAAAATAGAAATAGTCATAAGCTGAGTTCAAGGTCAAATTTAAAGTCAAGGAAAATGTCTCTGGGACCTTTGTAAACTAGAAGCTTTCCAAAGTTGATGGTCATTACGGTGAGGGCAACTGAAATTAAACCCTTAGAGGAGAAATGGATTTTCATCAAATACATTCTGCAGTTTCTTGGGAACTGTCTGAATCCATCATTTACAGGGTGTCGCAAAACGTTTTAGCAAAAATCAAACTTTGAATTATCATTCAGTCAGTCTACAAATAAATGGTTTGTTTTTAAAATTTAAAATACTCTACTGAAAGGAGTTCTTTTTTTTTTCATTGCGTTTGTTAAACGTAGCCTCTAAACTTCAATCTTGCTTGGAATCTCTGCATTCCCTACATATCGTTCCAAGCACCGCTTGCAAAGTTTCACTCTTCAGTACGTACTACTATATTAATTAAGGGCATGGCTGTTTCTTGGAATGCAACCTTTTCCAATTTTCCAATGATAGCACTTGGAAACGTTACGCTGCTGTCAACAGTGCAATAAGCTGAAACAGTGCGCTGAAAGCAACAGTACACTGAACACAGTTTGTCGTTTATATCCGACATATTCTTCAATTTTTCTAGGTTTAAAGTTTCTTGGATTTGGCGGTTTTTCAGGACATTCTGTAGACAAACAGTTCCACCTACTTCAAACTGATCTGTAATTCAAGCGGTGATCTGTCACATAAGCGGATGTATTTGAAACTCTCTCGTAAACTACTTTTTCACTTTAATCAAGTTTCAAACTTTAGTAGCATTGTAGGATAAATGCGTTTTGTTCATATGGTAGCAAACGTCCATTCATTTTATAAAATCAGCTTAAGGAACTTTCGCATTTTGAGGGTATGTTAAAATGGATCAGCAGCTTTATTGATCAACATTTTATTATACATACTAATGAGAGTGCTGCATCCCGTTGCAAACAGATTCAAACCCGTCTTTCCCAGGGATTAGGGTCAGCGTTTGTATTTTTAATGCATGTGTCAATGGTGGTATATCTGTGATAGATCGTACATCTCAAGCATATTTTAACATAAAACTATAAACATTAATCAAATAAATAAGT
>KK115170.1:119185-148652 GCA_000611955.2 Stegodyphus mimosarum
CTAGACAAATATATATATATATATATATATATATATATACAGTGACGGGAAATAAAATCCCAACTCCAAGAAGAAATCAGGTTAAAGGAATGAAATGTAGACCAAGCATTTGCCTACATATATAAACTATATGAAAGACCAATTTTGAAACATGACTGATTTTTAAATACTCAAAACGTTGAAGCAAGATAGAACAGTTAATATAGACTTAAGAAACTCCCATTATTAAATACTTAAGCTTACTTAAGGTATATATACATATAATATATAATAAGTAATAAAACTGCTTCGCTAATGTAGTAAAACTACGTTATTATTGTGATAAGACAGCATTACTGTAGAAGACTGCCATTTTTGAAATAAGATGACTTGGTGACAGTTGCAACGGATTAGCGTTGGAGAGGACTGCATCGTAACTTTGCTGCCTAGTTAGCAGGATGACACTCGAAGAACACACATAACGGTAAATTCCACACATGATTTTCTTTTAACAACAATGCACATTATTTCTGTGAGTAAGCTACTGTGGGTGCGCCCACAATTTTCTTCAGCTCATATTTCTTAAAGAGTGGACTAAAATTTAGGAAAGAAACTTTGCGTATAGCGACACAGCGGAAAGCAGCAGAAGAGACAAGTAAAGAGAAGCAGAGGGAGTTGCGACGTAGTTAAGCTTTTTATACGAATTCCATTTCAGATCACATGACACTTTAATGTCCAAGATTTTGGGTTCTGATTTCATCGGTAAGTGCGTATCAGAACTGCGGGGGAAAAAATTTATTGCTATTATTTTTAGAATGAAACGGAAGTTAAAAGGCTCTTAATTTATTATTTAAAAGCTAGATTTTATATTTTATTACATATTAGGCATTTTATATTTTATATATCCCCCCTCAATAAATGCATAGATTTTAAGTCATGAATGCAGTTTCTTTCATTATTTCCATTATTAATGGTAAGTACTTTTATTTACATTTTTAAATGCTTATGTATTAAAATAGATATAGTTGGATTAATTAGGAAACCTGGAAGAGATAAAAAAATAAAAGTCATCCTAATACTCGTAAACTTTCTCCTCTTTTTTCAGGGCCTTACAAAATTTTAAAACCAATATTCTGAAGTTACTTATAAAATTGATAAACCTAACCCTCTCACAAAAATGAAATCAGAAATTGTTCATTCACCCAGACTAACACCTTTTAAGCTAGCCGGTGAATTTAAATTATCTATCAGAAATAGTAGAATTCCAGTTTCTGTCCAAAATTAATTTATTTTTAATTTTTCAAAATTCTCCATTAAAAATTTTTCCCGATTATGACATTTACTACTTGATTTAGACTACAAACCCTAATTAGGACAAATTATTTTTACTGATCTTGACCTTTCCCAGTCTGACTCCTTTATCCGGCCTTTCTAGAGTTTCTCCGTTCAAAATTTATTGTATACTCCCCCACAGCCCAGAAGATGAGAAGAGGAAAATCTCCACCCACATATCTTGAAAATCTGGATTTTATACCAGATTTTCATTCAAAGACGAATGCTTCTATTCTTTTTATTGAACACTAGGTTTCACACTATGTGTATTACTCATTGTAACTTCACTTTAGGGAGGATAGCAGAAGTGATAGCAAGAAACTGGCTTGGGTTTTTGCATACTTTCCATACCAGCCACGATCCTCTGACCATAGTTTAGCACAAAAGTTTCTGTCCAAAATTAATTTATTTTTAATTTTTCAAAATTCTCCATTAAAAATTTTTCCCGATTATGACGTTTAATACTTGATTTAGACTACAAACCCTAACTATGACAAATTATTTTTACCGATCTTGACCTTTCCCAGTCTGACATAACACATTTATTTCACATAAATTTAGAAAATAAAATTTCTTTATTTTTCTTTCCTACATAATTCTGTAACAAAATTTTATTCTCTTTCTTGTTGTAGGGCAATATTCATTTCTAGTTTCCAAAATTCTAAAAAAGACTTTAACTTGATCACAGAAGTTATTTGTCTTAAATTTTAATTTTGTAGGATTTTGTATTTTATACATTTTGACTTGATTCACTTAAATTTTGTTTTTACAAAACACTTTGATATAGTTCCAAAAACTAGTTAGCTTACCTACTCAACGAAGGTTTTTTGATATTTTGTATTTCATCACCCCCCCCAAACCATCAGGAGTTAGTCACGCTGATTTGTTAGAGAGGACATGTCAAAAAATTAATTCAAGGTTTATTGTCATAGTGCATCATATTAGTAGTGATTTATATTGAATTGTTTTCTTCAGGTATCATATCATATTGTTTTGTATTGAATTTTTATACTGTTTTTGTATATAGACATATGTGAAAATATTTCAATGTATTGTTAATTACCTAACGATAAGAAGAATGAATTAACATTAATCATAAATTGTATACCTTCTATTTGTTACACTCAAAGATGTTCCCCATCAAGAGATTTAAAAAGCATTTTATTCAATTTCAACTATTTTTGTGAAAGGACTCTTAAAACACAAATTTCACTTTTCAATGGACATTTTGAAGAAAGTTGAGGACTTTTATGGTTCTAATTTATTATTTGGTATTATTCTTATATATATTATTGTATTATAGTTCTTAATTAGATATTTAATTACAAATTATGTGCTTAGTATAAATCATAGGTTCCATTATAGAATTCTATAATTTTAAGCATTTTCTAATTACATTAGAAAGATTATGGGTTATGATAGGACATAGTTCAAGCCTGTAGGCTATGTCCTGGATGTTTTTCATGTCTTTCTCATAGTCTTAAATTTTCTTGCTTCCCTAATGTACTAATGCTTTGCTCTCCCGGACTCTCGTTTTGAGGGGAGCCAAAGATGTAAAATATAAAAAATACGATAACTTTGTTCTATGCGAACAGGCAACCTATAATTAACTTTCTGCAATTTCAGGATCCTTTCACAACACCAGTACTATCGAGAACATTCTCGCATGTTATATAACTGCTACTATAAATAACGAGTACGCGCCATTTTTAGTCAGACTGCTTCCTGCTATCGCCGCAACAAGACCCTGCGTTGCTCTGTCTATATTTCTTCCCTTTGTTAGAATAGTTCTAATCTCAAAAGCCTAAATTTAATCTTATCTTAATTTAAATCACTATCGGATACTCTAGGGGGGTTCAATTTCTCTTAAATCACTATTGGGTAAAACAACTCTAGGGGGTTCAGTATTAATATAACAAACATCATATTTATTTTTAGTAAATAGGATTATAACTAACTGATTATAACACAAGCTGAAGACAATAATAAATAATTAAAATTAGAATTCACAACATAAAATCTTTTATGAGTTTTCCTATTTTACATGGTATTTTAATAATTTTAACCACTGAAATCTGATTAGATAAAGCAAATAATTTACTTAGAGGTTTATCTTCAATTAATTCACCTTGTGTACCAATACCATTAAAAATATTTTTTGAAATTACGTTTATCTGTGTCCCAATATCTATAATGGATGGTAAATTTTGTTGTCCAATTTGGACATTTAATTTAAAATAGACTCACTTCTTTTATTGCTCAGATTTGGGCACTGTATTATGATAACTTAAATAAGGAATTGGTTGATAATTAAGCGGACTATACGGATATTGAATTTGTTGTGGCTGCACACTTCTGAAATTTTGATACTGATATCGATTCGGTTGAAATGATCTAATAGGATATCTAGGTAGATTTTGCCTAAAATTTTGCCTGGGAGTAACAAATTTGTGATCACTACTTGCATTTGGTACTTCCTCCAGTGCCACTGAAATTGGAAAAAGTTTTCGAGCTATTTCAATCCATTCCTTTTGTGTACTAGCTTTTTGTACAGTTACAAAAAGCATGCGTTGGGCTTCCGAAGCCCAACGCATGGCTTCAACCAACGTTTTGTCATTCAGTGTCAGACTGCATCCATATCGTAGTTTTGTACGAAAATATTTATCAGTGTGAATTGATCTTTCATAAGTAATAGCTACAGAGTCATTAAAGGTAACTGCTTCTGCGGTGGAGAAGTATGTATTAAGTTTTTCCTTTAATGTTTGCCAGTCATCTTCTGAGCATTCCCGAACGAAGAGTGCAAGTGCCTTGCCACGCAGGCACTCAGAAAATAAAAGAGGCTGTCTTTATCATCAATGTTTCGAGTTTCACATTTTCTCTCGAAGAACAAAAAGTACTGATTGATAGAAAAATCTGCTGACTTTGGATCAAAAGTGGGAAACTGAAACTTTTTTATATTGATAGCAGTTGATTCTTCCGTATTTGTTGACATGGCGGCCTTTGATTTTGTAAGCATAATCCACACACTACATCAATGCACAAAAGGAGAATTTTGCATCCAAGATTTTTGAAGCATCTATAAAAGTAACTTTTTTAAGCACAACACAAAAGCGAAAATCGCTGATCTGTCTGCAGATGATTGACACTATGCGAATGACTGTCCTTCACCTGCTTTACGGCATAGCGACGGAAGTTACTCTCTCCACTATCGAATTCAGCAATAAATCCAGAGGAGTTGTTTCCCACGCAGAATATATCCTGCCGGGCTAATTAATAAGCTGTGATAATTTAGAAGATGGGAACAGGAATAATGAAGATTGGCAATCAGGTTACGTCAGAGTCCAGGCGTTGTTGGTCGAATGGAATGCATCAAAGAGAGGACACAGAAGAATTTAATCTTAAAGCTCTATACCTTTATTCAATTCAAATGACAGATCATTTTTCTCTTAGATAAAACTCTCCAGATTACATAGGCAATAATTATTTAAATTAAAAGAGATTGAACTTAGACTTTTGACGTCATAACTATTATAACAAACGAAAAAAGAATAAACAAAGCAGCGGAGGTTCTTACGGGAGCAATGGTAGGAAACAGTTTGACTGAAAAAGGGCGCGTACTTAGTATTTATATCAGCGATTATATAACATGCCAGAATGTTCTCGAAAGTACTGATCTAGGGGGAAGATCGGAAATTGCGAAAAGTTATTCAGAGGTTGCCTGTTCGCGTAGAGGAAAGCCATCGAATTTTTATATTTTACATATATATATATATATGTAAGATAAAAAATATATAAATCTGAATTGAAAACATAAGATAAAAATATGTAACTTTTAATTTATAAGATAAAAATATGTAACTCTGAATTAAGTTTTAAATTATCAATAGCCCTTTAACATCCCTTTAAACTGGGCCTTTCTCCCTTTCTATTTTAAAAATGGTATAACATTTTCTAAACTGTATCACATCTGAAACCTAATTCCGCTTCATGTCACTTTAACCTTCTGTACTGCATATAGTTCTTGAACAATCAGATAAACGAAAAATTTTATTATAAGTAACGCTGCAATCCTCTTTTCTGCCATTTGCTCTGTCTCAAATAACCCACGCATTCGCTTATTCGCATTCTCCTATTGTTCTAAAATGTAGCTGCGTATGCAAACTTGTAGGGGGCCTATTGCACCCATAATTTTGTGTGAAGCAAGCATTGCGTTTCAAGAATTGATTTACCCAATAATAAAATTATGCTGAATTCGGCCACGTCTGACTGCAAGTCCATCATTTCCATCTACATGCCTCTGTCATTCTATGTGCGCAGGTTGGGAATCAGTTGGTCATCTACACCATTGAATCATTACACACACACACTATATATATTTTTTTTTAAATAAAAGTAAAGTTTTTCTCGGAACATACCACTAGAAATAACAACTATAAGCACAGTGACTAATTGCATGAAAAGATGCAAAGACAGTGTATCAAGACTACAGTTTCTTCCAGTTGATTTTGCAAACATGACTGGAGTCCTGAGTAGGAATAGGGAGCTTACTAAAAGCTCTGTTCGTGCGTGTGTAGAAGATACAATAAAGATAAGAAGGGTTTAAATTACCCTTTATTTGCTTATCGATTTTACAAACGTTCCTGAACTTCGGGATACAAAGACCAACCACTGGTGGTCTGAACGTAAAAGAATATAAGACTACTAACTAACTAAAATTTAAATAAGAACTAACTTTTAATATTTTACACAGGTGACTAGCACTAAGACTGACTTTTTAAATTACTGTGTCTGTAGTGCGCAAACTGCGGAAGACTACAATACGTCTCTAACTTTCAAGAGGATTTAAACCTCTGGCCTTAAAGGCGGACAGTAACTGATGACAAACTTGAGTGAAGACTCGTAGCAAGAGGGCTCTCTCTTCTTCCTTCTTGGCAAAAAGCCACAACTTAAATACTTAAGCGTTAGCAAATAGAATTTTCATAAACATATTCATGTGTTAATTCTGGCCAAAAGTGGAAAATAAGAGATGATAGTAAAGTTTTAAAATAAAATAAACGTTAGTGAACTTAAAATCCTTACAAGTTTAATCCAATAATGCAAAAGAGAAGTTTTTCCTTTTACTGTAGTAATTATTAAATTATTAAATAAGCAATAAAATACGTGAAAAAGAAATTTCTGATTTTAATTGGCAATAGCCCCTAGCTCCTTTCTATTCTTCATTTTAATTTTGGTATTTCGCTTTTCTGTTGTAAAAATATTAGTAACTATTTATAATATATCGATCTAAACTGCATCACGTCAGATTAAGTAATATCATACGATCTTACATAACTTAACTATGCAGATACGTTTTAGCCAAATGCGAATAAGATTTAAACTGAGTTCAAAACGTTTAGAGAACTAAAACCGTTTGACTCTCTTCCAGGCATTCTTCTCTTCTCCGCTTGCTTGCTTTCAGTTAACAAGTAGCAGATACAGAGAGACACAGGTAGGCAATTTTTAAAAATTTGAGCCTTCTCAAGAAGCAAAACGCTGCAAATAAAGCTAAGTAAAAAACATAATAAACGGCCAGCCCATTAATTTTTGGAAATTGAAAAATCTTACATATAATATATACAAAAAGTAGAACAAAAGAAAAAGCTTAAAAATAATAGTGTGTTTAAGATTGCTTTAAACACGTTCTCGTCAGAGGGAAGCCTGCTTAAAATAATCTTAATTAATCAAATTATACAGTAAATAGAATTATGTGCATATATTACTTCCTTACTGTATATCTACATCTACCTATATATATATACAGAGAGAAAGGCAGCATCAGCCTATTAGTAACTGTAAATACCCTTTTCTATTAGCATTTTAGCCAGTTTTACTATATCTCGATTATGCGATTATTACATGTTGCTTTAATTAAAGGGATAGCAGTAGTCGGTGTAATGGATGTTATCAGTTATCCACTTAAAGATAAAAAATAGAAATTGAGTGTATTAACTTTCCATTTTTTTATTAAAAAAGATTCTAAAGAAAGGTAATTAGCGCTAAGCAAAGTTTCAGGGTTTAAGTATTACGTGTTTAGAATAACGCTGTTGAAGCAAAATAAATTTCAAAATTTCCACATACACGACATTTGATATTTATTAGGATCATTGATAGTTCAGTCACGTAAATTGAATTCGAGTAACTGAAATTCAAACTATAAATGCAGAGTTATAAAATAAACATGATGAATATAAAATAAAAGCGAAAAATATTTTGTGATCCTTTAAGGCTTTTGCCAGACATTTCGAAATCTTAATGTTTATTATATTAAACACAAACGTCTTTTATTTAGAAAACGTAATAATTCTGTAATAAACATGGATGAACTAAGATTTGGAAAACCTTTTTATGTTTTAAAATATACATATAATAAGGTAAAATAGCATGAAAGCAATTTATTTAATCTGATTTATCCATTAATATTTCTGTTTCACTTCAGAAATAAATCTACGCTTCAGTTGTAATAAACTAGTTACTTTGCTCTGAAAGGTAAGAACTAAACTTTTCCTATCTTAATACTTACTACTAAATAAAATATGTAATGTATTCTAATTACAAAGTGACCCAAATATATGCAATAGGAAACAAAAACTAATGTTTTAGACTCTGTAAAAATTAATTATACTAAACTAATATTTATGATAACTGGTTAAGAAATAAATTAATTTTCATTTTCCTTCCTACAGTTATAAGAATAAAAATATTTTTAATGTAGTAAATCCATCCTTCGTTATATCAAAATTTACGCATTTTATGCAAGTCTTTGGGTTTTCTAGTAAATTTCAATATCCTTGCGAAGTCTGGAGTTTAATATTTGCACGTATGAAATGATCGCAAGGATTAATGTCTTTGGTGTATGCCGGATTTCTCGATACCCTTTCCAATGAATTTTTTACATTAAATTCAGTTTTCTCCCCGAATATTACTTCTAAACAAAACATTTCACATTCGATTTTGTTAGAACATTAGATCGAACATCATCTTGTACGAATATAGAGGCGAACCATGTTGTGACGGCAAGCTTCCCATACCAAATCTTGCCTTTAAATAACTGACTGTAATTCTGTCCATCGTCAGTATCTTCTGTTACTATTAAACTAATTACTCGCTTAGGAGATATCACAACGAAATAAAGTTTTGAGGGAGTGTAAATGCTGTACTTGAGAAGTTAATTCTCAATTCTCAGTTCGCTGTTCTATTTGTTAATATACCTTTTCAGCTGGAAGTTGGCCTAGTCGCTAAAGAGGTATTTGTTCATCTCGTCTAATAAATGTGTTAAACTGTTTCATTATGGCATACTTCAGTTTTTTAATTGTAAACAAAGCTGCAACATGTGAATAAATAAGTCCTCAGCTTTTGTTATACTTTGCATTTAACGTCTTTGTACTTTTTGTATTTAAATGGATCTATTTCCTTCAAAATGTTTGTAATTTCGCTACATTCTGTTCTGTCTTAATATTCGAGTAATTGTCAGGTTCTGCATTTTGTTTTTCATCAAAAGCAAGTAAGTGTTGAAATATAACAAAAAAAAGGATACAAAAAATAGACACATTAAAATTGATATTTAAAACCATAAATTTCCTAAATCTTTCAGTGCTAATACTCCTTCAGGTAGAGCTTTCATTATTTAAAATTCTTTAGGATATCTCATGATGAATTATAACTTTATTTCTGTTACATTCGTAAAAACTTTTTAGCGAAACGTAGACTTTATTCCGAAATAAGAATTCCATGAAAAGTATTTCGAACTCAAAAAAGAAAGTCTCAATTAAGATCCCATTAGATAAAGCTGTTATAATAGAGCAATCGACTAAAGAAATACGATTGTTGTAATAAAATACTTTTTATCACACTACTTGTAAGACCCTGTATATATTGAAAGACATTATTTCACAAGTTTAGCAGATGGCGGTATTTGCTATTTTATTATGAAACTCTTTCGCATATATTTCGGATTTAGCAATGCGAGTATATTCTGAAGTAGTGCTGAAAATTTCTTATTTTAAAGACTTTTAAATGCTTTTTTTTTCGTTGTCTAGACGTCTAGAAATATGACTCATTTTATTAAATTCCGCTTATAAACGCTTTTTATATATTGCTATTTCCAAGGATATTTTTTAAACTTCAGTATATGAAAAAGACTAATAAGTATATATTTATAAAAAATATTGAAATATTTTAGTTTCAGTGTTCGAAATGCGCAAGATTTCTGCAGTTCTATAATTGCTAGTGTTTGCATTTTCAATATAAACTTAGCATTTTACTTATTTCGAATTTATTTATTAATCTAAAGAAACTTTAGCGTAGTCCGAGGCTTAAAGTTAAATCATGTGGAAAATGTGATAACTCGGTTTCTTATAATTCAAAATTTTTAAATGTGTTTTTTTTAAGGTATTATTCATTTTATTAGTAAACGAAATAAGTGCCTGCATTAACAAACAATACCGCCCCCATGATATGCTGACTCTGCGTCTTTAGATGAAACCACGACTTAATAATGTTACTGTTATTCTGAATAGAAACCTTTGGCTTGAGTGAGAATCGTAGTTTTTTTATGCTTATTCTTCAGCCGCTTTCTTCCATTAATGAGGCCATCAGTTCTTCTATCGGGAAGTTTCAATGGACTGATCCACCAGGTGACCCCGCCTTTCCTCACCTACGCACCTATCTATGGACAGATCGGTCCAATAATTCAGACACATTCCCTGAAATCGCTTTATTATAACCGTTAGTAGTATTATAGAGTGATACGTAATTTTTATGACAGAAGTAAAGATCTTTCCCACAAGAAATATATGATTCTCTTTGGATACTGTACTCTTGGCAGGTTCTCCAGAATAGTTAAAAGTTCTGTCGATCACAAAAAAACACGAGAACTCCCATGCAACATTGCTATATCTGACAGATTTCACAATTTACAGTCATTGATATGCAGAAGAAAAATTCATTGACTTAAAAATGTACCTTAAATTCGAGGTTTTAGATCAGCCGAGACAATTAGACCATCTACAACCGAGACACATTATATCCCGCTACTGTTCCGAGTGATTCTCCCTTAAAAAAATAAAGAACGATTTGTATTTTTTACGTTTTCATTTTCTTGTATCAGTAAACATGTATTACACCTTCAGCCTACCAGCTGCTGACCGAAAAACACCACTGAAAGGCTAAAAGCTTTCTGCCGATATTTCCAGCTTCTTCCCGATTATCAATCATAACTCATTGAAAATTTTACGGTATTTTCAACGTCTGAAGTTACAATGTAAATGGTTAAAATGTAGGTTCCTACATGTTATCTCAACTACCTTAGTAGAAGTCACCAAATTTTCAGAATATTCTAAACTCTGGCAAACATGCCCATAACCACTCTTCAGGCAACCATGTCTTCAGTCAAGTAACGTTGCTATTTTCGTAATCGTTCTTTTTGTTGTGCTCCAAGGGTTTTATAAACAAGCCATGATAGTTTTTGCCTTAGTTTTAAAATATGGGCTTGCGGAATTTGCTAGTATGGAAGAAACTTCGGTAAAAGTTCTTCAGGAATGCAAAATTTTGCCACAAAATCTCTACAGAGAAAACGAAGAGATGGGTTTGGTAATCATCTCTAAAAATCATTCAAATTAGGCCATGGTAGTTGCGTTAATACACAAGTACAAAATGTATTTCCTTTCTGGAAATCTTCTACAAAAATGCATCGCTTCTCCGATAACATTTGCAGCAATTTAGGTATCTATCTACCTATTACATAACTGATAAAATATTACACTTGTTTATACGGAACTTTAACCTTATATGGCATATCATGCATTATTTAGCCAAATTCGTTGATTACCATACTTAGGATTTGTTTAAATATTAGGCATTTTGCTGTTATTATTTGTAATAGTGACTGCAGGCTTCGCGAATGTGAACACGTTTCGACTAATGTAATGTTTCCATTGCTGTCGTATTCAATATTTGCAAGTGCAGGTATTCCATTCTGCTATTCCTGATTTAATTACAGTGTTAATTATTCACTTAAAATGTTTTCCAGCTTCACAAGTATATGACTAAATAAAAGGAACAATGAAATATTCCTTTATTGATTCACTAAATACGATTATCTGAAAATGGTATCCAAGAACAATAGTTCAGGAGCAAATCCATATTTTGCAAATATGCATTTGCTCCTGAACAAGGACTTGTGTCTGATAGCCCATCGAAATCGATAGAGCTTTAATCAAAATCTACCCCAAACTAAAGTCGTGTTTTTTTCTAGTATTAAACAAGTCTGAATAATACATGAATCTTACCTTAATACTAAATTATTTTGCAAATAAGCCTTTTAAAATCTTTTCGAGAAGAAACCTTTACTTTGCCGCAAGGAAATTGCCTATACCTAATACGAAGCCTTCTTGAGAAAATTAAATTAACTGTGGAATTTTACAAGTGAAACTTCTCGACGTAGCCTTTTAAGTATTCTAGGAGCAATGATCTTAATGAATGAGACTGAACGAATGATTGTCCTTTACTAACGTAAATCCGGAGTAATTGTTGAAAAGTGGCATACATCGCTTTGACAAATATGACTTAAATAGCTGTGCAAAATCTATTCATTTGTTTCGTAATTGAACAATCAATTCTGTTTATTATCCACAAGGCTTAATTTCTGAGCGCTGTTAATGAGGCATTTAGAACATTACATGCATTGAAAGCTCATTGCTTTCTAACAATTTGAACTTCAATTGCAATTTTTCGAGGTGACGCATGAGAAATTCAATCTTTCAAACAAGAAAGAAGACTTAGTATTTGGAAAGGAAACTTAAATTTGCTTAAGACAACAGATAATTAAGAAAAGAGCCTTTGAAATAAATTCATTGAAAGACTAGACGGTAATTCAATTTCGGAATTTCAATGTATTTACGCCTTATTTTAAATTTTAATTTATTTACATCTGCAACATTTTATGATCAATAAATGCATCAGTATTTTGAAGATTCACGTTTCGAATTGTTCTACAGACATTTATCAGTGCAAAATAATTAGCTAATGTTTTCCTCTTCCAGTGGTAAGTTTTTCAAACTGATAATACTGAAAATTGCAGCTTAAAGTGATAATGATCCCTCTTTTTAATTACCTTAACCTAATCCTTGTCACGATTCCGAAGCGGTATCCAGTACTAAATGAGCTTTACATTGCTTTTCACTAAACTTACCTTTTATCACTGATCTGCAAATCTAAACTTAAAATACAATGTGGACTACCACAAGTTTGAAGATGAACTAAAAATAATGCGAAAAACAAAATTGCCCTACTTAGGACACTAAATTTAATAATAGCTTAACTACTCTCTGTCTTCAGTAATTAACATCACGTGAAATTAATTCACTCAAGAAATTAAATATTAATGTTGCTGGCACTCAGGATAGGATATTACATTCACTGGCAAAAACAGCTCACGAATAACTTAATTTATGCGCAAAGAATTTCAATCACAAATTTCGCCTGTAGCACTACAGCAGCATAAACTGATATAAGGATTAGCATTGTTTAACTTAAAACTCAAATTTATGCCTGGTGTGAGCGAATTATGGTGACGAAAGCAAAGAAAGGATAGGACAACACGCAGCTTAAAGCTCAGTTAAATGAGCTTAAAAATATTTGCCCCAGCGTAAAGGGTCATATTTTGCTTTAATTTATAGCAACGTATGAGAGTTATCGTATCTTGCTCTCAAATAAGTTGAATAATCATAGAGATATGAGTAAGCATTATTAAAATGTTCTGAAACGAGATACTATGCTTCCGAAAGAAGGGTGAATCTTAACAGAATGATAGATAATATAAAATACACTGGTTTCCAAAAAATTAAGGAAAACTCACAAAAATAGCGATAACGTTCAAAAGTAAACTAATCCCTATAAAGTTTGAATACGTTGTCAAATAGGAATTGCTGTGTAAAACTGCAGTATGCAAAATAGTGGCGCTGCAATCGAAATATGTCTTCTACGAGAAGCATAAAATTGTATGTTTCAGAGCCAGCCTGCCAATTTCGCTGTGATATTGAGATACGAAATCTGGGATAGCCAATTTGTAACAATGATCTTATGAGGATTTATTTATTTATTTTGACTAATAGTTAATTTTTAGTTAAAGCAACTTAACTGTCGCTCTCATTTTCATCCATGCTTTCCTGCCAGAATGTAATTCAGTTAACGGGGCGGACTTATACTCAGATTAAGGGAGAGAGAATTTCTATTTAAGCAAAGGTTTCGGAAGTTGATTTTATAGCGTGCTATATCTGCTTAAAGGCTATGAGCTACCGTGACTTAATAGCGATTTGATTCTGTGCCGTTGAGTGCTTCTAGCCATTAGGCTTGTCCATTAGGCCTATGAGCCAGAGACTTCCTGTGCGTTTAAAATATACTGATCCGTTAGGCTAGTTTAACTACATTTTATTTTACGTTGGACATTACTTGCTTAGGTTAAGCCTAAAGTATTGGCTATGTAAACTCAAGTGTGGTAGTCTGTGAACTCTTTGTGATAGAATAATGAGTCATTTACATCCTTCTTCTGACTCTGTCTGTATCATAAGGCTGGAGGATAATTCCTCTACAATCTTTCTAGAACTCCTTAGTTTATGTTACCAAAGAATACGAGCCTTTATAACCTCCGGTTATCATCTGCCCAAAAAACTGCGATGTAGAGCTACTGGGAGATTAGAGGAAGGGCAAATTCAAATAGAAGTGGCCAGATGGATAAATCGGAGTCCTTCTGTGGTTCAAAGACTTTGGCAACAATTTCTAACCACAAATTCGGCATCCATGATGTTCAGTGAAGGTTGGCCAGTTGCCATGACAAGCGCTAATGACCGCTGTTTGTTGTTACGCGCAGAAAGGAGTAGAACCTCAACTCCAACTCAATTCAGATCATCCTTTGCTGCAGCCACGTGTGAACGTGAACCGGGCGTAGAAGTCTTCACGAAGGAGGTCTGTACTGTAGGCGGCCAGACATTTCCGTGCCGCTCAAGTCATGTCATAGAAGGGAACGTTTTAGGTGGGCACGTCAACATGTCCACTGGACAGATGATCAACAGAGAGTTGTTTGCTCTACGGATAAAGTTTTACCTCTACGATTTAGCTACAAGGCGACAGTAGGCGTTATTTGACTTAAAGAGATCCTGGAACACCCTATCATCCATCAAACATCCGTGAAAGAGATGCATACTGAAGGGACAGTGTCTATGTTTGGGGTGATATCTCTTTCGGTGGATGCACAGACCTCCATGTCTTTCCACGTAGAACCATGAATGCTCAGGACTATAAAGATGGCATTCTTGATGCTTATATGCGCCCTTAGACCGGGGCAATAGGTGATAATTTTCTGCTACAGGACGTCAACGCTAGACCGCACAGGGCTCGCATCGTGGATGATTATCTTTAGCAGCAAACAATTCAGCGCATGAAGCGGCCAGCTCGATCAGAGGACCTGAATCCTATCGAGCATGTTTTGGATGCTTTGGGAGAAATGTTCTGCAAATATTCCCCCCGTCAAGCAGCTCGGTCCAGATGTTTTTGTATTTAAAATGTCTAAAGTAACATCACGTGTAAGGCACTGAAATGTAATCTGTAATGTAATCACTGTTATCCGCGTTAACCATTTACAATATATGCATCAAATCGTCGATGTAAATTTCAAAACTTTTAAAAATTAAATAGATTTTTTAGAAATTAAATACTAACTGATATCGTGTTACAGATCATGAAACGTTATATCAATTAAACATATTGTATTAATGGAAATAAATGGTAATATGAAGCAGCCTTGTCTGGTTTATAACAGGGGGGATAATGAAGCTTCCAAATATATTCCCCGACATTTTGTCTTGGGTTTCGTGGTGAATGAAACCGTATCTTAGGATGAAACAGGAGAACTTCTTTTTCTTTCGGCTATTACAGGCGGTGAGAATTTCGTGAAATACTCCTTCTTAATTACCATACCCACGACAGGGTGATTTTTATGTCTAGATATAAATGAAGAACCAGCGGTAGTTCATTGCAATTTATGGTTTTCCGTAGGAGCATGAGAAACCCCTTTTCTTAGTCTTGCTTGCTTTTCCATTGGTTAGAATTCACGACATTTTGTTACTCTTTGTAATTTTTGTTTGGACTTCCGTTAACTTATACGGTATTTCTCCCGCCTTCTTGGCATGCCTTCGTGATATAGTGGTCAGCACGCTTGGCGCATATTCGAGAGGTTCGTGGTTAGAGTTCCAGTGAGGTCATTGCTCATTTTGCATCTCTCCTCCTTCCAAATAACCTAATGTCTCTACAGTGGCGCCCGAACTAAAAATGGTGGTGGATGATAATTCTCCACCACCAGGATTCGACGATTGCGTCCCCTAATCCCCAATCGTCTTTTAAAAGGTTGAGTACGTTCGGCGTGTATTCGATAGGTCCGTGTTCGAGTCCAGGCGAGGGCATTGCTCATTTTTCATGACTCCTGCTTCGAAATAACCTAATGTCTCCACAAACTGACTTGAGCCAAATTCTATAACTGATTTTATTCAATTACTGCTTGAAGACATAGATAACTTTCTGGACATATAATGGTCTTGTGGAACTAGGAGTGTCGATGAAAGAGAAATTTCTTAAAACTTCCAGAAACTATATCTCACGCATCCTCAAATTTACTGCTTTATAATGTACTTCATTAATGCTATGTTACTCTGCTGCAGTCTTTCTACTTTTCTTTCACTGAATTCATTTAGCATGCGCTGCTCTAATTATTCTTCAGTTAACAGGCCACTTGCTGTTTTCAGACCACTAATCACAAATCGGCAATATAACGATAAAGACAGCTTTATAAAGATGTTACTTTCAAACACTGATAACGTAGATTATCCACGGAGAAATTTATCGCCATTATAAAAGACTGCTGTCGCATAACATGACTTTGGGGATGATATTTTAGATGCTTTAGAACTGCTTGTGAGTCCGAAAGAAATTAAGCGTATTAGTACTTGAAACCAAAGCTCTTAAGCTGAAAACGCAAACCGCCTCTCTAACACCTCATAATATCTGCTTAAATATTATTCATAAATTTGAGTATTATCTATGTAATTTCATTGTAATCACAGACCTTTACACACCTTTTTCATTTCAACAGCTATACATTTAGTTTCCTGATTTTCAATATGATTGAATTATTAGCTAATTATTATTATGTCTTTTATCTTCGTGTGACTTCTTCCCTGTTACTTCTTTGGCCCCCACCAATAGCCGAATGGTTAAGAACGCTGAATTAACGTTAGAAGTTCAACACTGTTTCTATCCCAGGAAAACAGGCTGGCTGCGTAATTGGTTTTCATGATTGCCCATGTGTAACTTGAATATAAGCGAATTTCTCGTAGAAGTACCTCCAGGAAAGCATAACCT
Source organism: Stegodyphus mimosarum (assembly GCA_000611955.2). Lineage (NCBI taxonomy): Eukaryota > Metazoa > Arthropoda > Arachnida > Araneae > Eresidae > Stegodyphus > Stegodyphus mimosarum. The sequence continues at coordinate 135,944 of KK115170.1, forward strand.
TCCCCTATGCAGACAGCCCTCGTGTGCGTTTCAATATTCAGATAACCAGCCCTATTACGTCTTGACATAAATATTTTTAGTAGCATTTCTGAATTTTCATCATCAGAAGAAAATTTTAGTAATTGATGTATTTATTTTACCAGCAGCTCTACTATCCATTTGCAAATTCTCAACTTGCTCGACATTTCCAAGTAATAATTAATAATTTATTACTGGATCTTTGCACCTTTCATGCCTAAAATTACGTTTGACAAAGCGCCTTTCCTCCTTTATTGGCACACAGGATTCATTTGTAGTTTTCACTGAGTATATTAAATCTTTCACGATCAAATATGGTTCTGGAATCTTAAATATTTTATGCTTTAATTGCAGCCATGTCGCTGAAACAGTCGCTAATATAAGTGTGTCGTTTAGGGCCTAAGATCCTATTAGGCGCCTTGTCATATACTTCCATGTGTGTCCTTTTTTAATTTAATTTAGCATACCACTTTGAAATTTGTTTGCAGTAGCCAGTAGCATTTAATAAACCACTGATCTCCCTCAAATATAGGATATATATTTTCTATACATAATTCTAATGTATTTTCCCTCAAGTATATAGGTCTATTCCAAAACATTTAGTCACAGCGCCCAAACTTGGAAATCATATACTACTCAACTATTAAGAAAACTTCAAAGAGGGAAGGTTTGGCAAATTAATCTTAAAGTTTTAATATCAGTTTTATACTCGTCAACTTGGTTGCTTTCTTGTTATCTAGCAACTCATAAGCAATACCAATTACAACACTCGGCGCGAGGTCAGCCTGTAAATCTACTTACTTAGCAAGCGTGCTTCATATGCAGTAGAGCTTCAATACAGTACTGCATGCAAAAAAAATGCATTCTCTTTCTTAGTGATTTAGCAAGTTGTTTTAGGGGATTTCAATTTTCAACATTTTAATGTAAAGCTATTCCTGGCACTTCAATATATGATTTGAAATTTAAAGAGCGAAAGCTCTACATTGAATTATTTTTTCACATTGATGGTTAGTTTAGTGAAATAGTTTTCAATAGTAAAATATAACACAATGTTAAATGTCTAGGACATATTAGGCATTTATTTGTCAAGTCCAATAACATTTAAAATTCTACTACGCTTTCTTTTCTTTTCTATTATCTATTTATAGAAAATATATAAGATGGAAAAATATTTTTGTCCTAATCCCATATTAGATCATCCGCATGAACAAGTCAAAGAGTTCTTTTGTAACTGAATTAATTTTACTCCATATTAGTACATCCAGTCTCATTGAATAATTACCAATTAAATAGTATTCCAAATTTATTTATTTGTGATTTTCTTGTTTTTCGAGTCGAACATTTAAGTAAATCTGATGCTCTCGATGATATTCAACTTAAAATAAATAACAATATATTTGTTTTTTGCTACTGTAAATTATTTTAAAATCCGTTCCATTCTGTTATTAAAAGATGTAAATAAGTCATAACGTTAAACTAGAAGAAAAATTTAAGTAATGTTTTTCAGAAAAATTTACATTTGAGAATATTAGTAAGTGAACAATTTAGCGAAAAGTTTAACAAACCATCCATTTACGTTTATTTGAAATTTATTCTTTTATTGAAGAAAATTCTAAAGCGCGAGACTCTTAAGGAAGCCAAGAAAGGAAAAATTACGATATTTCATCTCATTAACTTACCTAAATAAAGTTATAATTTCAGATAAAATATTTTACTAAAATATGGATATTGCCAACTTGACCTGAAACTCTGAACTATAAATTTCTTTTGCGTACCCTTTACTATGGGAGACAAGCATAATCTCAAAAAACATTTATAAAATCCGAAACCTATCGTTTTGCAGCGCCTATTTGTATAACGAAAGACTTAGATCAGGTTACCTACAAAATTCTCGAAACTCAGTCTCGCAACTTAATGCTGACCTCTAAACAACTGATAAATTCGCTAAGTTTCCATCCTCTTTATACCTTCAATTTTCATTTCAGTTCTGAATGAAACCTAAAGGCAATACTGGATAGCTTAAAAATACTTCCTAACTGACTTTACTGCAGTTAATATACCGTAAAAGTGAAAAAAAAAGAAATCAAACAAAAAAGCCTAACGCCACTCCCTTGAGTTTTTAACAAAACCCCAACCCTTCAATTCCTTTTTTTTAACCAAACGAAAAAGTTCCAGTCACGTGAGTTCTCATTTGTGAGATTCGGAAGTACTGGCCTCTATCCAGATCAATGTACTACCTTCGAAAAGCACCAGGCGGCGCCACACTAGATAACGCTCGATAGGAAACGGGGGGGGACCGTCTAAGGGGGCCCGTTTGGTGAGCGGCAGCATTTGTCTTTCCTTCATCTGTTCGAAGGGGCAGTTTTGATGCGATCTTCCATTCCCGTATGTACTGGCTCGAAAGGTAAGTCAGATTAGAATTGTCTTTTTTCTAAAAGACAGTCACAATTTTTCGATATTTATGCACACTGATTTTATACTCACTTATGAGTATATTTGGTGAAAACGATTTATTTCGTTTTTTCCATTTAATGCAATACCTTGATAACAATCCATGTTATTCTTAACGTAAAGGTTTATTCCTGGTAAAACAAATAACGTGTCCACATAGTGCCATGATTATAGTGTATATACCTCATAGCCAGATTGTTCTTCGATTACTGTAGATGATGGCACGATCCCCAAAAAGTAAAAGCGCTCATTACTTCACAGTTTCTCGTTAAAACAGCTATTTCCTTTAAAATATACGAGAAGGAATTTTCTACTAGAAACAACCGGAAAATAATTATAATATTTTCATTGCAATTTCTTTTGCTTTCATTAAATTCAATTTTGCGTTAAATCAGTATCAAGTTTTTTCCTCAGGCATTTCTGACTATAAAAGAACATTTTCACATTTAACTTATAAATTATAGTGTTGAGAAAGGAAACTAACAAAGAAAAATATTTCTATTAAATGAAAATCCGATCTAAACATTCATGTGCCAGTTAGCAGGGGGAAAAATTAAATACACTAGACTTCAACGAAAGAGAGGCGCTCAGGTAAATTACCATATTTGCCATAATGTGCTCTAAGTTAAGCGAATGACTGAACACGAACATCTAAATTGGGCTATATTCGATTACAGTTCAATATTAAATTCTCTACTTAATCACTTTTTATGTAATACCATGCGGATACTTTAAGGGACGTGAAAGTTTAATTGTTCGCTAGAATATAGCAAAAATAGCAAAGTTTTACAAGTAGCAAAATTCTTAGATAATTTGTTTTTAAATAAAAAGCACATGTTAAAACAATATGCTAATATATCACATATAAAAGAAAATAATTTGCATTTGAAAAGCCATATTCTATTACAGATACGTTATTTGTTATTTTTATTCAAGTTTTATCACTAACGGCAAATATATTGATATTTGAAAATTTCATTTCATTAAATTTATAGAGAAATCTTACACATAAATATTCTCGTTTAAATTAATCTTACAAATACGAAACATACATAGGAAGAACCAAACGTAGGAAAAGCATTTATAAATTCAATTTTGATGAAGACTGTATGTTTTCAATTACATGGATATTAAGCATGTTCACATGAAAGCAAATTCATGCGAACGTTATTCCAGGTCCAGTGTTTATAAAATGCGATCGTTATGCCGCGTATCTTTTACACCACATAAAAACAAATGGATCATAATACAATCATTTATGGCGTCCTAACACTCGATGAAATATAACAAGTTTTAAATTTACTTATATTCAGTAAATTCGAATTCATTCGGTATAAAAAATATTTAATTGAATAAATAGTTTTAAAATATAGTGGATTAGTTTTTGTTATCATCGCCGTAGACTTCATCCAGATTGCATTATTTTTTAAACTATGTTTGATTAAAATATGAAAATAAATTTAAATTTGATGTTTGTTCTATTAGTTAAGCAAATGAGAAATCCGAATAATATTTCGTTAAATGTCTGCATCATATTAAAAAACTAAAAATAATTACCTTCAATAAATGAGTAACTTTATATTTCAAAATTTCTTGTAGAATAAAAAGAAGAGACCTTATTTGTGTGTTTCTGAGCAATTGAAAGGGACAGCATACGTCGTCACATAAATATGGCTTTAGAATTGTATTTCCAATTTCTTGCGAAGCACCAAATATTATTTCACATTTCTTCGAATAATTCAGTTCAAAAGTTTAATTTCAAATAAATTTATTCCAGCAAGAATTAAAATGCTTTGGATGTTAGTAAAGTGTACGGGGGAGATGAAATACTGCCATTTCGCAAGCCCCCAAAATACCGTTACAGATGCTCATTTGAAAAACGTAAGAGTAGCCTATACAAGTATAAGACTAATTTCAAACACATTTACCGCAACGGGATTTTATAAATCATCCAGAAATCAGCAACACGCACAAATCGGTGATCAAATAGGGCCATTTGGCAAGCCCCCAAAGTATCGTTATAGCTGCTCATTTGAAAAGAGTGAGAGAAGCCTACACAAATATAAAGCTAGTTTCGTTTTTTCCAACGAAGCCTATTCTCGTATCTTCTTAAATCCTATTGAAATTGATTTTTCATTACTGTGTTTCTGGAACAAGATAGTAAAACAAATATAAAAGTGATAAACTAAAAAAAATCATTGTCTAACTATTAATAAAATAATAAAATCTTATTCTTTTTCTTAATTAACAAGCGTTTGGGGGAAAGAAGTTTATGATCTTCACTTAAATCTACAAGAAAAGTTATATTCTCAATAAGAAAATTAACATTTGCATTTATTCATTCACGTCTACGTAGTTTCATTAATTATTTTAACGTACATAAGGTGGTTTAGCATACGGACAGGTGTCCTAGATTAAAATACATTGTAAAACATGGAAAATTGCGACATGTTTAATTAATACCATGATCAGATACTTTAAGATCATATATTTTAATCCGAAAATTTAAAAGTATAAGTTTAAAAAACTCTATTTTATTTAGAAAGCGTAACAAGTCTAAACAGTTGGCTAAAACGCATTAAAACAAAGTGGCGAAATGGATTATAATGATTGTTTTAGAATGATTCTAGCTGAAGTTTCAGGTACAGTTCTCGTGCTAGTATATGAACACAATTATGTTAAAAAGGAGATAAATCGTGCAAATTAAAGTAGAAAATGCAAAGTAATAGCTTGGTTAATTTCATTCCTGTGGTAATTTACCACAATAAGTGAATTCCTTCTTCATATGAGAAATTAAAGACATTATTTAAGCAACGAGTATTAAAAAGTAATATTCATAGTTTCAGTGTAATCGATTCAGTACGGAGCAGAGTTCAACAAGAAAAGGTACTTTTCTCGATGTCAGTAACATGTAATATGTTTCTCTTTAGAATGAAACATTTTAATTTGTGTTCCGATGACAGGTTTGACAGTGACTGAAGACATCTTTTATTTGAAGCACACTACTTATAGAGAGATAAAAAACAAATTACTCTTGTTGTACCCAAGTTAGAAAATAGAGCATTACAAATTAAGAACTTTTTTATAATAAATAAATAGTAATATAAAAAATAAAATGTGTAAGACCAATGGGAAAGTTGCTAGAGTATCAAAACTATATTAATTCAAGGGGATAAATTCAATCCAAGAAACTTCAGTTATGTATCAGGAAGATACATTGGTAGTTAAACCGTATATTCTAGTAGAGCTCTTAGGCTTAGGTCTCAAACGTCATGCAAATGCTTTAGCAGATAACTTCCCTTAAATTTAAGTCTTTGTTATGCCTCACACACTGGATATTATGAGAACTATGTAGACTGAATTTTAAGACATTGAAATTTGGAATATTTTTGGGGGCAGCTGAATGCTTTGTTTTATAAACCCATGGGAAACTGTATAAATTAAAAAATTATTTCTCTATGAAATTTTAAACAAGCTGAGTTTCGAAGAAATGTTAGTTTGCTGAATAAAAAAAATAGATTTTTCGATATAAATTAAAATTCACTGTTGCTTTATCTCTAAGAAAACTCCCGAAATAGTAACAAATGTTTTTCCTCATTATATTATTCCCTTTACAGAACACATTTCTAGCTTTTATAATACAATTCTAGCCATAAGTTTTCGTTGCATAATCAATATTAAGCACATCGTAATACCTTTTTCAATAACATATTACTTGAATTTTGCTTCAACTATAGCAACAAAAACTAACGGAAGAAATTTTATCTTTTTCGAAATAATCTCTGTCCTATTATATGAGTATAGTAGACTCAATTACTTGTCACAAAGTAAAGAAGTTTAAACTATATTTTAAGTTTTAAAACTAAATATGAAATAATAATCTTCGGGTTTTCAGCAATGAATTTAACAAGTTTCATTATTAAATTTTAAATAAAAGCATTTCTCTGATATCGTTGCATTTTTGTGCTTCTATGTAAGAGTAAGTAAAGTAAAGAGGTGGTATTCAATATAAGCTTAATCTTTCAATTAACTATTTATTTAAATATTAATTTAATTAATCATAAGTTAAGTGATCTAAGTAACGTGGTTTCATTTATTATTATTTCCAACATCGAAGATTATTTGCATATATAAGAAGAAGTATTAATAAGTTTAGTTTTGTTTGGAATGCTAAGACAACAAGAATTGGAAGTAACTTTCATAAATTTACAGTACTAGTTTCGAAGGTTTGAATATAGATCTTCCTTCTTCAGCTGCAGAAGTAAAAATAACAAAGAGGAAGCCTCTACTCACGTGATAACAGTGAAAGGAATAGACCAAAAAAATGGAGAGTGTTTCATCAAAAAAAAAAAAAAAAGAAAAGCTACTGGAGCCATCTAATAATGAAAATGTAAACAACTAATTAAATAATTTCATTACAAGCTGAGAATAAAGCCGGATTGGTGTTTGGATCATTAACTTGTAGATTAAATAAGTTTTTTTGATACAGGAAGTATAAAAAATGAGCAGCCGAGACTCTAACCTGGATATCTCGAATACGCTCACAGTGTGTTATTGTTACACCACGAAGGCATGCTGAAAGGAGAGAGAAAATATCTTATAAACTAAAAACGGCTTAACATTTCCACCATTAAAAATGCAATAAAATTTATAAATAAATTATAAAATATTATCTTATAAGTTTCATCATACTTGCTTTGGATGCAAAATTCCTGTTCACTAATGTTACAGTGAAAGGTGCCATTAAGTGTCTAGAAATTAGAGAATTTCATTTCTCCTGTATCAAAAGTGATGAGTTAATTTCCTTTGCTGAACTTTGTCTGAAACAAACATATTTTGATTTCCAAATAAGTATTACCACCGGACATAGACATCAGCCATGAAAAGCCCCCTCAGTCCTAATCTTGATAATATCTTTATGCGTTATTATGAATTAAACTTATCTGAAATATTAATTTTCCCTATGTGATGCCGCTAGCTCTAATTTCGATACCTTTGCTCTATTTGACGGTAATAAAGATTTAACTAAAAGTTTTCTCAATAATGAATTTCATCGATTCATACTTCAGATCCTATCATTTGACTTTACAGAAGTTAGCTTCCTTTTATTGCTTGGTTTTCGGAGCAATTCATATTTGTTCCTGCAAGTCGGTCTTGGTCAATATTTAAAGTAGTACTTACAAGCAGTTGCCATTGGCAGAGGCTTTTCACCTAGTACTATTGACCAAGCGGTTACACAATTCACTTCTCAATGTAACAAAAAATAGTTTTGTTTTAGGACATTTTAAGCATTCTGTAGTTAGTCCTCTCTTTCCATTGATTAACTATAAAATTACATTCAATTTAAAAAATTTTAACTTTCGAGTTCCTTTTCCGAGCAGTTGTATACTTGAAATAATGATATGAACGGATATGAAATCCTGAGTTTTATACAGTATTTCTTGCCATTTTGGTTTAACATAAATTGGTAAAACTAAGAAAGCCTTGAAACTTTGCACATGAACATGAAGCATATGTTAGGAAAAAAGTAATACATAAATCCCCTATTGCCCAATACTGTTGGTAAAAAATATCTCATTTCCATTTTTCTGTAGCCAAAATTATTCAAAAAACATCTTCCGTTGGCGAATCAGACTTCCCAAAGGTGTTTTCAGATTCATAAAAGTCTTTCAGTTCTTCTTAGTTAATAATCCAAATTCCAATCTGACCTCACCCTCAGCTTTCAGGAAATTATTTCGTAGTTTTTTTTAGATTTTTTATCGATAAAGGGCTTACAGGCTTCTCCTCCGTTATTTTCCCTTTTGCAGCTGAAGAAGCTTTTATATTCAAACATTTGAAACTGGTATTACAAATTTATGAAAGCTATTGCTGATTCTTGTTGCCTTAATGTCTCCAATAATCATTATTCATTGTGCTATTTTTACTTTAATTAGTTTAAGCTAGGTGTTTTTAACTACAGGAAAAGGGAGAGCTATCTACTTAAAAGGAGATGTCTTCGTGCAGACGTTCTAAGCACTTTACGCATGGAGAAGTCCGCAAAAATGCCCATGCAGGGTTCGCCCGAATTTGAACCTGGGTCAAACTACCAGTATTTACTTTACTTTTCCGAGACTGGTTTAATATTTTTGAATTAAGTTAGCAAATTTACCTAAATGACTTAAAATGATAGTCAAAATTCTGCAGTTTTAAGCATTCTCGCATATTTCGATAAAAGCGATGTCTGTTGTTAAGCTGCAAAACTCTAAATATTTTAAATGCGCTAACCTTACGTGGAACAACTGACTTTGAGGCGTTGTCTCATCGGGTAAATCATGAAAGATCGTGAAATTAATCGTGAACATTCTTAGGATGCTCGATCGCAGGAGTTTTGAGATACATCTTACAGTGTTAAATTAATCTTCATAACATTTTAAGAATATCTGAGAAGCATTCAAGAACTATTAAAAAGTGAAAACTTTTAATCAAAATGCTGCAATATTTGTGACAAGCGAGCGCAAGCAACAACAGCATTTGAGTATTTTCGCATAATAAACTTATGTTGCATTATAAGTACAATATGTGTCAAATATTAACAATATTTACTTTCCGTCTGAATATTTGTTATCGTTAATACGTTGTATTAAACTGGAAACTGTTGGCAGTGAAAGTTTAAAGCATGTATCCCTTGGTTTTTTATATTATATGAAGATTATTCAATTTTAGAAATCGCATTTACAGAGATTATGTATTTCTAAACACTACAATGATTTTCTAGTGACGTTTTCCCCATTCTTTGAAAAGAATACTACTTGTTTTTTAATTTTTATTTTAATTCATCATCTGATTTCAAATTTGTTAGCGAGAATTTCTCCCACAAAGGTGACTAAGAAGCAGTGAATTAAATTCGTTATTGGCTAATAAAAACATGCAATCATAAACAAGAATACAATTACTGTAGGCTCTTCTGCAATGGGTAGAAATAAAGGAAAAGGATCTTGCGCCTTTGAGCTAATAATGAATCGTCTAGACGATTTCCGGTTAAAAGGAAAATTGTTATTGCATTTCATGCAGAAGCACAAGCTTCCTAGGCCGAGAAATACATGCTCAGTATTACATTCTTAACATTGTTACAAATGGATTGCACTACGTCTCTCTACTTCTATTCAGCAAGAATGGATATTTCTGTCTCAGGACAGTAAAGCTATTAAGAGAAATCTCTCATACGTAATGAACTATTCTAAAATGGTTTTCCCGCAGTTTCGTATCATTTGATGTAAGTCATAATCTGCAAGAATGTCAAACTATAACAAACATAGAAATTATGCCTTTGCCTACATTTTAAGATAAAAAATAGTGTTCGGAGTAATTTCTGAGAAACGGTTTTGTGGAACGTAAGATGAATTAACTCTGAAATTTGCTTCCCGCCACAAGCATCATCCACGTTGTGAAGCATATTGCGGGAAAAAGTATAACATGTAAATGCAGTTAAAAGAAAGCTATTTATTACGAGAAGACATATACTGCTATAAAGAGAATAGTCTGCAGTGTTAAAAAATGAGCACTTTTAGGGTGGATAATTATTTACATATCCCTCAAATCTTTACTACTGAGGAAATTCTGCTCTTTTTGTTTTAACTCTGATGTATAGCTCATATAAACGAAGTTTTATCGATCTTTCCTAGATCTGACTTGAACGTTTCATATTTGTATTTATGATATTCAAAAAATAACAACATGTAAGATTTCTTCCTTTACTTCATAAGTATTTGGTATTGTCAAAAGTTATTGGACCGAGATCAGCGTTTTGGTTCTTGTGTAAGCAGCAGATGCTCGAAATGCTGTGAAGTGCCCGAGGAGATTTTATACTGTAAAGTGTATGTTTGCTGAATCACGTAGGCAAACAAAATTGTTATAAAGATTGTTTTCATTTTCCACGTCTTTTACGCATCATATGTGCTTTCAGTTCTTCGAAATAAAATAGTCTCTGTACATCGATCGTGCCACAGTTTAAGTCAGCTAAGTATTTCTTCGTAATTTATTCCGAATCCCTCAGATTACTTTTGTGGCTTCTGCTTTATTTACTCAATTAAACACATTTATCACATTTTTACGAAGCTGCAAAAAAGCATAATAATTACATTAAAGGCTTTTCTTTGCATAAATTCACATTCATTTTCTCTAGCGCTCCATTGAAATATGTGACTTGAATGTCACTGCTATGTAACTTCATTATTTTTGGTCTTTAAACAATACGAAAAATATTTGAAAGTGACATATAATAAGCGTTTTTATGAAACATATAGTCATTCTTTGTTAGAGCTTTTCTTAATATATTGTTAATGCTGTCACCAGTGCATATTAAATATCCAAACCTTTTCAGGCGCTTAGCATAGCGTGAAAACACTAGAATTTAGGTACGTAATATCTTCCTACGTATGGAAATATGTTTCGAAATCAGTATTGGGAAGTATGACAGAAAGTTTACTGTTGATGTACAAGAAATTATATTCGTACTTAATTATAATTTCAACAAACTATTATGCTAAAATGCGTGCTTCTTCCTTGGGGAAAGAAAATACCCTGATTTGCAACAAACGTAGTAGCACTAATTTGGATTTTTCGTGGCGAGTATAATGCTGGTTCGCAAGTTCTTCCACTAACAAAGTTACTTATGGGATCTCAAACGTCTCGTTAATTGTCTTAATTCATTATGGCAGAGAGCGAGCAAACTTTTTGAAACCCACTCACCCTTTCTGATTACTACGGGAGCTCAGAAGTTCAAGAAGCCCGTTTAATTTTCCTGCGATGATGCACCTATCTTCACAAAAGCAAACTCGCTTAATAAACTTACCTGCATGGGTAATGAGTAACATCCGAGAGAGAAGATGGAAGGTAACGGGGATTCAATTAGCACGTTTACAAAATAATATAAAGATTTCTCGTAAGCAGTAAAGTTGAAAAATCTTAGAAAAATTTGCATGATCGGTTAAATTTTCTACTAAAAAAGATTGATCATACTTCTAATAGGTTTGATTCGTCTCAATATTGTGAGAATATCTCATTAAAAAGGAATCTCCTATTGCTGATTGCTAAGCAGTCCACCTATAAGGAAGGGATCATTCAGCTTCTAAAAATGGAATAATATTAATTTTGTAACTACAAAAGAACTTTAATAATCTGACTCTGGAATCCGGTGCTCCAATTATCGGCCGAAACTCTCAATTTTTGGACATTTGTAGCCATTTAAAATTACTGTTAATTTCATTTGGGTTTTTTAATTTTGTGTTTAATTATGAGAAATCACGAGAGCACTATCTGACTGAAAGGAGGGATGCCTTCGTGGCCAATTTTCTGTGGTAAACCGCCTCGTATTTATGTTATACATGACAAAAATCTATGAATACTTTTCATACATGGAGAAAACTACGAATACGCCCATGCAGGCAACTGTTCTCTGGGATATGAATACAGGTAGAACTTCTAGTGTTCAACATTTTTAACGTTTGGCTGCTGGTGAGCTTTATATCAACGTAAATGGAGCAGAAATAAATAGTATATAGATACTATTTATTAGTAGTATATAGATATACTAAGAAGACATATATGACATTTTCATCGGTTTGCACTATAAAATGATTTTTAGTGTCTAAAAACATTCATCTTATTCTTAAAAGTCATTGGACTCATTAACACATCATAGCTCAGGAAGTACGAACATTAATAGAAAACTAGTTACATACTGTATATTGCCATTGTTTGTTTACTTCATAACTCGTTTGTTAGTTGTATCAAATACAACATTTCTATCCGATGAATTTTCTTCTTCTAATATTCAGTGTAATTCTGGGCAGTTAATTTTTTATTAGCTTTTTGACTCACGGTGCGACTTTTTTTAGGATGTTGCTAGTACGGCACTGGTATTGCGTCCCGTTACTTTGTCTACAGTTAGATCCCCCCGGGGGTTGACTCAGGAGAATTCCTGGGAAGTACTGGCTAGGATCTGTACTTAGACAGTCTCAACCACGGGGGTAAAATATCAGGTACTATTGTACCTTATTCTTCACAGGACTAGAACCCGGGTATTGTACCTAGGATGGGATCAGGCTCGACAGGGACCGTACTGGTACTGGCTTGTCCGCTCCCTTGGCTGTGGTGGAGATGATATGAAAAACCAGGAGGAGGGCGTGGGACCATGCCCGTATAACCACAAAGGTAAAGTTAGGGCGTCCCCGTCTCTCCGTAACGAGTGTCCCTATAGGCA
>KK115170.1:155552-191486 GCA_000611955.2 Stegodyphus mimosarum
AACTTTGCTTCGCAGAGCAATTCGCGGAGATTGGCCTCTATCTAAAAGGGTGCGTAGCAAGATATACTAAATACTACCGCACTTTAATTTATTTTACAATGCAATCACGCAGTAAGCACTATGGCTTATAAATTTAAACTGCTAGCTGGTCAGGCGAACGTTGAGCGGCGTGACCGTGATCTGAGGCAAAGCTCTCACACACCGAGAGGTTTCTACCTCTGGCTTAAATAGTGCTTGGCTGAACTTCAAAAATTAGCATAAGCTAAAAACGCGCGCTTCTTCTGACAGGAAGTTGAAGCAGAGAGGAGATAGAAAAGATTTAAATTAAAATAAACTTGGTTAGTTTAACTAAAACCTTACAAACTGGCTACATGGAGCTGTCATAGCTTTGCTGACAATAGTTTCCTTTAAAACTTGTTCTGTGATAGCATCCATCCTTTAGCAATTTACTGACTAGTTATTATTAGTCTGTAAAGTTGCTTCCATCCTCGGTTATTACATGCCATAATCTTTCCGTAATATATTGGGTTATTGCTTTGTTTTGAACTTTTTCTTTCCTGGCAGTTTCTTTAATTCCAATATAAGTATTGGATAATAGTAGATGCATAACTGTCGGCAACTTTCATTAGAAATGATTTTTAGGCCGTGTTTAAATTGTCTTTATTTGGCTCTAGATCATACTCTTTCACATGTACGGTACGTTGTTTTCTTACCTATATCATATTAATTATGGCAGTGGTCTCAAACCGTGGCCTCCCGGGCTGTGTGAGGCCTCGGAATATATATATATATCAGTTATACATTTGAAGTAAATGCAAGATTCAAAGATTTCAAGATTTTAGTTTTTTGAAGTAAGAGTTTATATCATTTTCATTACCATTAAAATGAACGCGAATATCTAGAAAATCTAAAAAAAGCTAAGTGTAATTTATACTGTGATATAAATCTCATTCAAATATTTAAAGTGCAGATTTCACTAACTTTAATTCCTACTCCTTGAAGAATAAATACGCTCACTTACGATTTTTTAATCTAAAAATAATCGCTTTGCTTAAGAACACATTTAGATGTAAAAAGCTTTCTTCGCAATTGAAAATAAAAAGAAAAGAATCCAATTGGCCGACGAATATCAATTCGATTCATCAGTATCCTCAATTCCTGATGAGGGTAATTTCTGGTAATTCTTTTCCCAGGCTGCATGTTTTGTCAGCATCGAAACTCTATGCACTATCAAGCTGTAGTAAGTAATGAAGATGTTTATAACTAGTTGCATATGAAATAAAAAAAGTTCATAAAATTATTTACATATATTTACGAATTTTTATTTATGCTTCGACGAAAAAGTAATGAATAAAAGAAATAAACTAAGTTGTCATTATTTATTCTATAGTTTTGACTCATTGAAAAACTTTTCGCTGAAAACATACAAAGTTTTCATAATTTACTTATTTTCAGTCTAAGCTAAAGTAAATTATTTAATGATCAATTCAACATGCTAGAAATTTCTGAAATCAGTGACATTTTGAAAATTTAACTTTAGCTGTCAGTATGTTGGAAATACAAAGTGTATCTAACAAAAATGCCTTGCAGCTGGCAAACTTTAGATCGACAATAAAAATAATATCAATTTTTTTCCATTTGCAATATTATTGTTGTTTATCTATGCTTTGATAACTATTTAACAAGAGAAATTCAAATTATATTTAAAATATTTTTTTTCTGTTAATACAAAAAATTTTCATTAAACAAAATTATCGGTCAGCTGTTTTAGATTGTACTTTCGGCTCTCATGCAGTTTGAGACCACTGAATTAGGGCAAAGATTTATAAGAGTGGAAAATATTTTCAGAAATTCTATTCAGTCGAGTGTCGAATCTGGTTCGATAGCTAGCAATTTCTTAAAATTTCACATCTAACTCTTCAAAATATTTGCAGGGTAATAAATTGAAATCAGCAAGAATTCAGAAAAGTTCTGCTTAGCTTTCATTATGCAATTTTACTGCATTTAGTTACATTTAATATTTCAAATTTCTTTAAGGTTGGCAACCACGTTTCCATTTACAGAAAAGCATAGGAAAATGTATATTTTCTTTCTGAAAATTTTGTTACTAAACTACTTTAAAATATATATTTAAACTTCTAATTTTGCAATATATACTTCCATATTTATTGAGATAGAATTAGAGTGCAATTTTCCTTGAAGTTGAAGGTTAACCGACATGGAAATAAAAATAACAAATGTTTTTCTCTTGATTATTCACTGTAAACCTTCTAGTAGTTTTTCCTTTTGAACTCTTTCCATTTTTCGCCATGGACAGTATTAACATCATGGACGTCAGAATCATAAAAAAGGTGAGAATAGACATGGGAACCTATACTTCATCGACACTTGCCAGGCGCACTTGCTTAGCAAGATATCAGAAGGTTATCTTACGCTTAACATGTTTAAAGATACATTTCCTCAGCATGAGGATAGCAATGGCGGCAGCATTTCTACTGGGTTAGACAACTGATATTATACACGTACATTATCAATACTAAGCTAATCATAAATGATCACATTTAAGACAGACAAATTTTGCATGCAACAATGTGCACAGGTACATAGAAATGAATGGAAATATAGAGTGCTATAAATCATTCGTTAATTCTACGTATATGTAAGCTACATAACATAATATATGCGCTCATACTGTGGTAGGTGATTAATACATTCAAATACATGGCGCTTCTTGTGAATATTTAAGGACTTAAAAGATACATGTGTGGGTGGCTATTATACACATGGAACTGATATACAAATATAAATGAAAACACATGTAAAAAAAAGGATTTAAAACATTGTACACTACTTTAAGGCATGCTAAGGATTTATTTCATTAGTGTAGTGTAATTTTATGTTATGATTAAATACAACAAGTTTGATCATAACATAAGCTTACGGAAATAAAATTCTATAATATATGCAAAAGATGTGATAATGTACAGAATATAAAGATGATATAAACATATATAAAGTATAATGGATAGAAATTAATTCTTCAGAAGTTATAGAATTTGCATGTGCATAAGGAACTAAAATGCAGATAAAAGCAGAAAAGTAGAAATACCTATGTAGGTTTCTAATATATGTAAGTGAACTAGAGTATACTGGAATCTGTAGACTGATCTTTTTGAGGTGAAAAGAGGTTTTGATTACATTATTTTATGATTCCATGTAAATTTAATTTTTTGCATACTATGCTGCTTTCCAGAGCTAGTTAACGTTATTATAAGACTACTACTGAGAAGATGTAGTTTCTATCTGCAAAATGTTGGGGATTATAAATGAATTGAAATACAAAAACTCTGCAGTTAACTTTTCCAGCTAAATGCATGTAATATTTATTGAGTACATCGAAGGTATAAGGAAATTGGATCACTTTTCTGACTCTGCAGTTATTCCTTATGTGAATGCTTTGTGGTAAATTAAAATAAACTATTTCGTATATAATTTACAAACCAGCAATTTTTGGGAGATGGGTTACATAAAAATATAACGAAATAAAGCACATTTTTATATTATATTTTGTATAGAAACACACAAAATGAAATAAATTACGTTTCGTTACGAAAACAGTGACATAAATGCATTCTGAACGAATTAAAATAGAGGTGCAACCACTGGCCGAAAACCTCCATATAAAAGCTGCTTTTCAGAATAATTCCGATTTGAAATCCTAATGATTGAAATATTATAAATCAATTACAGCTGTTTCGTGCAGGTGCGTCCATATATTTTTCCTGTTCACTTGTTGATTGATTGTGTGTGGAGTAACAATTGCTTTAGATAATCGGTTCTAATATCGTAAAAGGATTTCTAACAACAACAAAAAAGGCATAGTTCTTTCTTCGAACAAAACTCCCCAGGAATCTTATTCAAAGCTGTGAAAATGCATCCTTGTCTATGGTTGAATCTTTTCGGAAAAGAGCTGTATTGCATTCCACGGCGTATGCGATAGATCCTGAAGGCATTGTTTTGTGTGCTCTTGGACATGGAATTCGGAAGATTTGTGGATTTCTGTTCTTCCGCTTTTTGATTTACATTCCTTGAATCATCACTTCCCAGTAAGAAGTAACAGAGAAACGTTTCATGAATTTTTCTTTACATTGGATTCATTCAATGGAATGCTTGCCATAAATTTGATTTTCGTTGGATCGATTTTTTTCATGCTTCACTTGCTTACCTAGTATTTTAAAAACATCTTAAACATTGCCTTAACGAACAAATTCTCTACGCCTTATTTCAATTAAAATGTATTACATAAACTCAGATAGTTCTTTCACAATATAAAAAGTCAGAAATCTTCAAATTTTGTTTTACTGTTTTTTCTGTTATCTCTTATTTGATGTTCTACGAAAGAATCCATTCTCTAGCCTTATAATATGGTTTAAATGGTTTCTCTAGTTCCTGTACTTTAGCTGTATGTAAATTCTAAAATTTATTAATAAGAAAACAAAAAGATGGGCACAGGTAGTACATATTTTAAGAAATGTTGTGTAAGGTGATACGAAAATTCATGCCTTTGAATCTGTGGGATCCTATTACATAAATAGAGCAAACTGGACGTTCTCGAGCTCTAAATTTAATTATTATGTACTTTGATAAGGGAAGCCATATGCAAATATTGATGTTTAGAGTAAACACATCTGACCTTCAGTGACGCGCTCAGGCACACTATAGGGTCGAATATCAAATACAGTAAGCGGGATAGGGAGAAATAGGGCCGTCACGCAAAAGCAGAAATAGATTCTGTTTAGAAATGCGTCTTTACCCGCATCAGCTACGGTTAAACATTGGATGTCCATTGTACTTCAACCTGGCCTGATATGTTAGAAACGTGTCAGAATCAGAAAGATCCTGCGAAACAACAACATATAACGCCATGCGCGATGTTCTGTTCTTTTCAGAAACAGAAGAGAAAAATATGTCGCAGTGTGAATTTAAAGAACATGATCATTTCTAGAATCTTCTGTAAAAAGATATTTTTTATTCATTGTTGTTGTAATTTAATAATTCTACAGCTTCATACCCGACTTAAAACAAATTAAACTTCTAAAATGCTGAAAACCGGGAGAGTGGTTAGCGACTCGGACTGCTGTACCGAAGGTACCGGGTTCGAATCCTCGGGAAAGCATGTATATTTGTAAATGCATAGTGCCTTTGCGGCATGGGGTTTTCTAAATGTATGGCGAGCCGAATGTCCTCTCGAGAGATTGAGGTACTCTAGTGACGTAGCACGGCCCACTTAGCAGATAATCTGCCTCAGGGCCATACGAAAGGACTGCATCAAGAGGTTCGCGGTAGAGGAAGAAGGTTGGAAGATCCTCAAACCCGTCCACCCCCCGGAGCGCTTTCTTTCAAAACTGAGGGAACTGAACTAAATTCGGCTGTCGCCTATATGGTGCTCAAGGCTCTTGCCAACGACAGGGGCATTTGACTCCTTTTCCACGATAAATGTCGTGGGTTTATGCCGACCATTATTAGATAAGTGAGATTGGTGACAACAGTAAACTAGAAGAAAAAAGATAAGAAATTTTTAGATTAGAATTTGGGAACTGCTTAATTGCATATGACATGATTCGATTACAGAATACCGAGCTTTTCATTCCATCAACTTCGTAATCTATTCATGAAATTTATTTGATCACTGAGGTATTCCATTACATGTTTCAGGCCCTATAGTTAAATTAAATGCAATACCTCATTTTTTATATAAATCTAAACGATCAGATATGCTCATTGTTTCAGTAAACTGAGATAATAAATTACAGGAAAGTAAAACTGAATATTTTCCAGAAGGACATGCATCAAGATTAAAATCGCAGAGCATGATATGTTATGCGCTAACAATTCGAGATCACAGGAAGAAAAAAGACGCTTTCAGTTACATTCCATTCAGCTTCCAAACCATTTGCAGTCGCTCACATATGAGGTAAAAGTATCCGACTATTTTCGACAAGCAAATTTTGAAAAATAGTACAAATAAATCTGTTATTGGTGTTATTTAGCAGAATACTATTTAAAATGATAGAAACATGTAACAAACATATTATCAAAGTATAAGGTTTGAATTTTTTTTACATTTTGGGTTAGAAATATGCTCTCACAAAAATATATATCGATATTTTATTTTTACTTTTGTCACTTATATTTATTAAGGTATTAGGAATTAAATGGAATAAAGTTATAAAGTAAAATGTCTATTAAATATACTTGTTTGAGTATATGCAATAATTATTTTTCGAGAAATTTCTCTCTTTTTCAGTTACGGAACTGTCTGAAAATAATTTAGATACCTACAGACGCTTAGACTTCTATTCCATTTAATTTGCAATATTTCATATAATATTCGTGAAATGTTTCATAACGTTAATATAGTAATATTATAAGTTACGGTTTTATTTAAAGAAAAGTTGAAAAAAATCAAATTTTTCAAAAAATAGGTTTAATGTAATGCAAACACGAACAGAAAAGAAAATGTTGCCAAATATGAAAATCAAATTCGAAACTGATCTTATTCCCAAGCAGTTAATAATAAATAGAAAGGTTCAAAATCACCTTTTGTACATCACCAAAAGTGTCATCAATTTCAGGGTTCTTAAACAGAACTTCCGTTTCACGTTGTAGAACAAGAATAGCAATAATTTTGCTTCTAACCCCCAAAGAGACAAAATAAAAGTAGTTTTGGGAAACTTAAAATATAAGTTTTAAAATAATTATTATTTTTGAAAAATTTGATCAAAATTGACGATTATAACATAGTCGGATAACATAAGAGATTTTTTTTACTGCCGTTACATAAAAGTGTATAGCTTATTAATTCACGAAAAGATGGTGGCAGAGCCATATTTGCGTTTTAAGATATGAATCAAATAAAGTAAGCTATTAGACTAAACTAATTTAGCAAAATCATTCGCTTTAGTAAAAATGTACGAAATGTAAATTTCTACACCGGCCCTCTACAAAGAAACTCCCAATTCCTACTTATCCTGATAACAACCTTTT
Source organism: Stegodyphus mimosarum (assembly GCA_000611955.2). Classification (NCBI taxonomy): domain Eukaryota; kingdom Metazoa; phylum Arthropoda; class Arachnida; order Araneae; family Eresidae; genus Stegodyphus; species Stegodyphus mimosarum. The sequence continues at coordinate 162,600 of KK115170.1, forward strand.
AGGAAAACTATAAAAAATAACCGGTCGGTAATATTCAGAATTGGTTCTCGAAAAATTCTCTAAGTTATATGTCATAACAGCTATCATCAAAATGGAAATGTCGATTTTAGAAAGCGTATAAAATTCAATTTTCTGAGATACAAAGTTTCCAGTTTTAGCATTTCTGCGAATGGGAACTTGAAATTTAAAAGGTATGTTACATAAATCCGAAAACGAAAAGTGAACATATTTAGTAGTCTTCAGAAGAAGTATATTTGCAAGTTTCGTTAAAATTTCTTTCCTACGAGGCCCATATAAAAATTTTAACTTTCTGTTCATTTTCGGTAAAAGATGTTGGGTAATAAATTTACATCCTAGCCTGAAAGCTTACCTTATTTGATTGATTTCTCCGGTGGGAACTAGTCTTATTTGATAGATTTCTTCAGCTAAAAACATTATTGTGCCAGCAACCATTCCGAAAATATTTAGTTGATCCGTATAACTTAGCACTGGCAATCTTCCTGATCCGTATAACTTAGCACTGGTAATTTGGTTAATATCAGTGGATCTTCAGAGAGAATGGGTGCCACTAGTTGAAGCTGGCTATTCTTCACAGATCTAAAAGGTAAATAATTGCTTTTGAATGCAAACTAGTAACACTGCCACATCACATATTACTTTTTTTAAATAGCGTGGTTTTCAGTGTACGAGATTCTGAATTGTAAGCTACGCCAAGAGACACAAAATTTTATTCCACACTTTCTTCTATCTACTATAAATATTAAAACATCTTATCCATATTGATATCTATCAACAGTTCTGTTTGAGATATGTAAAGTCGGTTTTCTTAAAGGTTACGACATAGCACTGTCTATTACTTACTAGCACTGTCTATTACTTACTACGTTCAAAATTTGAAACCAGTCAGGTAGGTGTATAGTGAACTTGTTCATTTTATGTCTTATATGTTCAGGAATTTCTTTAATTCTGAATCATTTCTTAGTAAATTAAGGGAGAAAACAACTGATATATAGCAATCATCTTTCTTAGGCTCATAATAATTGCTTCTGGCTGTTTCGTTTTTAGGTTTATGAAACTCGTTTCTAAATGTTTCGTTTTTAAACTTTAGATAACTAACAAGTTTACACAATGCATCATAAATTTTTATGTAATGTGCAATTATATTTCTTTTTCTCCTAAGCATTACTATATTATAAAAATGACTTTACCATTTTTGCACAGAATTTACACTGTATTGGATACTGTGCAAATATAATAATATAGACATATTTAGAGTGCTAACTAATTTCATGGGAGTCAGGAAAACTGTTAATCAGCTCCCTATTGTACCACACAGAAAGAAAGTGTTAAGAAAAGTTTTAAACATTAAATTTTAAAAATGAGTTACAATTAAGTTAAAGCAGGCAGGGAAGAGAGATCGATTATGTAAAAGAAAATTTATTCCTAATACCTTAGTTATATAGATAAAACGCCATTAATTATTCACCAATTCCTGAGATTTTAAGAATATTCTTTAATTGCTGAAAATTCATTTTTTTATTTAGTATTCATATATTTCAGGATGGTCTTTCGTTGATAAAAATTTGTATCCTTCTAAACAAACTGGAATATTTAATATACCATTGATTATAATGCAATTTATTGTTTCCTTATAAGCTAATTGTTTCCTCAGAAGTACGTAAATTCTAAATGTTTGAAGCTTTGGAAAGGCATATTAAAACTACAGCAGAGCAATTTAAAAAGTCAGTAACAATCTCCTTCATCTTCTTTTGCCTGAAGTTTTGAGAACTGATAAGAGAAGGGGTGCACCCGCGGACAAGTTCTTACTTATTCGTTAGAAAGAGACTTGCGTCGATTAACTGTAGAAGGTGTCGGGCAATGATGCTCCAAAATGCTTACACTCAAAACAATATCTTTCGTGATTCTATGAATGATTGTATGTACTTTCCATGCACGTGGATTCAGTTTCGAAGAAATGAAAGGAAATCAGTTTGTACAAAAAATGTCATTAATCCACGTATTTGAAATATTTATAAAGACAAGACGAAATTCTATCTTTCGAAAGGCGCTGTATAACGCCAAATAAAACTTATCACTACTCAATTTCACATGCAACAAGAAGTCCTCGCTTTAGATGAAATAAATAACCTAAGTTAACATATTTAATATATTATACAGTATAAAATGTAAATTATGGATTGAATTGTGAAATACAAGTAGCCCTCAGTATTAAATTCCACGTTTTAAGACTATTCAGCAATGAAATTTCAAATAAATTGCTGCAGCATACTCTATAATATAAAAATAAAATTAACAAATCCAGAACCGAATTTTATGTTACTGCTCAAAAGTGGCATAAGACTAGTAAGCATATAAGATATTGCTGAAAATATATATAACATTGTTAAGAAAGCTCTTAGTTTTTTGCTCTTTAGGGTGGCTAAATAAAAAGGCCGGTTTCAAATTTGTATGGTATTTGCATTTGCGTTCTAACGATCCCTGCTTGTTCTGCTAAATAAACGCCAACTCCAAATAGTAATTAGTACAATCTGTCAAAATGGATATAATGTAGCTGTAGTGTTGCTAGAGATACCACTGGAACATCTTCTATAGAACAAAAAAAATTTACGTAATTTCATCTCCAAGTTGTGCCTGATGTGTTAGAATTACTGGAGGCAAAATCGTATGCTGGAATTAGTCAGCATCCAATAAAGTCGAACTAAATTGAAAATGATTCGAAAAGCAGAACACATACTGCCGAATTTGTTTCCAAGGCTCGAAAGTTTCCTTAAGAGACAACTCATAAAGAGGAGAGTTCTAGAAGTTTCGTAAATCCTCGCCTTTCTTTTTTTAGCGGTTCGACACAGCAGATTGCGAATACATCCGAAATTTTCACCTAAGTCAATGAATGTTTAGGTCTGTTAGCTTCGAGTCTGCTAAGTCATTAATAAGACAAAACCATATAATTAAAATTTCGTAAATCAAAACACAATAAAACAATTACAGACTTTTACAAATATTTATTTAAACAGAAGAATACATAAAAATGAAATAAACATTTTTAAATTTTTAAAGATTTAAAATTTATAAGCATAGCTTAACTATGAAACAAACAGACACTATCAGGATTAATGTTTCTTCTATTTGATTTTGCAAACATAACTGGAGTCCTGAGTAGGAACAGGGAGCTTACTAAAAGCTATATTCGTGCGTGTGTAGAAGATACAACAAACATAAAAAGGGTTCAAATTACCCTTTATTTGCTTATCGATTTTACAGACTTTCCCGCACTTCGGGATACAAAGTGCAAACACTTGTGGTCTGAACGTAAAAGAATATAAGACTACTAACTAACTAAAATTTAAATAAGAGCTAACTTTTAATATTTCACACAGATGACTAATACAAAGACTGGCCTTTTAAATTACTATGTCTGTAGTACGCAAACTGCGGAAAACTACGATACGTCTTTTACTTTAAAGAGGATTTAAACCTCTGGCCTTAAAGGCGGACAGTAACTGATGGCAAGCTCGCGTAAAGACTCGTAGCAAGAGGGCTCTCTCTCCTTCTTCTCTGTACTCTTGGCAAAAAGCCACAACTTAAGTACTTAAGCGTTAGCAAGTACAGTTTGCATAAACATATTCACGGATTAATTTTGGCCGGAAATGGAAAATAAGAGATGATAGTAAAGTTTTAAAATAAAATAAACGTCAGTGAACTTAAAATCCTTAGAACACAAATCGCAAAAATATAACTAAAAATCAATTAAAAATAGTGTACAGAAAACTGCAAATCTTAGTCAGATATATATAAAAAAGGTTTTTCTTTTTGTTATGACATCAATTACAGCAGTGCGATATTATCAGCAGAAATTTATAAAGAAGTATGTTGTTATGTTGTATCCTGTATTTGTGTTGTATGTATTGTATGGAAAGGAAATGGATCAATGTAACTTCAGTGTAATAATATTCGTAAATATCTTTTACCTGATCTCTTTTCCTATTTTTGAAGTTAATGTATATGATGTAAGTAACTTAACTGATCTCATCTTTTTTACACTAGATCTGATCACCCGTTTCTAAACTTCGAACTCGCCTTTCTACAACTCAGACTATTTTCACTACATGTGAGGGGAACAATTTGATTCAATTTATTCCAAGATAGAGATTCGTATTTTTAATTTACTACTAATTTTGCTTTCTTCCGCGCTTTTTCTCTCTCTGCCTAATTTTTACTTTTTACATTTAATAGTATTACTCTTAATTATGTTTAGTTTTCTCTGTTACTTTTTTCTAATTTTGCAGGTTTAGTGATTTACTTTTTGTCCCATTTAGTGCAATCCATTACGCTTTACTAGACTGCACTGTATGGGGGATTACTGGATATTACAAGATAATTAAATTACAGTTAATGTCATTACTTTATGTTTAATTTTCATTAATTGTCTTGTTTTTCATTTTTAAGGTTTTAAGGTTGTTTTTTATTTTATCCGTTAAAAATGCCCTGCATTTTAGAATTCCTCCAATGCTGATAAGAATGCAATGTTTCTACAGTCCCTTCTTCGTGTTTTTTATGTAATTGATTTAACTTATATTTTGGATTGTATTCCTATATTTATTTTATTTTGTGAAACATTGAATCTGTAATCCATTTTCAAGTATCGTATCTAGTACAGATTCAGTAACCTAACAGTTACTTCAAACAAAAGAAAAAGGTCAGAAAAGGGTTAAACGAGAATTTTAGGTAAATAATCTGTTATCTAAAAGGGCGGAATCGGTACCAGAACTAAATTCAGTAACAAATATTCTGAATTTAAATAGGCTTAAGATTAAAAAATGAAGCACTTCTTGTTTTCTTAAACTGAGGATGGACAGCACAAACATAAATATATAAAACCCTTGCATTATAGATGCCACTACTCATACCAACTAGTCAAAAAAAGACGTGGTTAGTGCGTGTGTCTGTGTGTATCTTTCGTGTTTTTGAAAATAAATTGATTTAAAATTTAGTTTAAATATTTATTAGCATTTTTAATTAGGATTTCATTCAAACAAATGAAAGGGAAGAAACGCGGTCAGATTTCTTAATTATTGGGGATTTTATCGAGAAGTACTCATTCCCCTTTAAAAGTCAGCTTTTTCCCATGCCATCTACAATCAATAATTTATTTTATGTTTTTTTTTCTTATATTTTTATCATTTATAATTCAAATAAATTTTTACTAAGTTTCATTTCCGTAGTTTAAAGTCATTTTCCTACGGCATTAATATTTAATAAGTATCCCAATTCTAGCTGTTTTTCCTATTCATTTCCAAGGGACTAATCGACATTAATAATTATATATAATTGGTATGTGAGCATTCTTTTATATACGACTCCCGTTGTTCGATTTGGTGATATGAAATTGAGAAACAATTTAATTTCAATCAATCACTTTTGTTTATTATCTTTTTATTTTTTTTTCTATGTGGTTAAAAACATTCTAATTCATAGCTGTGATGAACTTAATAAAACCTCTAACTGTTTTCAGAAACAAAAGCTGGTTAGGGAATGGATAGCTATCTCTTTCAATACACGAGTATTCTGGATATAAATAAAGCAATGAAATAAGTTCCGAACTAATTAAATTTCATGTACTTACATAAAAACCAAATCCCAGACGGATACAAAGCGAAATCATATTACAGCAAGTTTTGAGTCATTAATACCACAATTACGAGATTTCTAACACAAATATTCAAAGGGACTTACTCGCGGCGCTCCACTGATGCCCGAGCGTTAAGCTATTCCATCCCATATTCGCCTAAACGCATCTGAGTCAACATATGTAATTGCTTCTGGAATCCCTGCACCCAATGCGAGCAGGAGTTTGGAAAGGAGAATGCTAGTGTATCCCCACAGGAAGTAGATGTCCAGAGGCTACGGTCTAGTCAATACGTACAGTGGCTATTTTATTGGTCGACATTCATGCAGGTGTGTACTTACGACCGTGATGGCAATGCATAGAAGTGTCACCTAGCTGGTGAATAACGGTCCTACATATATTCAGCTATAGTTGTGAAATCCTAGAATTCATCAAATCAGTAAATGTTGCTATAAGAAAGGGTGCTGCCGTCAAGATATCAAATGATCGGCAGCAAAAGTTTTATAATGAGGTTGTATAAATGTTATCTGCCCAATAAGCAATCGTTTTTAGGTAGAAATATAGTACACTGAGCTTTAACTAATGAATGATGAGAATAATCTTTCTTAACCAGTAGTTAGGAAATACAATAATAACTGCAGATAAATTTTCACTGTATATTGCCAATTGAACAGTATAATAATAAAATATAATGTATAGTGTTAATTAGAGAAATAACTACGTTACCTATTTGGTTCTTTATTTGCTATTCGCTACTTAAAATGATTCATTATGGGCATGTAAAAGGCTGACAAAGAGAAAATGCAATTACCACGAACATCTTAACAGTCTTTGAAAGTTATATAATATAGATGGGATGCACTGAGAATTATGCAGCCATGACGCTACCTTCACTAATCTGCATAAATGCTATTATTATTAAACATTGAATAAAAGAATATCAATGAAGAGAACACGTTGCTGAAATCTCGCCGATTATTTTTCCACAGAAAAAATTCTTTAGCTTAGGAAAGTCATTGGCGCATGGCGGAAAAAAATGCTAACAGGTGCTGGTTGCAGAACAGATCAGTTCGCATGGAAATAATATTTCTTATAAATAGTGCTAAAATTAGAATGTTTCGTTAAGAAGACAAGCAGAATTTATGATATAATACCTACATAGAAAAAAAGGGTTCTAAATACGTCTTATGAACGAATAGTTAAAACAAATTGAACAAAAAATAAAGCAATTAGTTGCAAACCGTTAAACAAAGGTAACAGATGCTTGCCTCGTACATCTCTGTTATGAACGTTAATTATGTTATTTAGGTTACTTCTATGTTTATTAAAATCTTTTGTAATTTATAAATTGATGTGAAACTACTTTCACTTTATTTTTACGGTCGTAAAAATATGTTTCGACCAATATAGGCTATGTACTATTATTTTGGCTCTATTTATACTTCTCAAACGCATCCTTCAAATATGAGTTTTCTCTGTATAAGAGTATAATAATATTTAAAAACATAAATATCAAACAAACTGAAAAGTGTGTGATACCATAGGAAATGCAACATAAATCAAATGAATTTAAAACTACCATTCCTTTATCAATCTTTTTGGAAGAACCCTAAGCTTGCTAATGAGATTTTAATTATGATTAACTTTTAATTATCGCCGATAAGAAACCTTAAAATAAAATTATTTGCAAATGCGTTAATTTACATTTTGTGTAAATAATTTATGAAAGGCCTGCATTATGATAGTGTTACTGCTGTTGTATTACTGATATTGTTGTACCCATAACTGCTGTTGTAATAATAATTTTTAGGATCGGACTTTAAGTTTCATTTGCAAAGAGCAGTAGGCAGTTTTGTTTGGATTAAATTCTCTTTCTATACATAATTTTTTACGATTTATTTTCTCTTTGGAGAAGAGATTATGATTGAAAATATTAATAACAGAATGTGTCTTTGGCACTGCTACAAAAATGGTCACCTATTTTTTTTATGCATTTTAAATTATCCGTAGTGCCCATTTTTAATCATCATTCCCTTTCCTATATGAATCCATCAGCTTGTTAACTAATAAACTATACAACTATTACTGTAGATTTAGTAGCACAAAAGGCTTTCTTATTTATTCACTCAATTAACATCGCAGTATAATTACCTTAATTTGATATTCCTTACCTAAAACAGGCGTAATTTTCAGTCATTTATTTTATTTCTTTTCAAATCAGAAATGAAGCTTTTCCTCAAGGTTTTATTTTTTATCTTTCTGTTTATAATATTATAAGCATAACATGTTGATTGAAGTTTAAATGCAGTGTAAAATTTCCTGTCTGGTTAGATTAGAATTCAAAGTTTCTCTTTCATGTAAAATAAGTAACTCTTGATTTTAGTAAACGTTTAGTTGCTAACACTGAATACGTTATTAAATCTGAAACTTCCGATTTTCTTATTTGTAGCATGTTCATAAGTAGCTGGACAATCAATAATTCTATTATTAAATGGCATCATCCTCCGGATAGATATTTACCAAATATTTATAGTGAAGAAACAGGAAAGAAAATTATAGACACGTATTAATTCACACAAAATTTAATAACTTGAACAAGGTAGCACATACAAATATCAAGCTAACATGTACGATTTTTTTCATGCAAAATATATTTTCACTATAGAAAACTAAAGCTAACCATTTTACCAAAACATTAAAATCGCCATATTTAAAGATAAAGATTTAGAGATAAAAGTGTGCAGTATTACTGATTTTAAAAGATTTGTTTTTGCAGATGATGTCTAAAAATCTTTATCATAGCTTTTATATTAAAGTTAAGGACTTTCTGCAGTCTAACCCTTAAGTTCCCTTTGCCTTTAGAATCGTTATCAAATTAGTCTTTCAACACAAATTCCAGAAATATGGCTTATTTTAAGTTTGATTGAGGTCCAAGAGATCATATGGACTTTGTCGTTTTGCTCACTTTTTGGGGTACTAAATATAGTGTGTGAAACCCTCGTGTTATGATTTCATTATTTTCTTTTAAAAGTGATTTTTCGTCTATTGTATTTACAGACGTTCTTGGTCTTGGGGCAACAGCAAGTGAAATCTTTGCATTTTTGTTTAAACTTATCCAAGTGTATTTGCCTTACAGTACTGACAGCGGGACTTAGTCGCGAAAATGGCAGCGGGCAAAAATGTCGACAGATTCTTCTACCTTGCATTCTTATTTAAAGGAAAAACAAGCATCTGAATACATCTGAATCGTTTTGATGCCATTGTAAAAATTCAGATATCTTCAATTCAGACAGATGCTGTAAAGACTTTTCTGTGCCCTCAAGAAGTAGCAAAAAGTTTTATGTTTGCAAGATTTATGGGGCAGATACTATCTCCTATTTCAGTAATGATACTAGTTATGATCTGGATCTAGATTTCCTTATCTAACATGTAGTTTAAATATTATATGTAAATTTATATTAATTTTTAAAAGTAATTTTTTCTTTAAGTCGTATTTTTAGCCTGCCAATCCTAAATTTTCGTGTAATTGTTTCAAATCATATACCTGATACATATTTGTAAATAAATTTATTTTTAATCTGAATTAAACACTAAAAGTAAATAGAAAATCCTGGCAACTTCCAAATTTTTATTAACGATAACATAATACCGTTACTGTAAGTTTTAAGTGCACACCTACTTTTACTTACTCTTATACTAATTACGTTTTAAGTAAATTAATTAAAAATTTCAATCACGTTTGCCAGTCATGTCGTGCTCTTTACTCAGTTCCTTCAGTTAATCTTACATTTATGTATTTCTTGAGTGAGCTATCCTCGGGTGACCAGAAAGAAATATGTAACACTAACTTTCTAGCAAAATTACAGAAGATGTTAAAATGTCTGATTTGGACACTACATGACTTCCTTGTACGGCTTATTAAATTATACGCTTATTTGCGGCACTTCATTTAAACTTATTTCTTCGAATTATTCTAACTTAATTAACCGATTTGTCAATGCAATTTGAAAATGACATCAAAAATTGCAAATTTTGAAATTAAATATCCCGGTCAATTTTTGTCATACGGGAGTCAAACTTCTAATTTTATATTTTCATAACGAGTATAAAAGTTTACCAGATATATGTATGGCAACCTGGAGACCACATTAAAAGTTAGATTTCATCCTTTGTCGAAAATGATTTTTTTTTTATTTGACTTTGCCAAAACATGAACATTTTCACCATTTAAAGCACTTCTGCGAATGGAAGTATATGACTACAACCAACGATTGCGAAAATAAATGACGGGGAATGACGTTTAAGCCGGGCAAGGGTATTTTCAGTACAAGCGGCGGTTGCCAAGCAGCGGTTGGCGCGGCGGTAAGTGCTCGGAGTAGTAATGCGATGATCGTGGGTTCGACTCCCCATGTGGAGACTTTTCTTTTTCTCAATTTTTATATTATTCTTTTTTCAATTAAGCAAAGAGGTGAATATTTTATTTTATTTATTTATTTATACTCAAAAGATAAAAATTTCGGACTTTTCAATAAGGGATTGTAATTAAAGAGCATACGAAAAGACTTTGTACATGAAAATTCAAACCTTTATTTGTCGACATTCGAAAATTATATGTGTCTGGATGATATTTATCGTAGGAACAGGGAAAACAATAATTATTTCTGCATCTTATACTTGATTGACATTCATAAAGCATTCGCTCTCATCGCGAAATTTAGAAGCGAACCACGCGTAATGTAACATGTTACCGAATATTGGGGCGGATAACTCATGATGAACAATCGAATGTATTTTTATGCAGTCTTCTCGGGAAATTATTTCCCTTTCTTGCTCGATGAGATAACAATTTTCTATTTTTTTAATAAAGTTTTTCACTTTACGATAAAAATATACATCGCAAGGTTGCACCAGTGGGGTACATTTAGGGGGAATTACTTCGATGCTACATGTTGGAAATCCTCTTAACGTACGTACAAGAGAACTAATTTCTTCTGCTGGTTGACTCGTGGGGAGGACAAGCAAATCCGCAATTGTACGATGAACTCTTCCAAGATGAAGAAGGATGGCCAACATATAGCATCAAAGTAATTCCCCCTAAATGTACCCCACTGGTGCAACTCTGCGATGTATACATTTATCGCCAGGTGACAAATTTTATTAAAAAAATAGAAAATTGTTCTTAGAAAAACAAATAACTTCCCGAGAAGACTACATAAAAATACATTCGATTGTTCATCATCCATTATCCGCCCAATATTTCGGTAACATGTTACATTACGCGTGGTTCGCTTCTAACCCTTTCGGTGAGAGAGAATGCTTTATGAATGTCAATCAAGTATATTTTTCTTCGTTGAACATTGATAATTTCAGTCCGAGGTTTTAATCCCACGAACGGCTGGTTGCATGGTCATTTCCGTGGTTTTTCCCGTGGATACGAGCCAGTTTCACTTAGAAAGTCCTCCACGAAGGCCTTCCACCCTTTAGGCAGTTAGCCCTGGAGGGTTTGCCGTAATCACATAAACCAAAACGTAAAATTTTCTGCCCTTTTTAAAATAGGATTAAAATAGGATGGTGTTCCCGTGTTAAACACGATTTTCAGGGAAATGTTTCAAATTAGAAAGTGTTAAAGATGTTATCAAGAAAACTCGTAAATAAGTACTCTGCAGTTAAACATTCAAATCTTTTCACTCTCTTATCTATTTATAGGTGAAAGCAATAGTATTTTCGTTAACTGTACTGTTAGTGAGTTAATTCATGATTTATGAAATTAAAATATTTTCAGATATCAGAAAATCTTACAGGCTTCAGAGAAAAACAAAAGTCTGGAAATACTTTGAATCCATTATTAAAACGTATTTGTTTATACAGGAGTGTTTTGTAAAGTTCGAATATTAAAAAGAAACGTTTTATATTCAATATACAGTACTGTATTTCTATCGTTTGGAAACGAGTTTCAAATCAATGAGCTCCCGAGTTCTGTTTAGAATAATGTTGAAAAGAAATCTATAAAAACAAGCCTTTAAATAATCCATCTTGAACTCCGTTGAATTATTTTTAAATCTCTGAAATCCTTGCGCTTTGACGGATAGTTATCTTGTATCTGATACCGCCTAAACATCGGGCCTCAGGTAGATCATCCTCTTTCTGAGTCACCCTTGACCGTACATCCGGGCCGAATTTTGTTTACATTGATCGAATAAGTTAAAAGCTAAGGAAAAAAATCAAGCAAATATTTTATTTATTGGGACACCGCCAAAAAGAGACCTGGATACTTGCCAACATAAGCATTACATTAGGCCTGTGGCCTAGAGCGCTGGTAACGCAGGTTCTGCCACAGATTCTGCGAGGTTTTAAAAGAAGGGGCATTTTCCTCTCTGAAAAAAGAAAGCTTTGCTTAACATGTTTGGCACTACAGTTTGTCATCTTAATTAATATCAACGTCGGAATTTTTGTGTTGCAAGCTAGAAAGGAAATAAAGCATTTTATTTTCGTGTGTTTTTTTTTTCGCTTTATTCCGTTAAAGACCTTAGACGTTCCTTAAATTGCATTATCTGCGCTGTGATTTCACATTATTTGGCTTCTATCCTTTTGCCATTGTTGTTTGCACCCTTTTAGAGAAGTGCAATTGATGTGACTCTCTTCTCTACTTTTTTATCCCTTCTTTCTTCCGCTCTTTCTGAGTTAAATGAAAGAATTTTCGTGCTCTGTTCTTTTTATAAATCTTGCCTTAATGCGTTGACGTTGAAGCCTTATACCCCCATTCAAATTCAGTTAACAATACCTATTGAAAAATAAAAATTTTGCTTATGTTTTTCTATTTTTATTTAAAATAATTTATTTAAGAAAAATAATTCAGACCATTATTTCAAACTAAAAAGTTGAAAGCTTGTTAAGTACTAATCTTACGCATAGAGCAGATACACAGAAATAAAGGCAAACAGAGACACAAATAATCGGGATAGTCATGACTAACGCATAAAACTTATCGGCAGATTAGTCTTCACTAATAAGTAATTTAATAAAGAATAATAAGTAATTTAGAAAAGAATGGCGAAGTAAGATAATGAATAAATATATATCAGCTTTTGTGTTTATTTATCGATAAATGCATCTATGTATGTATGCATACTGTTCACTATGTGGATACTTACGTGACGTGTGTGCGTCAGGTTAATTTCTTTAATTATCTTTTGGCTCGAATTTATGCCTGTTCCTAAGCTAGCTTTTCAATCAAGATAGCAAATCATTACGCAGTGCAAATTGTATGAATGATGCTTTCTGTAAACATTAAATCAAAATCTCTAACAGGCAGCTTTTAAAATCAAACAAAATAAAATTTATTACGGCAGATGGGATTATACATTTCAAACAATCGCTTCCACTGTGAACTGGTAAGGAAAGGCTTTTTATTAAGTCATTCACAATCACGTTCAAAAGCTGATTAAAGCTGAAATTTAACTAAAGATGCCCGTATTTCATTCTTAATGTACTTAGTTTCAGATAGAGATACCGACAGAAGTTTTTCTGTTTTCTAGCTCATTCAAAAACGACTCAAAAATAGTATGTATAGTAGAAAGCACCCAAACCTTTTCTTAGATAATCTGGGCAGAGATAATTTAGATTCATTAAATGAATCTGAAATGAATATCTTCTAACGTCTTCTTATGTATGATGTCTCTTTTAGATATTTATGGAAACATGAATGAAATAAATAGAGCACAGCACAAGAAAACGTAGTAAAGATATTTAAGCAAAACTGCGCCCATACACTCGTTTTAGTTACGTTATTTAAATACAGTAAATGTACAAGGGTTTTCTGTCTAAGGAAAGGGATGCCTTCTTAGATACCTTTCTAATGGTGTAGAGACATTAGGTATTCTTTTGGAACAAGAGAGATGAAAAATATGCAATGCCTTCGCCGGGGATCGAACCACGGACCTCTGAAATACCGGCTCAGTGTGCTGACCATTACACCACGAAGACACGCTAAGAATGTGGGAGATATACCTTATATACTCCCCTTTTTAAAGAGCGACTAGGGTTTTAGGGGACCTAGTCGCCAAATCCTGGGTGTGGAGAGTCATCATCCACAACCCTTTTAGTTCGGGCGCCACTGTAGAAACATTAGGTATTTTTTTGGAACAAGAGAGATGAAAAATATGCAATGCCTTCGCCGGGGATCGAACCACGGACCTCTGAAATACCGGCTCTGTGTGCTGACCATTACACCACGAAGGCACGCTAAGAATGTGGGAGATACACCTTATAATGGAAACTGGCTCGTATTACCGTTACATATGGATAAAACCACGGAAACGAAACACGCAGCCCGCCGATTCGACTGTGTTTGAACTCAGGTCGAAATACCCATTTTCAATGGTCTAAACCACTCGGCCACTGATTTAGCTTACAGTCATTTTTAAACGGCAACGTAATCTTCCATGTCGATTTATTAAAGAAGAATGTGCACATGCTTAAAATAGATTTTCAAGAAAAAAAACGAACACATGCTAGACATCATCATTCTCCAACAGCATCAAAATTCTGAATCTTAAAGAACACCTGAACACTGAAAAATAAAAACATGTTATGTCTATAAATATGAAATTGTACAAAACCAAGTCAGTTATAATTTAATTTCTTTCCGACCACATACACAGCTTTATACGGTCTAACTTATCTATCAACATTTCTTCTAGAAAATAAGTGTCGAGATGAATCTATAATTTCAATAAGCATTTATTATTAAAACTTCTAGTTTCCCTAATTGTAAAGGAAAGTATCAGGGTGTATGGTTTTACTTTAGTAGCTGTTCTTATTTTAAGACAGCTTTCCTTTACGTCCTCATTTTCCTACCTATACTTTCCTACCAGAGTGAGTTTTCAATCTCACGCTTGATGCAATATACAGGTGAAACGACTATTTAAGCTGAGGTCTAAGGTTCTTCAGTTAGAGCTAATAGCTATTCTTATTTTAAGACAGCTTTCCTTTCCGTCCTCATTTTCCTACCTATACTTTCCTACCAGAATGAGTTTTCGGTTTCACCCTTGATGCAATATAGCAGTGAAACTGCTATTTAAGCTGAGGTTTAAGGTACTTCAGTTACAAAGACAGAGAGCGCTTTTTGCCTTTCAGCCACGTTGTTGCTACGAGTTAATGTTTGTTAGTTTACTCCCATGCTTATTACGTGCCTGTTAGGCTACGCCAGTTATTTTTAGATAAGAGCCAACAACGCAATAACCAACTCTGTGCACCTTAGGCTATTTATTCTACTTAGCCTTAGTTTATTTTTTCATTTCCTGTTTTAAGTTCAAGCTAAAAGTGTTGGCTTCCTGTACGCCCAAGAGGGCCGACTGTGAATAACCTGAGTTCAAATAAATGGGTATTTAAACCCTTCTTCGGAGTTATTATTTATGCAACACGTACTTAGCGAACAATCGCTATACAGTTCTACTAGAATTTGGCAATTAAAAAGCTTTACTTCAGCTAGAACATTACAAATGTTTTCTCTGTGTAAATACTGCTAGGGATTTCATTACAAGTGAAGCACACCTCGAGATAATAATCAGTTTTATTCCATGTTCCTTATAACGTATTCAGTGTAATGATAGACAGAACGTCCTTTTTCTCTTTTACTACTTAATGCCCTTCTCTTGGTACGGTGCGCCCACCAGCGGCCGAGCGGTAAAGACGCTGAACACTGGTAGTTCGGTCCGAAGTTCGAATCCCGCGAACGGGCTGGCTGCATGGGCGTTTTCGTGGTTTTCCCCATGTGTAACGTGTATACGAGCCAGTTTCCCTTAGAAAGTCCTCTACGAAAGCATCCCTCCTTTTAGGCAGATAGCCCTCGTGTGCTTTGCCATAATTGAATAACCTAACCTAACCTAACCTTGGCATGGTGCAGAATGCTTTGGAAATAAGTCCTGGTGAGAAAAAAGGAAAAAGGAAAAAAATCCAGTATAATTTAATACAATAGTGAGGAGACTCTCAGATACCCGTAACACTACAGAAGATTTCTTCCACACGAAATTTCTCCCTTCTAGGCAGGCTTCAGTTTGTCCCAGAAACTGTTGCATTTTTTGTGTTAGAAGGTGTCTTTCCTACTGCGTTCTAACAGCCACTTCATCCAAAGTTATCCCGCAATGTCAACACTTTTCCTGGGGATTTCCTGAGGCAACTAAGCCGTGAGAATGGAAAGTGGAGGATGAGAAATACTTACGTGAGGTCTTAAAGCACGAACGCACGGGATGACGTAAGATTTCTTCTGCTGTGCAGTTTTCTACGATCAGTAATTTACAACCACAACTGACATGATAAATAATTTTACAAGGTATAAATACCTTTCTTTCATCTTGGATATTCTACGGAAACAGCTCTCAGAGACTGCTCAGTATCATATACTGTTCAGTATCTCAGAGGCTGCTCATCATCTAGTGGGCGAGTAGTTAAAGCCCTCAAACACTTCTGCGTAGTTCGCCCGGCTTTCATTTATGGCAGTTAAAACGAGTATGAGGTGTTGGTGTATTTGTTTCTTTTGTAACATAAATCAGCAATACAATCAGTTTTCCCTTGAAAATCCTCCGTGATGGAATCCTTCTCGTAGAAAAATTCCGTTTCCCATAATTAGATAATTCAGTCGACGGTGTAGTAATAATTACATATTAGAAGTAATCACGTACCTGCAACTTACAAATTTCTGTCCCAGTTGCTTTTTATGTTGACTGATAATAAAAATATAGAAAGATCGAATTAAGCTACCTAGGGTTAACAATAACATCAGTTATCACAACAATGTATGCCAGTGATATTTTAGATGGTATGGTGTTCATGAATGATATTCTAACAAGAATTAATTTCATATTTGTTTAACAAATTAGGAAATCCTGACAGTCAGATTATTTCGACGGAAACTGTAGCCGTGCTTATCTGATTTACATGCACTATTCATCTGCTGAAGAGCTCCATCTATGTGTCTGTACTAATATCAAAGCGTAAATGTTTGCGTGTAATAGCAGCCCATAGCACTTGAAGCTTTACAAAAGCATATATTAATAATAGATATTAAATTTTGGAGTTCAGTAATTTAATATAACAATAATCCTACGAATTAATTTCGATACTTAAAAACATTCTCCTATCAACAAATAATCAACATAACTAACAGTTGAGCATAAAATAAAGCACTGCAGATACAATATGTAAAATACGGCCAGAATTTCTAAACAGTAATCTCACTGTAGATTAATGTATTTTGCATAACAAAATGCTAACAGGATATCTGTGGAACCAATGAACTTTACTGTGGATAGTCAATTATCTGAACTTGGCTATTTCTGTATAAAAGTATAATATTTAAAACTAATTTCTGATTTTAAAATACAGAGTGTCAAATTTTGAATTCTTGTGAAATATTATGCTGCAGAAGTCACGAGGCAAATTCTGCTTGTTATCTTGCAATGCATCATTGAAATTAAAATTACTAATATCGCACAGAGTTCAATAGAATAATTTACCTGCTATAACATACAGCGCTAAGTCAGCTTGCATTTAATGCCACAATTTCAATGCACCGAATTTCAGCTCACATTAACACATATAATTATATTACTACATAATTGGAATGCTTGACACAATGTCAGACATACTCGAATTTGCACAGGTTGATGGCAGAGGAATTGCTGCCTTAAAACTGTAATTCATACTACATTGCAATTCACATCTTGTAATTTCAGTTTATATACATTATATACGTTGATTTAAATAAAAGATATGACTTAAAATGCTTCCTTCTGGAACTCTAAAATTAATTATTAGATTGATAGTAATGAGAGTTTTATTTTTTCTGGTTTTATATTTTCTTAATTTTTTCATTAGAAAGTTATTTTTAAAAAACAATTTCATCCAAAACTGGTATTATTTGGATGAAATCGTTTTCGAACATTTGATAATGAATGATAATTTTATACTTAATACAGTTGACTTTATACATTAGTATATCTGATTAATTCTATGTTCCACATTTATATTAACCTATATACGCCTTCCGTAGACGAAATAGAAGATAATGCCTTGTTTTTATCATTGCTTGTATTAAAAATCCTATCCCGAGATTTACTAAGAAACACTAGTTAACTAGCAATAGTTATCACGCCCAGGAACATGTTTTTCTTTTCTATGTAACCCGAAACAAAATACAGGATTCTGCCAGTATTTCTCGTGCTTAATTCAAATATGTCCCCCGTATTTTCCTATTATTCTAGTATCATTTATGATGTGTAGTTAAGGTTTACATGAACATGCTTAAATTTATGCTGTACACTGAGGAAGGAAGTCGTACAAATGCGGAAGCACAACCCTCCCTGTTGTACTTGGTTCTAGAAGCATCTCTTGAATGGTTCAGGCAGAAGTTAATAAGCGCAGGACTTCCATAACATTGACGGTGTGTCTCGGTATTAAAAATTCCTGATGAAAACGCTAACGCTCACAGTATAATCGCTCCGTGTTTTGAGGTAATCAGGTAATAAACCTAAAGTAACGAAAAACAATCCGAAGAATTTATACACAAGGTGCATTCCATGGCTTCATATGGCTAAAAGATCTTTCATTGCTTTTCTACTTAAATGAAACACTATTAAAGTACCTTGTCAATAGATGAGCAAAACGCTTTCAAACATGTTTTTTAAAAACTATTTGAAAGCTTTCTTTTTTTGCTACTGTTGATCAAATTTCTGATCCAGAAATAATTTCTAATTGGTAGTCCTATAAAATAAATTTTGATTTTATAGTCACTTGCAGCGGGAAATTTGTCCCTCAAGTACGTGAAGCCTAGCCCGCTTTCATGTACTTTATCAGGAACAATACATATGCTTTTGAATGCACTAAAATTTTCTGCATTTAGTGATGCTCATTGGGAAAATGCTTTTGTATAAAATGAATATTCCTGTCTCCGATGTCTCATTTGTAAAGGAAACAACAGTATTTTGTATCGTCATGGGTCCAATGAGAATACCAATTAATTTTTAATTACCATAAATACGTTCACGTGTGTTTTTGTTCTGGCCATTTTGATGGAGGACTTTCGTATTTCCCTAATTGCCTTCACATTGGCAGCGTCTCTGACTCTTAAGTATAAACTCCTCGCATAATAATAAAGTAACAGAAAGAATTAAAAGACTTAACATACTATCTAGGCACTGTGTAAAATAAATAAAAATGCACTGAATTCAATGAAATATTGATGCAAAAAGCATAACAAAGTAGAAAAATTTTCAAAGAAAAACGAACAAATATTAAATCCTTTTTTATGTGTTTTATTTGCTGTTCCAACCGATTTTGATTGCACTAAATAAAAAGAAGAAACAGAACATAAAACTGAAAAACGGTCACAAATAAAACTTAAATGTTTCTAATAATTTTCCCGTCACTAGTTTTACTTATGCAATTTAAACTTAGACCATATTCTTAGGAAGCATTTATATGCTCTCAAATGACATCAAAAGCATTATGAATGTTAACACAGCTCTGAGTGTATGAATTGAGTTTACAAGTATACACAGAAAATCAGCTTTACTTATTCTGTAGCAAAACCATTGTTGACCAAAGTAATTATAAAATCAAACTAATAATTTTTGTTAGGATGTCTCTAGCCTCAAATAAAATTTTTAAAATCCCTGCGTTTTGAGACATATTTTGAAACAACGCCTCTGAACCACTTTACGGTTACTTAAAATTCAGCGTTTCTCAGAAGCTAGAAAATCATTAAAAACAAGTCCTAAACTAAGAATCGTTACAAATATTTGTTACGAACTAAATGGCACTTCCGTCTAAAAATGCAATTATAAAGCAAAACTGTTCGATCCCATTTTAAGTAAACATTACTATGTGGTGTTTAGCATGCTATTTATACAAAAAATTAAACGGAGAGTTTCGTAACTAGAGTACTAAAAAACGGCAGGAATCTTGTAACCTAAAGTAATGAGCTGAAATGCAATGCGGACATCACACAAAGTTTCGAACGAATAAAATGATAACTTTCAGAGGTAAAAAATAAAGACGTATACATTACTTTTACTAATAGTTACTTTAATTTGTTAGCCTTTTCTTTATTTCTTGTTTCTCTCGCCAGTATGTAAATCAGTTAGGGTGAATGAGAGTATATTTAAACTGAAGTAGCAAAACGGATAGTCAAAGCGTGTTTCGCTATTGATTGTGCACGTTATAATTTCTAACAGCTGTTTGAATTCTGAAACTCAGCTTCGCATTCTTGCCGACGATGTTAATATCACACCAGTATAGGGTTCTGAGTCAACCTGCTAGGTTAAATCCCATTGGGTATTCTTGAAGTACTAACTTATCCTTAAAATTAGTTTAGTTTACAGTTATCTTTAGTTTTATCGCCACAAGTGGATGATGGATCTGTCAGCACAAATACTGTGCCCGCTGTAAATAATTGAGTTCAATAAAAGGATCTTTCGCACCCTTCTCCTGTTCCATTCATCTTCCAGTCTTAACGATAAGTCGCTAACAGACTTCCAAATAGGTCTTGTAGCAGTTATGCAACTAGACAAGAAGACTAGACATTATGTATTGAATATGCACTATTCAAATTACTGCAAATCCCTTATTAAATCTTCCGTCCAGCTCTAGAAATTCCAGCGGTTGTCAAACCTGATCAGTTATTCACCTTGCGATTGAATCTTTTGAATTTTAATTTACAGAAATATTTTTTTATTTTTGATTCCTTTACCTTCAGCAAACAACTGCGTATTCTTGTTCAACTATATAAATCATTAATTTCGCTTAAAATAATAGTTAATCTTAAAATTGTATGTAAAAAATAAATCTCTTTCTTCTCGGTCTCTTAACGTTATCATTTATTTTCAAGTAATCCCAAACAGTTTCATATGAAAGTTTTTCCCAAATGTCAGATAATGTGTAAATGATTTTAGTGTGATATAATTACTTTTGCCATATTTATAATGAATAACTTCCCTATTTTATTCTGGATATAAAATTGATGGTAGTTCTTTATTTGCAAACACAAATAGGGGCTATAGCTGTTACATAAACTGAGAGCATCATAATTTATAAAATAAAACTAACCTGCCAATCCAAAGTCCTGATGAGATACGGAAATGCTTTCTGTTCATCTCTTCTTTGTATAATTTTTCCTTGGCTTATTACTGTTATAATGAAATAAAAGAATTTAGATACTACATATCAAAGTTCGAAATATAATAAAAAATATAAGTTTCATTGTTGAAGTGTGAATTCTATGAAGACAACCAAAGACTAGTTTTCTAGAGTTATTATGTATTCACCGATTACTTTTATTCAAAACTTTTCTTCTTCATTTGCCGCATTTTATTACCGAATTTTCATTTCTTCTCGTTTGGGCTAACTCCTGGTTCATAACATTTATCTTCCTCTTCGGCTATTTTATCGAATGCGCATCTGTTTTTCTTTTCTAGGATATTTTATTATCATAAGTTTGTTTTTCTCTTTCGGACATTTTGCGTTCATAAGTCTGTCTTTACTTGCTTAGCTAAATAACCTGGCAATGCTAAGTGCCTGAAATTTCAGAACAGTAGAAGCTGTGCCATAGGTTTAATTGCTGATAGCATAGTAGCATGGTGAGTTGGACGCACGGCTGTTTATGTAGATTTGTCCATGCATATAAGTTCACATCTTAGACAGTTTTCTTTGTCAGGTTACTAACAAAGATGTCCCTTCCTAGGCATAAAGCCTTTCAGTGCAGCTGTTTAACCAGTCAGTTTTCTTAGGCTGGTATTAGAATCTTACATACTATTGTTTTAAAAAATTTTATTGCTGTTGAAGTCGGATTGCACATGCGCAAATCTTTTGATACGTTTTTAACGAATTTACACTTTCTTTGTGCACATTAAGTAGTTATTGCAACACTCACCCTTACTTAGACAATTATCAAATTTTTAAACGATTAATTCCGCTTCCACATAAAATGTTCTTTATTAGCAATACCTTTACATAAAAGACTGAATTTTTGTGTTATAACCTCATACTGAGAGCATTTTGGAATTCATATTACTTTGCTTTGTTTTAATGCAGAGGTTCTCTAATCGAGTTGCTCACGAATAGCCCAGCAGTCAAGCCCCAGAATAGTGGTAATTTGACTTAGGTTTAGATTTAGGAGAATGGGCAACTTCATGGCAGTTTTTGTTGTATTTCCCCATGTATAACATGAACACGAACCAGATTCTCTTACGATCTCTCGTGAAAGGGATCCCTACCCTTGGTCGAGTAGGCTTCCTGTGCTTTGCTTTAATCTAACTAATCCAAATCTCCACTCTAAACTGAGATAGTTCTCATCTTACCTTTACCATATAGGCATATTTAAATGATTATTTAATAAATGAAGGTATATTTATTGATTGCAATATATATTTTCAGAAGGAAAAGAAAATTCTTAATACGGATTAACACTGCGGTAAAAAATTACGTGAAAAAGTGTCTGTCTTCACATGTCTAGAGATTAATAATTTACATTATTAATCTAGCATTAAAATACAGATCATTAGTTTTAACTGGCTTAAATCTCAAGCTAAAACATTTGTAAATTTCGAAAGAAGAGCAACAGTGGATGTAGCGATTACTTCCACTATCACTCAAGTTTCATGATTTTTTGTACTGTTTTTAGTTCAGCGAGTGTATAAATTAACCGTAATGATAAGTCCGTAATGGTAATCGTGAGCGGCCACTGCCCAGGGTTCATTTCACAAACTACCTTCGCGTGATCAGATTCGATTTCACGAGACATGAAAAACTGAAAAAAAATGTGACTCGGAAAAAGCGGTGAATCCAGAATAATGAGGATAGTGAGAATGAAAGAGGGAAATGAGACTCGTGGAATCCTGCCAACTTTATCTATCATAAAAGAATGTTTCATAACTTGAGGATGAAAACTTTCGGCCGATATTAAATTATTTTTCTTTTTGGCCGGCCGATGATGAAGAACCGAATATAAAGCGATAACATTTTGCCCAGTCGATAGTATAATCACCTTGATTCGCGCTAGATGTCATATATTTCTTTTCCTGTAATATAATGCCTGTATCCTGATAAAATGAGTCAAACCAATGAATAAACTCATCAAAAATATTCTATAAGAGTAAGCGCTTAGTTTCTTAAAAGGTAAAATCTAAAATATTAATTTGGATTGCAGGTTATTTGCATAGACGTCTGTCTATTCACCGCTTTGAAGTGAAATATTTTCATCTTTAATGCAACGTACTATTTGTATCTAGAAACTATGGAAAGTGAATACGCAGAGAATTTCCCTGATGTTAAAAGACTCAAAACTGAACAAGGCTAAAATTCTGATCTCTTAAGTTATTCACACAATCTGTTTTTTATTTTAATTATAACATGTTAACTCTACAGTGAGATTAAATTTCTTTTAAGAAAGCGAGACAGAAGTTGAGCTTCTGTGCTTTTGTTGTTCTCTCAAAATTATGAATTATTAATGAACTTTAGATCCCTTTTTGCATGCAAAATTTTACACTCAAATATAAAGTAAGTCTTTTCTTGAATGCCCTTTTTTATACTTTTAGTTAAATATGATATTTTTTATAGTTTTAGTGAAATACGCTGTTCTCCTTTTTTTAGTAATACGTAACTGAATAATTCTTTTCAGATAATTATTTTCCCTCTTCAAAAATTCATAGCTTGAAAGGGTGGGTATTCATATTAAAATATATCGGATATTTAAGTCCACTAGCTGCCGAACAGATAATACTATTGAACACTGGTATTTATACTCGAGTTTAAGTCCCGACAAACGAGCTGTATGATTGTTTTTGTGATTTTACTCATTTGTAAGTGAACAAAAACATTTCATTAGAAATTCCTCCACGGATGCATCTCTCCTGTTAGGCAAATAGCCTTAGTGCTCATAGCCTTAATCTAATAATTTCAATACACCGGACACTAATCGCAGCTTTAGAGATTTTTTCTAAATATTTATTAAATGTATTTCTCGCCCCTTCTTAGCATGTCTTCGTAGTGTAATGGTGTGTGGTTAAGCACACTCGGCGAGTATTCGAGAGGCCCGTGGTTCGAGTCCCGGCGAAGGCATTGCTCATTTTTCATCACTCCCACTTCAAAAAAAAAAAAAATAACTAATGTCTCTACAAAGGTACTGTGCAGTATGTGAGAGTTTCACAGTATACTGATTGCAACTGGAAAAAAGTAGAAGTAAGGGCAGTTTTCTTTTATTGTTTTGGTCAATTTTGTTTTATTCATATCGTTTCGATTAGATCAAGAAGCCATTCTTTCTTGATTCGGTGCCAGACTATGTAATTTGAAATAACTGAAGTTGCGCAGTTTCTAGAGTTCTTATTGAAGATACAGAACGGATCCTAAATTTCCTCAGCTTTCTGAATTCTGAGTAATCGGATAAAAATATTATAAAATATTTTGAATCTCGAATTTCTTGAATCTTTCATATAACAATAATAAGAAATCAAAGAGAAGAAAAGGAAAAGAAATCTTTTACTATTTAACGTTAATTATTAAAGCTCAATTTAATAAGTGCCATCAAAAACAAATTTAAGAATCCAGTTTTTTAAAAATCACCTATATTTATTACGATAGACAAATTAAATTTATTTTTAAAAGTGCAGGAATTTAATGCAATTCAGCAAAAGCAATTGAATATCAGTTTTTCCCTCTTTTTTTGTAGTTCTTTGAAATCCTTTTAAATAAAAACATGTGGAAAAGAGAGAGGATTTCAAGAATTTATAAGCTATTTTCTCTCTCCTTTTTGCACGCAATTGGAAGCACGCTCGTCGGGTATTCAGGAGGTCCAGAGTTCGAGTTCCAGCGATGGTACTGAGGATTTGTTCAATTTCTTGACTTCAAAAAAACCTAAAATCCTATACAGAGCAAAGTTAAATATTAAACTTCGAATAGTAAATTAAGAGTCTAGTCTTTGAATAGTAATAAGTATTATTTTCAGTAAACTGGCCCACCAGCGGCCGAGCGGTAAAGACGCTGAACACTGGTAGTTCGGTTCGAGGTTCGAATTCCGCGAACGGGCTGGTTGCATGGGTGTTTTCGTGGTTTTCCCCATGTGTAACGTGTATACGAGCCAGTTTCCCTTAGAAAGTCCTCCACGAAAGCATCCCTCCCCTTAGGCAGATAGCCCTCGTGTGCTTTGCCATAATTGAATAACCTAACCTAACCTTTTCAGTAAATTAAGAGTCTAGCCCTCAGAGACACTATAAGGTAATAATGGTGACTAAGGTTTACTAAGGTTTACTGAATTTGTAACCATCACTTCTTTTCTTAGCTCTCAGAGGCGCTAAAATGTAATAATGGTGACTAAGGTTTACTGAATTTGTAACCATCGCATTCTTTTTTTAACTAACTCTTGGACTGGACTCAAGAAAACTAACCTTTTCGAAGTTTAAATATTTAAAGATATTTTAGGTTGGATTTCGAAAAATTTCAATATCATAAAAGAACAAAGATTCGAGTTTTCGAGTATCGAATCTATGTCAATGGAATTGAAGATATGACATCTCTAGTTATTATAAATGATCTACATTTAAACTAATAAGAGGTTAAATTTAATATAGTTTATTTCTATTCACACACGTAATATTTTCCACATATTAATTTAATGGGCGATCTTATGCATTAATTTTAAAAGGACCCACAGTTTATTTTGAGACACGCATAAATATATTATTTTTTTTATTTTAGTACTTTATTTTTTTAAGAAAATAAAAATATACTTTCAACACAATGGAGAGAAGCAAAACATTTTGAATCATCTGTACTTTTTGTAACATCAGTGCATCGAAAATATTTTTAATTAGACGCAACTGAAAATAAAACCTCTAATTAATGTCAAAGCTAGGGAGAAAAAAACGAATGTGCTGAAACAATAGAAATGTTCTACGATTAAGCCATCCTGCCTCAATCACCAGCTATGGAATTTTATAAGGAATAATGATCCATAAAAAAGTAAAAATAAACCCTGAGATAATTGCAACCTTAGATCGCATAAATGGTACTTTGAAGTAAATTTGCAACTCTAGCACGCAAAGAAGGAAATATTCTCTTATTTCTGCAATTTTGGCACGCGAGCCTCTAATCTCTGCATTAGAAGATTCAAGTGATGCTTCGGTTTGAATATTAAGTAGATGATGTAAATAAATAATTCGGTGGACTGAAGCATTTTCGTTTCCCTTTTTGAGGAATGGCATGTATAAGTGAATTTCTATCTTCAGTAACTTTCCACCTGTCTTCCAGAAGCAATCAGCGCCTTCTCGAATTCGTTCATGATCGATGAAGACCTCCTCAACCTATTTTGAAAAATTTTGCTAATAAGTCACTGTTCTTTATTGCCTTTTGCAAGCAAAACCACTAAGATTATTGGATTTTCAACTATTATCTAATAGTATTCCTTGGTCTGCTACCAGCTTTGTTGCCTTTACTGTAACCAGCTTTTTCTTAAAGAATAAGTCGATATTTTTTATATCACACTGGTGGTTATAGAGTGAATTTTGTTGCAAATACTTTCTATTTCCGTTCTGGTTTTTGGATTTACATCAGTCTTTTGAGAAACATGCAAATTAATTTATGCCCAAAGGAGACCATAAGTTAAGTTTACCTACAGAAGTATCGCAGCTAATTTACTACGATTCGGGGGAATACCCCAAACTTAAAAGAAAACAGGAGTTTGTAACAGAATCGCCCAACGATTTTTGGTCGATGACAATAATTCCGTTTCCTTGTTTGCAAAAGTTAGATTACTAGTAATGTTTGCAGAATAGCGACTTAGAAGAATATTTATTATATGTATAAGATTTTAATAATAAGTAATCCCATACAAAGGTAACGTGATGTTTTTATTTTAAAAGCGAGTGTAGCACTGATGTCATTAGTGATTGTAATGTCATTCCATTTACTGTTTTTACTGTCAATGTCAGTTTGCTTAAGAGCGTTTAATATACTTATCACAGCTTAAGATCAGCAGTCAATAGTAGATTGCAGCAGTTAAATCAGTTCAAATTTCACAGTTAGACCTCATAGTAGCATATGTCCTGCAATCTCTGATCATCATCCTTTTGTTTCAACTGCCGCCGTTATTCGTTAATCTCTTTTACTTATAAAAGTGTATGTGTTATTTAAATCTCTAGTTTATCGCAAAATGAAATTTTAGCGTTCTTAAAATGCAGTCTGCCAAGATAAATTCTTTTTTCTCATTTAACGCCATTTCCTTGCATATATTCAGGTTCTGATTTGAAAGCTGAAATAAAACGCTTTTTGGTCAGTTTCTGAAGTTTGCCTAAGTTAGCACTTTACTTATTGAAAGTCATTGACAAGTAAATTTTTAATTTCTTTTTCAAAAGCTAAAATAAAATGCGTATCATATAAATTTCTAAGCGAAAAAGACACTTCTGAGGGATAAATTCAAAACTTTTCATCATGCTTTAGTTTCTAATTATCCCAATCAACATTCATCAGCAGGTAAACCGGAATTATTCGGTCGTGCATAAACCACATCCTTATAATTAATTCCCTCTTTTTAGCAGTTTATATCTTGTTTGACGCAGTTTTGTCTTTGCTACCCATTTACTTCACTCGAAACAGGAAAAATTCAGTTTTATGCTTTTTAGCACTAGAAACACCGAGCAGTCAAAATACTCGCTCTTTAACTTCAGTAGAAGTAAGTGTTATTCATCACGTAAATCTGATGTCATACGAATTTATTTTAGTTTTAAAACTTGCAATTACTTTAAAGCTCTTATCATAGCCAATAGAACACAATTATTTAAAATGTTTGATTGTGCTTTGGCTGAATATAATTTTGAACTTATTGACAATCTCTTTGCTGTATGTCCATCTGAAAGGAAAACTTAAAATTCTTAATAATCATTAAAATATTCCCTCGTTTTCTCAATTAAGTAATCATAGTGAACTAACTTATGTGTTCGCAAATGACCTAATGGCGGTTGTTAAAATTTACGTTATGCAGTTTTTATCTTTCGAGGTACGCTGAAGTTATCGGGTTTGAGCCAGCTTTGTCTACAAATCTGCATTCGTTATTACTGCAGTGGAGATTTTAATAATGGATTGATTGTTTGTTGTAAGCAAGTACGGCAAATTGTTTTGATTATGTGTTGTCAATATTCATGTAACTAAAGGAAATCAAACCGAATATTTTAAGTAAAACTACGGCAGTTTTCCTTTTATTTTGCCTTGTTTGTAATTCTTTCTAAAATTTCAAAAATGAAACCATTTGATATATGATTAAATGTTTAGAATAATCCCGTAAAATCTACTAACCTTATGCTGTTAATAATTAATTTGCAACTGGGTGCGTATAATATATATAATCTATATAAGTATATCATCATTCTTTTCAAATTCAGATTCCCAAAACCCAATCTTCCATCACCACACTGTGCAATGAACAAGGCAAACCAACTAAAGAAATAAGAATAAATAGCTCATAATACATTATCAATCGGACTGAAAGAACTGAAAGTTAAGTATTCTTTCATGAATACTAGATTTTTCTTCTGTAACAATAATTTAATTTAGCTTCTAGTCAATGAACTCATAATACATGTGACTGGAACTGAATGAATGAAAGAGTGGTATGAAACTTTCACTCAAAAAATGATAAATATTTAGAATATATTGTTACGAATTTCACATTTATTTGGCAATTTATTTAGAATTGTAATTAGATTTGCTTCATGTTGCCTTAGCAACGCAGACGATTTTTGAAGAGAAAGCTACGTCAAAAAAAAAATAAATAAATAATAACAATAAAAATAAAAGAGCGCATGCATTTAATGCTTAATAAATAAATATCTCGTAATTACTGTTGCCATCCAGAAAAATCTAGAAAAATCGTGATTGTTCTACTGATAATTAAAAAGCTTATAAAAGCCGAGGTGAAACAGCTCATCTCAGTCGTTGTTGTTGCTGTTATACTTGTAGCTGTAAAAATCGAACTGCTGTTTGTTTACTTAATGCTGTATTGATTTTAGCGATTTCGCTGTGAGATAAAATTATTTTATCTGTTTTGAACTGAGTTTTTGCTAAACGTTTGAGATATTGTGATATTGTGCGAAGATCTGTAAAGAAATATTTCAGCATTTTAATTTATTTCTTGTGGAAAGAATAAATTTTTGTTAACTTTTTAACGACTTGTGCATTCAATATATAACGAACCCGTACGCACG
>KK115170.1:195463-230136 GCA_000611955.2 Stegodyphus mimosarum
TTATTTTAATTATTGTTTATTTTGTTATTATAAAGTAATGTTTATTATAGCACTGATGCTTTAGTTGTAAGTTTGGCTTCCTGTCCAGGGATTGTACTGCCCGGGACGTGCAGTCCTTGGGAAGGGGGCAATGTTACGAATTTCACATTTATTTGGCAATTTATTTAGAATTGTAGTTAGATTTGCTTCATGTTGCCTTAGCAACTCAGACGATTTTTGAAGAGAAAGCTACATCAAAAAAAAATAAATAATAACAATAAAAAAAAAGAGCGCATGCATTTAATGCTTAATAAATAAATATCTCCTAATTATTGTTGCCATCCAGAAAAATCTAGAAAAATCGTGATTGTTCTACTGATAATTAATAAGCTTATAAAAGCCGAGGTGAAACAGCTCATCTCAGTCGTTGTTGTTGCTGTTATACTTGTAGCTGTAAAAATCGAACTGCTGTTTGTTTACTTAATGCTGTATTGATTGTAGCGATTTCGCTGTGAGATAAGAATTATTTTATCTGTTTTGAACTGAGTTTTTGCTAAACGTTTGAGATATTGTGATATTGTGCGAAGATCTGTGAAGAAATATTTCAGCATTTTAATTTATTTCTTGTGGAAAGAATAAATTTTTGTTAACTTTTTAACGACTTGTGCATTCAATATATAACGAACCCGTACGCACGTAACAATATGCTGAAACATAGCTAGACGCGCACAGGAAAGGAAGCAGTTTGCGCAAAATACCAAATAATTTTATGTCAAAAGTTTCTTTATCAGTCTGATGAATCGTTAGCTGTATATATGTCAATCCTCGGCAAGCTGTTCGTTGGCACACTACCAAAACAAACATCCCGTTCAATAGAGCTGTCGGATAGTGAAGCGTGTTACTGAGGGATTCAAGGATTTAAAGGAAGCTGATGCATTTCAAAATGTGATGGTAACTTTTCATCCAGGGCACAGGTGATGGAAAACAGGGGCACAGTCCTTAGCCGTCATCGTTGATAGTTAGACTGTTGTAGTCCTACGCTTTCGCTTCCTACTATACTTTGGCAATCCGTGCCAAATCCGCATGGCAGAATTCCGTGCCTACGCCATTCGGTACTGTCGGGTAATTTTGAGGTGGTAGCTGGATGTCAGTGGACAGCTTGTCGGGTAATATTTGAGAAGTTTCTACATTACTGCAAATCGACTGATAACTTTGTATGCAGACCCACTTTCTCATGTTGAATCTGAAAAGAATGTTTAGTGTTATTCCAAGGTAATAAGTTTGAAAAGTGCTACTAACAATAATTGTGATAAATCAAGAACATTTAAGAGCAAATGAAAAATGGAAAAGCTCCAAAGAACTTTTTGTAACGAGCAGAAGAAAAAAAAAACAGTAAGAAGAAAACTTTCTGTAGCACACAAAGTGGGTTAAACCTCGATCAATAATTTTCTTTTAAATGTGCTTATAATAAAAGTTTAATTGGACAACGTACATAAATTCTGTACCTTTGAAATAAATCTTCATTGCTCTAATGCTTTGTTGCGAAACGATTTGCATTTTAAATGAACCTACAAGTAAAGATTAAAACATTTACCTAGCAGTCAGATAAATAATGATTTAGCTCAGAAAAAAGCAACTAAAATACAGTCTGAGTAATGCTGTGAAAGAAAAATGGAACATTTGATTTTCGAGTTTTAATGTGACTGTAGTGGCAAAGTTCTGGATCGCAGCCAAGAAGGTTTATTCAAGAGTCTGGTATCTCTAGAGAACAATTCTTAAGTGGGAAAACTTCAAGTTTATACATATTTTTCTATTTCTATACTGAAATTTAAGAGAAAAAAAAGAGAGAAAATGCTTAATTAAAATAGTGCAATATCAAAGGCATACTTTTTCTCCTTTTTTGTTAAAGTACTTTTATTCAGCAGAAACGTAATGGTAGTAGTTTGTCTTCTTTGAACGACTCCGAAATATTTATTAAATAAGTGAAAATAATTGCTGCTGTGTTAACAATAAATATTGAATAAGAAATACCTTCATCTTTTTAGTAATGGGAAACGAGTAACGTAAAAGTGCTCTGAGCTTTATTTATTATTTCTCTGAGAAGAAACGCACTTGAATGTTTCCTATCTGTTATAGAAGAAGTCAAACTTAGATTTCATAAAAGAAAAATATGGCTTTTTTTCTTCGAAATTATTGATTATGCTGCTTTAAAAGATAAATTGGTCTTTTTCTATTTCAGCTCTTCGAAAAGATACCGTTCTTATGCATAAACGAGAAGTAAAATTTAAAGGAGCGGTAGAATAATGCATCGAATTTCATGATATTCGACGCTATGAACATCTTCTTTTAATTAACAGCATTGCTCCAAATGTTCAGGAAAATTATCTGTTGGATGTATTATAAATATATTATAAATTATGCAAATTGGATGCATCAAAAAACAAAATAAAGATTTAAATTATTACGAAATGCGTTCACAGCTTTTAAATCGATGAGCACTTGCCGCCATCACTTGAGGCAATATTAAAGCTCCTACGTCGGGTCCAATAAAAGCATTGAAGCCACGCTCTGCAATAACTGAGCTGATCCTCAACTCCTGCTAATGTATTTTAAAAAGAGCTGTATCTTTTCCTATTCCATAAAAGCATTAATTTTTTAGAGCCCTGTAGCTTTGAGAAGATTGTAGTAAATATAAGCAGTCAATCTTTGAGAAGACTATAAATATAAGCAGTCATATCTATCTCCCTTTAAAAATTAGTCTTTTGAAATCTCGGAACGACGAGTCTAAGTTTTGAAATAAACATTAATGAAATTATGTTTAAAAAAAAGTTTAATTGGGCACATTTTTTCACTCCAAAGTGGCAAAATGAAGTTGCGTCAATAACTATGCTTTGCTGTATGTACTTCCAATTTAAGAATCATTGATAAGAAAATTTAGTCTGTGCAAACGATATACTCCTGTATATAATTCCTATATATGTTATAGAAAGACGTTCTTTCGCACTCATATTACTGAGGGCTTTACTAAAACGGTTTACTTCTTTATGTCATAACTGCTCATTTAAGGAAGGGATTGCGTATTTAACAGGATAGGGACCGTAGCATTCTCGGAAACCGGAAAATGTCGAAATGCGAAACTAAAGGTTATGATATTAAAATACTCTAGCTTAATCTTCCCATTATATCGGGCTTTATATTACATCATTCTACTAGGGCACTTATTATCCACCCAACATGGAAACTGTTGCCATTCCATGAAGAATAAGTGGAACTTCAAATTGTCATCCAATAGTCCCGCTCAACTTCTCAGTTCTCAGGAATGTTGCCTATCGGTGCGTCATAAGATTGTTTTATTTTCAGATACATTGCTCAATTAACTAAATGCTAAAAAACGCAATGTATGCACTTCTTGATTAGCCTACTTATTTTTTTCTATTTCTAATATTATCTCTAACTTACGTGATTTATCATATATCTAATTCGGTTGTAGGAAAAAATGTTACCCAGAAAATAAGGAAGGGAAAGATAGGCACCAGAAAATTAGGAAACGGAAAATAAGTCACCATTCTTTTGCAATGGGAAAAAATAAGGGATGCTTAGAAATATCGCCAAGATGGGAGATAAAAGTTTTATCATAACAACCATACCTTCGGAATAAGGAAATCTTCTGACAATAATTCAAAGAAGATAAGCGAGCTGCTGGCCTGGCCGATGATCATTAGTGATTGTTCATCTCGTACCCCATGTAGTTATAGCCTTAAGCTGTGGTTCAGGGGTGAAAAATTGTCGCATAACTGAGCGTTAAAAGCAGTATTATAACAAACCGTTGTAGATGAAATTTAGTCACAGTTTGCGATAAGAATATTAAAACCTGCTATCGAAATGACCTTGCATTAGACAAATGATTTGCGAAGTTAAAATTCACAGAGGATGGCAGTTGAAATGTACAAAATGCGACAGCTGAAGTTTGCAAAACATATCAAGTGAAATACAACAAAAACTTAAATTGACAAACTATAGAAATTGACAACTATGATTTTTACAAAACAAACAAAAGATGTCGAGAGAATGAATTTTTCCCCATATAAATAAGGACTCTGGTAAAGTACGTATACACCTATAGTCTTAATGAGTATTTCAGTTCTTAGTAATTCTTGATCATTTCTTGCTCGTAATCTTTGCCCAAATTTGTTGACCAACCATTTATATTTTCTGAATTTTATTCTCTTGAATTTTATGTATGTAAATGTTTCGAATATCGAATTTAACAACCCGCATCTTCTATCCAGTTATCAACGAGGGCAAAATCTAAATTACATTGCCTTCTTCAATGAAGTTGAAGCAACCTAACCTGAAGCACAATTATAATAATAAATGCAGTTTGCTGTTGTTCTAGAAAAATGTTGCTTTTCGCTTTGGTAGTCTACCAGTGCCCAAATGGCTAAAGCTGCAAAGCAATGCGATTTGATCTCGTATTTCACTCCTGGAAGCTCAAAGGCCAACAGGAAATTTTCGTGTGTTATTACCGTGTATAAACGAAATACGAGCAAATTTTTCTCGAAATACTCTTAATTCGATATTCCTCTCCTTGGGCAGATAGATGTCGTGTGCTTTGCTTTCTTTTAATTTTTAGACTATTCTCGCATCCATTATTAATCTGCATACATATTCCATTTAGAATTCCCTTTTAGTTTATTTTAATGTCTGAAACCTACCGCGCGAAGTCTCTCTCTCTCATATATATATATATATATGCTCCACTGCACATTCTTTCGTCTTAAAAAAAGTACTCAACATTTTCTAGACGTTCTTATAGTTTTCATTTGAATTTTGGATGTGAACGTAATTAAATATTTTTCATTCTTCAAATAACTTAACTGATTTTATTTTCCTGAAAAGCAATGAACCGAAACTCATATAATTCTTTTTTTAATGTTAACAAGAGAATAAAATGTAATGCGTTCTTTGATAATTTTTACGTTGTTACTGAATGAATTTGATGCATTGTTTTTCGATCCAGAAAAGGGAAAATAAAACTTTCTTCTATTTGTTATAAAAATGAGCAAAACATTTGCGTTTTTTAGTATCACAGGCACACAAAGAAGAATCTCATATTATTTTAATTTAAGGTATGGAAGTGAGGAAAATCATTAAAAGTTACTATGTATTTACTTCAAAAGCATTTATGCTAACCGCCAGTGGCCGAGTGGTTTAGATAACTAAATACTGGTAGTTCGACTTCGTTCGAGCAGCCCTCGTGGTTTTTCCATATTAAAATAACCTAACTTAACCTAATCATGCTAACAACTACTTTCTTTCGTCTTTCAACATATTCTAAAAAGGACTTGTAAGGAAGTCATAGTAATAGCCACACTAATTTTTTTTTTTTTTTTCTGAAATGTAAATTTATCTCCTCAAAGTACATATAGTAGATTCCGCTGCTCCACAAATATACAAGGAAGTAAAAATTATGAATATCATAAGACAATGTCTTGTTATACAAATTATATTACGTAGTTTTTTAATCATACGTTAGTTACGTAGTTTGACTAAAAAGCAATATGCAGCATTTTATCAATAAATTTCCGCTACTCTTTTAAGTTCTAGCGATTTTTTAAATTAAAAAACGAAAATAATGTGTAGATATATTTGATTTATCAATGCAAGAGACGTGAAAAATATGCAGTGACCTTGCTGGGATTCGAACCCCGGACCTCTCGATTGGTAGCTGGATGTACTATCTAGTTACATCACAGATGCGCGTGGAAAGGAGGTTTTATTGATAATTTAACAACCAGCGACTCTTAACATACAGCAGTGTTTAACAGAGGCTAAGCAAAACTTCTACCAAAGCAAAAGTCATTTCAGTCTGGCGATTATTTTTAATAAAATAAGTATGGGAAATTTTTAAATTTACTTAACAGTTATTTTTTTAAGCAGCCTTTCCTGTCGCTCTTGTTTTCAACTCACACTCTCTTCCCAAAATGTAAATGATCTAGCGCGCATGTGTTCAAATAAGATAGAATGAAGTTAGTAGTCAAGAGAAGGTTTTGGAAGGTGAATTCAGAGCGTGTTCTGCCTACCTGAAGGCTACGTTGTAACTTACTTCACTAGCGATTAGATACTATTTTTAAGGTTGTAGGAAAAAATGTCACTCCGAAAATAAGGAACGGAAACATAGGCACCGGAAAATTAGGAAACGGAAAATAAGTCACCATTCTTTTGCAATGAGAAAAATAAGGGATGTTTAGAAATATCGCCAATATGGGAGATAAAAGTTTTATCATAACAACCATACCTGCGGAATAAGGAAATCTTCTGACGATGATTCAAAGATAAGCGAGCTGCTGGCCTGGCCGATGATCATTAGTGATTTTTCATCTCGTACCCCATGTAGTTATAGCCTTAAGCTGTGGTTCAGGGGTGAAAAATTGTCGCATAACTGAGCGTTAAAAGCAGTATTATAACAAACCGTTGTAGATGAAATTTAGTCACAGTTTGCGATAAGAATATTAAAACCTGCTATCGAAATGACCTTGCTCGGCTGCAGCTAGCTCAACGTGTTACCCTTAAAACCTCCCTCAAGAGAGCCCGCTGTAACCCTGCCTTTTAAATTAGAATTTGGCAGGTTTCCCCAACTCCGATTGGCGACATTATTTGGCGAGATTTTAGAGTTCCTTTTTTTCCGTTCCTTATTTTCCGGGTGACATTTTTTCCGCACACCATTTTTGAATATCCTCTATACGTAGCAATAGTGGAAGTAGTAGTAGTTATAAAATAAGACAGTGGAAAAAATTTCAGCTGCTCAAATAGCTGTTGTATTATGCAGCTTATTGCAATTGTAAAAATCATGTATGAAATATTAGATTATAGGTTATATGCAAGACGCATAAAAGATCAATACAACGAGCTAAAAAGCACCTTAACATTCTAACCTAATGATGAAAGCCAAAAATATTATGAAAATTGTTTTTATTTTAAAACGTATTGTCTTGCCTGTTTAAGTACTATTATAATTTTATTCATTTCCTGTATATTTCATATTGACTGTATAACCTGACATTCGCTTCACCTTTGCTTTTCTTTTCATTAAGTATATAGATCTTTATGAAGGCACGTTTCCACAGTTAGGTATCCTCTTTTTTTTTTGAGTTATTACTACTGTGTGTATACCATTGAATGTATACATGTAAGTAGTACATAAATAAAAATTATACGCATATGAAGTAGATAGAAATGTTTGGAGAGTTTGAAAAAGGTGACTGAAAAAGGTGTAGTTTCTCAAATATTGATTCTACCGTCATAGTTCCAATTTCGAAATCGCTTAGATTAAGGTAAAAGAGATGATAAAAAAAGATTTCAGCACTAGGAACGAAAGGTTTTGTAAGAAATTTTTTTAACTTTTCATGTATTCCTCCCGAAGTAAAAGTGAAGAAGAGAGGAAGCTCTGTCATCTGATAATAAATATTTTTAAGATGTGCTTTGTAATGTCGATGTTCTTGACATATAAGGTATATTTAGAAACAAGATTGCGGAATATGCTACTGTCTCGTGTAAACTTTTCCACTAGTAGCTACAGAAACACGAACTATTTTTTACGTTTCTATATTGTTTGCCCTGAGCGTAATTAATTCCAAACTTCAATAAAGATAAAATTTTTATGTTACTGTATAGTTTATTCAAACGATAATCAGGATTAGCTAGAATTTAATAATATACTATCTAGACGGACATCTTAGATGCGTATCTTACGTAGGCATAAGAAATTTTTCAGCATTACTTAATCCGTACAAATGAAACTTAAATTTTCTAGTACTATTAATTATGCCTAATCATTTACCTAAATCTGCGTAACACACAACACAATACTATAAGACATAAAATAATAGTCGTAAAACATAATAATGAGTCAGAGAATGTAATGACGCATAGAAAGTAAACCTTGATTTACAAAACACAACCCATTACCTTTAAAAAAGTATTACTTGCGCGCAATTTTATCGTTTCAGAAGGCTTTTTATTTTGTAAGCACATTTTCTTGCTCTCATTTATTTGCTCATTTCTTAAAAAAATAAATACCTAAGATTTACCTAATTTATAGCTGCTGTGCAGTTACTTGAACCATCTTTTTTTAAATCATCTTTAACACAACTATATTTTCCTATTGCCCTTGAAGAGAATCTTAACCCACCTGAATTAATTGAGAATTAATACTGGAAAATTGTCAGGGCTTAGCCAGCAACAATTGGTTGTTGTAAAGAGTATCTAAGTTGTAAAAATTTCAGATTATCTCAAGTAATAATGCGAAAGGGGTCCACCAGCAGCAGAGTTGATGACCACTCTTAGTTTGATCTGGGCTCGATTTCAGACGAATGGGCTAGCAACATGGGCTTTTCCGTGGTTTTTCCCATATGCAATGTGGATATGAGCCAGTTTCCCTTATAAAATCATCCATGAAGGCATCCGCGCTCTTAGGTAGATAGCCCTGGAGGGCGTTACCATAATCAAGTAAACCAAACCAAACTAAACCAAGTAATGCACAAGGAAAGATGAAAAAGAAAATGCTCCAGAGATGGCAACAAAGGATTGTTTTCATTGACAGATAAAGGAGCACTTTTTTACAGAAATTTGTCTACGAGAGATAAAAAGGCAGAATATATATTTATTAGACAAATGATGATTTAGTTTTTAATTCAATGATTTAGTTTTTAATAATAAATGAAAAGTGAGAAAATCTAAATACCTGTACATAATATAAATGGTGTCAGAGACATGCGTTTAGCATAGCGAGTCTTTAAGCTGCTAGTAAGTCTGCGTCAAAAGAGTGACGACGCTTAATTTAAGCTTGATATATAGGGTGATGGTATGGTACAAACTTGGAGGGGAGGTCCAGAGCAAAAATACGAATAATATTCACAATGGAAATCCATGTCGCAATCCAATTACTTAGTCAAAAATGCAGGGTGTCGCACTTAACTGAAACAAGGTATTTACAAGAACTGTTCAGAAGATGATAATCTTCTCAATTTAAAGCTTGTATTCGCTGAAAATGGAAGGAGTGTAAGGGATTTTCGTTCAACACTCTCCATATGGTATGTTCACTTACAGCTACGTTTTGCGTAACAGCTCTTGTACTTGTCTCGGGTCTATCAGCCACAATGTTCAAGATGCCACAACGTTCTTCAAATCTTGAATTGATTACAGTTCATCATCAACCAGCATCCTGTCTGGTGATGTGGAAAGAACCTGTTTTACAAATTTCACGATGTAACCGCTGAAACATTCTGTGATCCGGCATTCATCTATCCGGAAACCGCTACGCGTGAAACATTGACAGCGCAACTGTACACGTAAGGCAAGGCCATTTTGAGAGGAGATCAAGATGGCCTTGCGTAAGGCATATCTGCTTTTTCCTAGACGCAGTCTCCCATCCCTGCCTGCAGCATAATCGCGAATGGCGTCTTCCCCTGCTGAGATGCACGCCTACTGCCCTCTACCGGCAATGGTGTTTATATGCAAATTAACCGATATGTAAATGTGTTTCGTGACGTACTTTGAAGCTTTTAAAATAAGTGATAGAAGGTTCTGTGATTGCTGTTCTTCGTATGAAGCAATTCATATCAATTGTTCTGTGATCTCAATCTTATTTTAAAGTTGTCTTGTTGCAAACGCATTTTAAGTTGCATTCATGGTTAAATAAATGAATTGCGACTTGGGTTTCCTATGATAATATTCGTATCTCTGTTCCATACCTTCCATCTAAGTCTGAACTATGAATTTGGAATCGAATTGTACATTGGTTTCACGATAAGCTGAAGCTTTTTCGGAACCTAAACGCAGAATTGTATAATTACTCTATAATTGTGTTTAACCTTTCCCGCTTTGGTGAATTTTCGTCTGCACACTTAATAAAAGCATAAACTTCAAGAACACGGTTTAAGGAGTAAAACATAACTAATAGGTTTATGTATGCATCTTGTAGTATAACTTCAAGTTAGAAAAATAATAAGCTCCGTTATTTACTGGGTTTCCGCAACTGAAATGTTAAAAAAATGTAATACAAAAATAAGCAAGTTTTCAACAACTTATCAGATCTGCTACAGCTAACGTAGATTCTAAATGTAGGTCAGATAGCTAATGCAGTCTTCTCTGACAAATCCAAAAGTCACCAACTAAATACATAACTCGACTATAGACAGAAAACTAATGGTAAACAACTCTACTGGTGTGCTGTCAAGCGTCTCTCGCTAAATACAAATTTTCTCCCTATTTAAAGTCGACTTCATTTGCATTCTGATGAGGGTTGACGATAGAAATAGAAAGTACCGGAAAGAATAAACATAAAAACGTTCTGCCTGAAATAAACCTCACAGGCTAAATGAGAACATTTAATTCAGTATTCAAGAAACAAAAGTTTATTTTTTACATACAAGATAAGCGTATGGTCTCGTTTCACCACTTGGTATGTAATGAAGTTATCCCGCCGGTATTAACAATTAATCTTGAGAAATATTTTTATTATAATTGCTATATTAATGGCCCTCAGAACTTCTGTGATTTTATCAGGCGTTCAGAACGAAACAATCAAAGGTCAGTAATATCTACAAGGTAACTCAAAATGTTCTTGTCGTTTTTGACGTCCCATTAGATGAAATGCTCATAGAGAGGGAACAAAGTGACGCATGCGCAGGAATAGTTATTTTAACCATTGACCTACACTAATACAGGCATACAACAATCACAATGTATTCAGTGTCGAAATGAAATGGATGGAGGTATCGAAGTAGGTCATTCGCGGTTGTTGCTGTGTGACTTTATACTGGATCTGCCAGCAGTCGAATAGATCAGGTACTGAAGATGATGCCGTGAATCAACGCATAAGGCATTAATTGCAGAAGTTCAGGTCAGGAAATCCTTTTTCCTGAATCCTACACTAAGCTTTCACAGACATAGGGTGAAGAGGCTCTGAAGACTGCCATAAAGAAGAACAACGGTCAAACTTGTGACTAACTCACCGAACTCTCCCATGCTTACGAAGAAGCAGTCATACTTCACCTGCACCGCATAGGTAAAGTGTGCAGGGTTAGCGAGCGAGTATGCCACACATTGTCAGCAACCAACAAGGAGCTGCGAATGAGTACTTGGTTGTTGTTCCTGTCTGGACACCACAACACACCCATATTTGGTCGAGTGTTTACGAGTGACGAAAGGTAGATCCAGTATGACACTTCCGAGCGTGCCAGACATTAGTTCATTTTCTCTTTGTCGTGTACTATTCGCCAAGTGATGCATTAAGAAGTACTACTACTACCAGGACACACCATCATCGAGAACTTGTATTCGCAGCAGATGTAACATGTTCAACAAGCATTGCAGCAAAAGCAGCCATCATTTGTTAATCGCAAGAGTGTGCTGTGCCCTCACGACAATGCGAGACCAGTGATACCACTTAGAGACTTGACTGAGAATCTTCTGTGTGCTCCCCGGACCTAGTGCACTGTTTATCTGTCCCTAACGATTACAGACGGTAATAAAGCTTTTGATTACCTTGTATGGATGTTTCCTTATTATACGTGTTTACCAATAAATCACTAAATAAGTTCAGTAGTTTAATTGATAAAGCGTCTTTCTAACACAATATGTGTTAACATTAGCCAATAGCAGAAACGAAAATGTGTGGAAGAGGTAAACCGTTATAAATTTAAACTATTCGGAATGTTGTAAGTAATCAACAAATATATATATAATTTTGTGAATGCAATGTTTTAACTCCAATTGTATATTAATAACTTTTATATATTTTCCATTATATGGTAAGTGAAGCTTTTAAGTCAAAGATTACGTAATGTTGCTTATCCAACTGTATGTTACTTAGTACTTTTCAAATCGACAATCTATGAACAACCATTCTTTAAGCTTAACGTCGATTTTGAAAATTCTTTCAAGTATATAAAAGAAACTACTTCCTTATTCAATGCGTTTATGAAATTTTAAATTAAACCAAGACTTATAAGAAATGTGGTTCACAAGGCGATATTTGGGAAGAACATTTTTCACATTGGTTTCAATCTAGAAAGATTTAACATCTGCGATCAATCTTTTACTTTGAAATGATCTGTGTTGCTTAGTTATCTCAAAGACCAAGAAAACTACAATACTTGAATCCAAACACAAAACTTAGGATTTTCGGATCTTGACTTATATGTTAGCTATACTTACCATTATTCGTGGCATTTAATAGTTGCCACCTACTTTCGTAAAGTTTTTTAACATCGGATGCATGAGTAATAGAAAAGGAAGGCATAAAATGTCCTGCATCTCTACATAAGTCCCGACATAACGGTATCTCGGTATAAAAGTGCCGGCATACCTTAGTACGAGTAAGGCAGTCATTGTTCGAAAAGACAGAAAACTTCACAAGGTTTCACCGGCATAAATTTTTCCGCAACCTCAATGTACACTGGTGTGCAAAAATTAACGACGAAGTCGAAAAATTAGCATATCAGCTGAACGAAGAGGCAGAACGGACAGAAAGACCAATCAGGAGATTAAGTAAGGTGATGTACGGTAGCACATGCGCAGATATGCAGGTAGACGTAATGGGGTAGTGTCTGAGTAGTATAAAGCATGTTGTTGGTGTAAGATCAGTATTTCTGGCAAAGAGATTGCACGCCGTATAGCAGTTAAAATCACACCGAGTTGCTGCCTCACCGAGAAGTGGCGAATAATCAATCTGTTAGACGACATTTGGATGCTTTTACCCGAGGTCGAATCATTGGGAAGCTGGAGGAAGGCCGCAGTGTGACAAGTGTGGCTGCAGAGTTCGGAATTGCTCACAGCATCGTTTCACGACTTTGGAGACAATTTCAAACTACAGGAACAGCTATCCGGGGGTTTAGTAGTGGTCGTCCACGAGGAACCACACCCGCAGATGACCGGTATATTGCCTTACAGGCCAGAAGAAACAGGCGGCAGACAGCGGGAGAAATCGCTAGACACACGACACAGGCGACTGGACGACCGATATCGCGTTTTACCGTGGCCAGAAGACTGCACGGTGGTGGTCTGTTTGCACGACGCCCTGTACGGTGTGTACCTCTAACGCCTGCCCATCGGAGAAGGCGTTCTCTGTGGTGCCGGGAACACCGGAATTGGAGAGACAATGAATGGGGACGAGTACTCTTTACAGATGAGAGCAGATTTAGTCTGAGTTGCGATTCTAGACACATACACATCTGGACAGAGCGGGGAACACGCAATAACCCCTTCAACATCATCGAAAGGGACTGTTTTGGAGGTCGCGGAGTTCTCGTTCGAGCAGACATAATGCTTGGTAGCCGGACCGACCTTCATATCTCCCAAGGAGGTTCGTCACCTGGGACTGCTATTGTAACGAGGTTCTTCTTCCTTACATGCGTCTTTTCACAAGGGCTATGGGTCCTCAATTCCTCTTCATGAACGACGACGCTCCACCTCATCGCACAGTTACTGTCGAGGAGCTGTTGGAGAGTGAAGATATTGAACACATGGATTGGTCGGCAAGGTCTCTGGATCTAAATCCCGTCAAGCATGTACGGAACTTACTAGGGAGACCCGTGGCAGCACGTAACTTATCTCCAGTAACGATTTCGAAACTGCGATTGGTGCTACAAGAGGAACGAGCAGCAGTGTTTCAACAGCTCATTAACAACCACATATCCAGCATGCGCAAATGATGTGAAACCTGTCTAGCAGTCAAGGGAGGTCATATCCCCTATTAAAGACCGGATGTTTCTTGTTGGACACCTATCACAGGGATGTTTCGGCCTTCAGTCGCATTGCGCTCCATGCTACTTTTCAATAAAGCTTCTTTTTACCCCTCTGATTTCTCTTTTAGTAAGTGTTGCTTACATTACTCATGTCCTTACGTATCGGGGATCTTACGGTGTTAAATGTGTTGATTTGGAAAGCTTTTGTACAAAGTTATATTGAAAAAACCGTCCCGTCCTTAATTTTTGCACACCAGTGTAGATCAGTTTTCAATTTGTAAAACGCAGCTTCATAAAGATGAGAGCACTTTTAGGCTGGACCACATCAAGTGAAATAGAATTTTGATTTGCTTTGCTAATCAGAGTAAAGAACTATAAATTCATTACCTTAGTGGTAACCCAGCAAAACGTTACCCGCAACTCTATGAAGGCTGCTTGTTACAAGTTGGCAACTGAACTTCATAAGAGCGTTAGCATCTTTATGCCGAGGAAACTCTATATTTAACAGCGGCAGACTTGCAAAAATGAACCAGCATCTTTACGATGGGCCACTTTTATGGAATTGCTTCATCATAAATTTCATTTGCGTTAAGTTAAATTCGTAACATTCGTTACTTTATAGAAAGGAATGCTTATATAGGAGTTGAAGAAAAAATGCAAAAATTATAATTTTTGTTCGCGAGTGTTGATCTTCAGTTGCTATTACAGTTTTTGGAAAATATCCAGGAGTTTCTATCAATGTCCAGAAGTCGTTTGCCCGGTTCGTTGAGGTGGCGGGCGATGGAATAAATGGAAATGGGGATACCACAAAATGATGCTGCTAGACGTTTAAATATCTCTCGTAGTGTAGTTCCTCGACTATGGAATCAATTTGAATCCAAGGATTCTGTGTATAGAGAACATGTTCTAGGCAGACCTAGAGTTGCAACACCTACGGGAGACCCTTATTTAGCTCTTTCGACTCGAAGGAGGAGTAATATTACAATGCATCTGCTTATGGCAGATCATTTAGTAGTAACAGGAACAAGAATCTCAGCTACTACAGTGCGCAGACACATGCACAATACAGGTCTCTATGCAAGACCAGTTGTTTGTGCCCCCTTGACCCGAGGACACAGAGGTGCCTGTTTATGCTGGGCAAGAGAACACGTCTCTAGGACCAATCAACAATGGGCGTCTGTTCTCTTCACGGACGAATCCAGGTTCCCACTAGAGAGTAATTCAGGTCGTCAGCTGATCTGGAGGGAACAACGCACCAGATAGAACCAATCCCACATTGTGGAAAGACGCAGTAGAGGTGGTGGTTTGGGCTAGGATCTCTTTCGGTAGTCACACTGACTTGTACGTATTCCATGGAGGAACTTTGATATGAGATATCGAGATGAGATCCTTGATCAATATGTCAACCCATATGCTGCTGCTATTGATCCTAGATTTCTTCTGATGGACGACGATGCGCGACCGCTTCGAGCTCGGGTTTCTGAAGAATATAGTGAGGGTCACGGTATGGAGCGAATAGAATGGCCAACTCAATCCCCATACCTGAATCCGATAGGTCATCTTTGAGCCTACCTTGGAAAACAAGTTGCTGCTTTACGTCTTCCTCCAAGGTCGTTAGTTGAGCTGGAACAAAGATTACTCCGTATCTGGTCATTTCTTCCCATTTCACTGACCGACAACTTAATTGATAATATAGAACGTCACTGCCGCCAACGTATTGTAGCTAGCGGGACACATTCCTTATTAGAGCCCACTTCTGTAACGCTACCACCCCATTTTTCCTCAAACATCTGTGATGTATTGTTTCTCCAAAACTGGATTTCTATGCCAAGAGTGCAATTTTTTGTTGTAATTCATGTTTTTGTTGAACTTTAGAAACATTCTATGTCGCATTCATTAAAAAACTATTTAGTGAACATGTCCTGTAAATTTCTTATTTCTACGCTGCTTCATTCTCAAATTATACTAAAAAATCTTGCTTTTCCTTAATTTTTGGAATGCAGTGTATATTCCTCAAATCTTTTCTCAGTTTAACGTGGGAAGTGAGTTAATGAAAGCTATATATTTTCTTAGTCTGTATATTCGAAATGCTGAATTTTCCCATCTCAGATATATCTGGATTGCTTCGAATAGAAGGTGATTTAAAAAGTTGTACAGAAGATATAGTTCGAGTTCATAGCTCGGTTATCGAGTTTGACTAATCGAGCATAATGGAGAAAACTCAGAAATGGATTTCTGGTTTTTGCTTTCTCATTTTAAACTCGTAAAGAAATTTCGTGGAGCTTCGAAAATGTTGAA
The DNA here is from genome assembly GCA_000611955.2 of Stegodyphus mimosarum. Taxonomy (NCBI): domain Eukaryota; kingdom Metazoa; phylum Arthropoda; class Arachnida; order Araneae; family Eresidae; genus Stegodyphus; species Stegodyphus mimosarum. The sequence continues at coordinate 211,489 of KK115170.1, forward strand.
TTTGACATCAATAAACAATGCTCAAATTACATGTTTTATTGACAAAACAGCAGACAAATATACAAAGAACGATGTGAAATTGCTTTTGATTGACTTAGGCTTCAGATATCTGAAAAATAAAATTTGAGCTTTAATCCCAAAACAGGGTGAAGTAAGTAATCATTTGCAACAATTACAATGCATTTGCTATGAAACTTTTTAAAGAAAGAGAATAGTAAAGAAAATATATGTAACTACTTTGCATTTTGCCGCAGATGAAAAATAAAAAAAAATCAGCATAGTTTCATTTGACATGGATAAGGTTTACTTGATAAAGACACTAAAGTAATAATTTGAAAATTAGTCACTGGTGTTCATAAATTCAGGCAAGCGGAAACCTTGTTTTCTACCTGGCGTCTTAGCAGGTAGGTAGAAGTCCTCACACTTGTTAAACAAGTGTATTCCCTTCTAATATATTGAGTATGTAATGACTCAGTGTTGACGACAGCCCCCTGAACATAATATCTAAAGGTGCTGTATCCCTCTTGTCCTGGTGACAATTACCTAAAGAGACAGGTTTCACGTATCCTTCCTTCTCATTGACTTGACGATTACAAGTCTCCAAACTTTATCTGGGTTTTGAATCCAGAGGCATAACAGTCTCTGCTAACCTTCAAATTCAAGAGCAGACTTATCCTAACCAGAACAAAATATTGCAGTATAACTGATATAAACTATCAATAAACCTATAAAAATGAGAAAGAAAAATATTTTATATACAAAGGAACGACACAGAATTACAAAAAGGGTAGACAAGACAAAGGGAGAAGACCCAAAATTGTGCAATGTCTTCTTTCGGGAAATAATGAGGCCTTCTGGTACCATGTGACTTCTGAAACGGAAGTTTTGGCCTTTTATACACATCCGTGATCTTCCTTCACATACGGAAACTTCTTTTTGTTTGGTATCATGACGCTAGAAATATTTTAACAAAAGTTTTCTCATACTGAAAATTGTGATTTAAAGTTAATACACAATACACTGGTGACATAAATTAAGAGAATTTTCATATTTGATCTATGATCTCCTGAACTACTGGACAGATTTTCATAAAATTTGGTGTGAACATAGGTTGATATAATACAAACAAAATAAACATTCAACAGTTATAATAGACACACATGTTCGTGTGTAACACTCATGGGAGTCTAAAGGTCTGAAATAGCTCTTGCAGAAGACACAAAAGAAATGGGTTAATAGGGGATATGATCCCCCTCTTACAGCCACACAGGCCTCGCAACGTGATGCCGTACTGGAAATAAGGCAGTTTATCAGTGCCTGTGGCAACTGGTTCCACTCAATCAGCAATGCAGTTTTCAGTTCCTGGATGGCTCTCGGAGGGGGGTTGCGAGATGCAATTGCCCTCCCTAGAGCATCCAGACATTCTCTATCAGGTTGAGTTCTGGAGACCTGGCTGGCCAATCCATCCGGCGAATATCCTCACTCTCGAGAAATTCGTCGACCAGAAGAGCTCTATGTGGCCTCGCGTTATCGTCCTGTGAGATGAACTCGAGCCCACTGCACCCCGGAAAATGCGAACATAGGACCTCATCGCTATGCCTCACACCTGTCACAGAGCCTTTGTCAAAGACGTGGAGAGGTGTGCGGCTGTCCAACATGATGCCTGCCTAGACCATTACACCGCCACCGCCATAACTGTTGATTTCGAGAACATTGGAGGGTAAGTAGCGGGTCCTTGGCTCTCTACATATGAAAGTACGGCGAGAATCGATGTTTAGGCTAAAATAGGACTCATCGGTGAACAGAACGGTCGCCCTTTGCTTCGTACTCCAATCACTATGTTGCCTGCACCATGCTAATCGGACTCTCCTTTCCTTAGACGTAAGCGGGACGCAAACAGCCGGTCTTCTGGCAAACAATACTCTCTCATTCAGTCTTTTGGAAACAGTCACCCTTGTTACATGGGTTCCTGTGGCTGCATACAGGTCCCGAGAGAGCTGAGAAGCTGTATCCTCTCTGTTACGCCTCGCTAAAATAGCCAAACAGCGATCTTCTCTGGCCGTTGTGGCTCTTGGACGATCTTGCCCAGGCTTTCTCTCGATGGATCCAGTATCCTGGAACTGTTTCCGTAGGTTACACACGACATGAGCGTTAAATTAAACTCTCTGCATATCTCGACTTGCGGTTGCCCTGCCTCTAGCCTCTCAATAATTCGCCAGCTCATTCCATCATCTAAACTTTGGTGGTTACTCATCTCTGCTATTCCGATATGAATTTAACCAATTGCTGCAAGATAACCCCAAGAAATTGGCCGAGGTGCGCTAACGGATGGAATTCGTCTTACCCTCCACGCTCTCATAAAGCCTCTTTTTCTGCTGCGTTTGCCTACACACATGTACACGCGTACGTATTTGCCGCGCAAAATTTGCATTTTTATTTAGAAGCAGTGGTTTATCCTTCAGTTCAGTTCTTTTCATGAAATTCGATAAAATATGCAAATTCTCTTAATTTATTTCACCAGTGTAGAAAAGACCTATGAACATCAAATCTACTGCGATATGTGAGTATATCTATACATTCATTTACACTGGTGTGCAAAAATTAAGGACGAAGTCGAAAAATTAGCATATGAGCTGAACGAAGCGGCAGAGCGGACAGAAAGACCAATCAGGAGATTAAGTAAGATGATGTACGGTAGCACATGCGCAGATATGCAGGTAGACGTAATGGGGGAGTGTCTGAGAAGTATAAAGCATGTTGTCGGTGTAATATCAGTATTTCTGGCAAAGAGATTGCACGCCGTATAGCAGTTAAAATCACACCGAGTTGCTGCCTCCGCGAGAAATGGCGAATAATCAATCTGTTAGACGACATCAGAATGCTTTTACCCGAGGTCGAATCATTGGGAAGTTGGAGGAAGGCCGCAGTGTGACAAGTGTGGCTGCAGAGTTCGGAATTGCTCACAGCATCGTTTCACGACTTTGGAGACAATTTCAAACTACAGGAACAGCTATCCCGGGGTTTAGTAGTGGTCGTCCACGAGGAACCACACCCGCAGATGACCGGTATATTGTCTTACAGGCCAGAAGAAACAGGCGGCAGACAGTGGGCCAAATCGTTAGACACACGACACAGGCGACTGGACGACCGATATCGCGTTTTACCGTGGCCAGAAGACTGCACGGTGCTGGTCTGTTTGCACGACGCCCTCTACGGTGTGTACCTCTAACGCCTGCCCATCGGAGAAGGCGTTCTCTGTGGTGCCGGGAACACCAGAATTGCAGAGACAATGAATGGGGACGAGTACTCTTTACAGATGATAGCAGATTTAGTCTAAGATGCGATTCTATACATACACATCTGGACAGAGCGGGGAACACGCAACAACCCCTTCAACATCATCAAAAGGGACTGTTTTGGAGGTCGCGGAGTTCGCGTTCGAGCAGACATAATGCTTGGTAGCCGGACCGACCTTCATATCTCCCAAGGAGGTTCGTCACCTGGGACTGCTATTGTAACGAGATTCTTCTTCCTTACATGCGTCTTTTCACAAGGGCTATGGGTCCTCAGTTCCTCTTCATATACGACAACGCTCCACCTCATCGCACAATTACTGTCGAAGAGCTGTTGGAGAGTGAAGATATTGAAGACATGGATTGGTCGGCAAGGTCTCTGGATCTAAATCCCGTCAAGCATGTACGGAACTTACTAGGGAGACCCGTGGCAGCACGTAACTTATCGCCAGTAACGATTCCGAAACTGCGACTGGTGCTACAAGAGGAAGGAGCAGCAGTGTCTCAACAGCTCATTAACAACCACATATCCAGCATGCACAAATGATGTGAAACCTGCCTAGCAGTCAGGGGAGATCAAATCTCCTATTAAAGACTGGATGTTTCTTGCTGGACACCCATCACAGGGATGTTTCGGCCTTCAGTCGCATTGCGCTCCATGCTACTTTTTCAATAAAGCTTCTTTTTATCCCTCTGATTTCTCTTTTAGTAAGTGTTGCTTACATTACTCATGTCCTTACGTATTGGGGATCTTACGGTATTAAATGTGTTGATTTGGAAAGCTTTTGTACAAAGTTGTATTGAAAAAACCGTCTGGTCCTTAATTTTTGCACACCAGTGTATATATATATATAATGTATTTGTGCGTTTATACATATATATACAGTATACATATGCAGACGGTGACCGCTAGAGGGCAAGTTCGTAGAAATAAAGGGGAAGGAAGAAAGTAAATCCAAAGAGGCGTTAGTATGATTTTTATTAAAGAACATGGTTAAAACACAGAAGATATACAAAATTACTTCCATTTGCCACATAGCTTGCTTCACAACGTCGACGCATGGATTCACGGACCCGTTCAAAATGGGGAGGTGTGTCACGCGCACGTGCCGCCGCTTGCACGATAGTGGCGACGATATGCATTACTGTGCTATAGTTGTCTTGTATACCGTGGGACTTCATGTATCCCCACAGGTGGAAATCGAAGGCAGTCAGGTCGAGAGATTGCGGTGGCCATGCAGCTGGTCCGCGGCACGGTACAATTAATGCATATCGGCCAGTCCTGAATTACTAAACTGATTCATCCTTCTCTTGCAACGTTATCGCCTGAAATTATCCTGCTTCCCATTCTCCCATAAGCCTGCGCATATTGATCTCTAGCTGTCGCCGTTCGTATTTTCGGGCTCAAGTTCCTATGTAAATCTTGCTTGTTGTGGTACTACAGACCGGTATGCTAAGTTTGGTAACGACACTTTGAGTTTAAGTAACGACCCTGTAATACCTATGTAGCCTTGGTTAAAATTATTACTCATCGTTTAATACTGCATTTATTTTGTAGAAGTTCTGAAATAAATACAAACCACACTTTTTATCATTGCATATAAATATTATATTATTTTTCCACCTTTCGTTTTAATTACTGCAGCAACTCTGTCCGGCATAATTGCCACCACTTTAAAGCACTTTTTTATATTTATGTATTCCAAGCTTGTTGGATAACACTTTTAAAAAAACTTCGGGTGTTATTGAGCATTGGCTTAGTTTAGCTTTAAAAGACCCCCCACAGGTGTTTTTATCAGGTTAAGATCTGCGGACTGTGATGGCCAATCTAAGTCATCAGTATTATATTATTATGAAGAATGTACTAAACGAAGTACCTAGTTTGTGGCATCTTGCTTAAATTTGAAACGATCCTTACCACCGAATAATTTGCAAAACGATAACGAGACGTTTCAAGAACAATCGTGTATTTTTGGCTATTCACAAATATACCACTGCTCGCCATGCATTCCTCAATCGTAAACTACCACTTCTATGTTTTACAAAAAGAACTACACACTACGCTGCATTAACATTTTCTTTGCCTCACACAGGTTGCACTAAATATACCAAACACTTAAATATCAATTAGAAAATGATGCTTTTTAAAAAGACTAGTTCGTAGCCAAAAATAATTTGGACATGTCTGAAAGATTATTTTTGTGTGAAATAAAAACAAAATTGCGAACTTGATTTATCAGAAAAGAGCATATTTGATCATACTTCCTCTTTTAACTGTTTGTGAGATAAAATCTATTTTAATCTCAGTATTTCGTTAAGAGCTTTCTAGCTTTTATTGTACTTGCTTTAAGGCTCTTTCTCTGAGACTTAGCAGTAACTAAGACCTTCATTTTAATTATAACTTTGTACTTTCTCTGATTTCTTACTCATTATTGAAATAAAACTCGATCGTCGCATTCCGAAGTTATTTTTTATCGCCGAGTTCCTTTTGTTTTAAATATATCCATGTTTTCTTAAAAACGTACCAAAGTACGTTGTACAAAACTCCTTGAGCGTTTACGACTTTTGGTATTTTAAAATTTTCCTTACTTATTTAAAATCAAATTTTGATACTGTTACTGAACATTAAGTTCTTCACGTTTTGGCGTTTTATGCAAAACTTGGTTTAGTTTTTAAAATTATCAACTGACTTGCCTAATACGATAATAAGTCTTCCGCTAAACTAACAAAACGCATTTTTAAAGATAACGATAAAAGCTAATTTTTACAAACTGTAATAACTTCAAAACATAATTCCATACTTTTTACCTGACTACTAGCTTATAAGGTATCTTAAAAGTATGGAAGTGCTTTGTACTTTTGTCCTAGGCTCTATATAAGATATAAAATAAGAAAGAAATCTAATAACATTGGCAGTAGTCCTTTTAAATCTTCATTTGACTTGGGCTGCATCCCTTTTCTGTCTTAAAACTACTATTACACGAATCTAAAATGCGTCATCTGAAAATTAATCCTCATTGCGCCATTATATAAGAAGTAGTATTGCAGATATTTTTTATCCAATCCCAGTACAAAATTTAAACAAAAGAAAGCGACTGTATAAATACCCCTTTTCTGAAATGCGTACTGACGTTCTCGCCTTCCTGTCGGTCTGTTTGCAGGTACCATTCTGCTCTCTTTGACGTCCGTTGGCTTAAGATGTGATCAGTTGCATAAAACTGTAGTTAGCAGTTATATAAAACTGATCACATCCATAATAATTAGGCGTTAAAAAGAATTAAGTGTCCAGAAATAAATTGTGTCTTGTTATTTTCAGCCTCCAACGAATACTAGTTTTTGTTCGTTATGCATCTCAGTTATCTATGCAGCTCTATCATTCTATATATGCTCCGGGAAGAATCATCAAATAGTATCTGCAAATTCAAAAGCATAAAGAGTGAAAAGAAAATCTGCCATTACCGACTTCACCTCAAGCTAATGTACTAGAGAAGAAGGTAGGAACAACAAAATGAAGGTAGGTTCAACAAAATGATTATTATAGAGTCGGTTTTCTTTGTTTCAATTTTGGACAGCGACTGGATAAAAATATCTGTAATGCTATTCTTACATAACAGCACAATGCAGATTAATTTGAAGAGGACGCACTTTAGATTCATATATTAGTAGTTGTTAATACAGGAAGGGGACCTAGACAAATCAAAATGAGGAATTATGTGATTATTGTTAATTTAAAGTTATTGGTTTTCTTTCATATTTTATATATTCTTGGTTATGTATTTCAGATATCAATCTGCGCAGCTTTATCATTCTATGTATGTGCCGTTAAAAAGCATCAGGTATCTGCAGAATTTATTAAAGGTGTGTGTGAGAGAATATATGTGTTGTGCGCACATAGACACACACATACATACTCTCCATGGTATGTGGTACAGAAGTTATTTGATACGGTCCTAACAAAAAAGAATTGAATAATCTTTGTCCAGGAAAGGATTTTCATTTCACATTTTTCAGGTGAAATGTGAGAATAAAAAAAGTAAAAAGACGCTTTTCTAAAACTTTTTGTCATTTTGTAAGAATACGGGACGAAGTCTCAGCTCGGAGTTCCTGATAACTCAGTGAGTTGGTCTTTATGACTTTTGGTCGATGTCTGTAGACTATCTTTTAATATAAGAAATCAAGTGGCAAAAAGTCAGAGCTATTAGTTGGAGCAAGTACACTGGTGAAATAAATTAAGAGAATCTGCATATTTTATCGAATTTCATCAAAAGAACTGAACTGAAGGGAAAACCACTGCTTCTAGATAAAAATGCAAATCTTGTACGGCAAATATGTAAGCGTACACGTATGTGTAAGCGGAGCCAGTAGAAAAACAGGCTTTATAAACGCGTGGAGGATAAGACGAATTGCGTTCGTTAGCACACCTCGGCGAATTTCTTGGTGTTATCTTGCAGCAATCGGTTAAATTCACATCGGAACAGTAAAAATGAGTAACCACCAACGCTTAGATCATGGAATGAGGTGGCGAATTGTGTTGAGGCTAGAGGCAGGCCAACCGCAAGTCCAGATATGCAGAGAGTTTAATTGAACGCCCAGCGTCATGTATAACCTATGGAAACAGTTCCAGGATACTGAATCCATCGAGACAAAGCCTGGGCAAGATCGTCCAAGAGCCACAACGGCCAGAGAAGATCGCTGTTTGGCTATTTTAGCGAGGCGTAACAGAGAGGATACAGCTTCTCAGCTCTCTTGGGACCTGTATGCAGCCACGGGAACCCATGTAACAAGGGTCACTGTTTCCAAAAGACTGAATGAGAGAGGATTGTTTGCCAGAAGACTGGCTGTTTACGTCCCTCTCACGTCTACGGACGGCAGGATCCGATTAGCATGGTGCAGGCAGCATAGTGATTGGAGTACGGAGCAATGGGCGATCGTTCTGTTCACCGACAAGTTCCGTTTTAGTCTAAACACCGAGTCTCGTCGTACTTCTATATGGAGAGAGCCAAGGACCCACTACCTACCCTCCAATGTCCACGAAATCAACAGTTATGGCGGTGGCGGTGTAATGGTCTAGGCAGGCATCATGTTGGATGGCCCCACGCCTCTCCACGTCTTTGACAGAGGCTCTGTGACTGGTGTGAGGTATAGGGATGAGGTTTTGAGGCACTATATTTGCCTTTTATGGGGTTCAGTGGGCTCTCAGTTCATCTTACAAGATGATATCGCGAGGCCCCATAGAGCTCTTCTGGTCGACGATTTTCTCGAGAGTGAGGATATTCGCCGGATGGATTGGCGAGCCAAGTCTCCAGACTTCAACCCCATACAGCATGTCTGGGACGCTCTGGGGAGGGCAACTGCAACTCGCAACCACCTCCGAGAACCATCCATGAACTGAAAACAGCGTTGCTGAATGAGTGGGACCAACTGCCACAGGCACTGATAAACTGCCTTATTTCCAGTATGACATCACGCTGCGAGGCCTGTATGGCTGTAAGAGGGGATCATACCTTCTATTAACCCATTTATTATGGACTTTATTATGGACGCACCTAATAGGTGGGCCACATTTGTTTCTTGTGAAGGGAGGGACAGTTACAACCATGCCTTCTCCGAGATTCTAACACGCGCCCTTTGGTATCGCAGTCGGCAACCCTAATAACAACATTTTCCTCTACCAAAGCCTTTTCTATAGCAACAGTAATCAAGCCTAATCATTTGCAAGCGAATTTAATTGAGGTTGAAAACATAATATATTGAAGTTTCTTTTTAATGTGGAGGATTATGGCATATCTTAACTTACGATAATATTCTCTTGGAAATCTGCCGTCTTATGGGACAATTATTGTAAATTAAAATACCTTTCATGAAAGTTATAAAAGGCTAATATTGAAATCATCGATGACAGGAATTAACCTGTGGGAGGAAGAAAAATTACTTTAAAAAATGCTAAACCAAATATCATAGTATACATATGCTGTATCGATAAGGCGGCTATTGGTATGGAGTTTTATGCTGAAGAATCGGTGTCTGAACACGGGGGGAAGACAAATGTATTCTTGACTGTGTTATCTGCACCGAACAGCAGCATTCTAAATCTGTCTCTCTAAAGATCGTTTCAGGGACTGATGCAAGATAAAGAAGTGCGCGATACCTTGGTACCATCTTATCTGTTATTCTCGATCAAAATTGAATTAGTAGATTGTCAAATAGCTCCTTCACCATTGATGCTCAAGATTTATGGACAGCAACAGATTCACCCTGTTTATGGGCCTTATGTATAAAGTCAAGCATTATGCCAAATTTATGCATATGCCCTTTGACTACTAACGGGGTATATATTCCCATTAAAAGTTTCAAATTACTGCTGGGTTAAAAGTACTTAGAAACTCACTGTAACGTAGCCAAATGCCATTATTTATTTAATTCCAAGTCAAGGGGTTAAATACTCGAGTTTAGTAGCAAAAACAACACCGACGAGTATAAGCTATTAAGCTTTTGTTAGTTTACTAAATTCGCCTATTCTTAATTTCATTAACTTTAAAAACATTGATCTCTCTGATGGTTTTACCTAATTTAGTTAATTTTTTGCAGTAATAGACTGCAATAAAATTCGCAAATATATTTGTATAATTTTTTAAACTTTAAGTATGGAACCTTTCTCTAACTCATTTAAATGAGATACAGTCTTTCAATGTAAAGGTTTCAAATCTTCTAACAGCTAAGTATACGATAGTGAACTCAGGAATACACGAGAAAATGCATCACATTAATATGAACAGATTTATCTTGAACCATACGTTTTCAAATCTGACCACCGTAAATACAGCGTACGTGGTATGAAAGATAATTTAAATGTAAAATAAAATCCGTGACGAACTTAAGAAATCAAGAAGAAAGGACATTTCTAACGCCTTCTGAGCTTTGAAAAATTTCTTAATCCTTTTCTTTTGCTCTTAACATTCCTCTAGCTGAAAATGCTGCAGAATCACCAGATTTCCCTCAAGCATTAGAAAAGAATAAAATATTCTTAGAAAAAGAAATGCGTACGCGTATACAGAATGCCCCAGGGGTGAAGGATTTGATTCCCCGCTTTGAATTTCCTATGTTTTCCATTAAACCATTTTGAAAAGTCTAGCCACTCATAAGGAAGTTCGGCTAAACAAAGTCAAAGTGAACTCTAACAAAAAGAAGAAATTTTTAAAAGGGCAATAAAATCTCCCGTGGTATACACGCGATTAATTTAATTTATTGTCTAAAGTAGCTGAGTGAGTGTGGGGGCCAACGTCTCTCCTGCTTCCAGACTCTGCAAAATCGGAGACATTTTAATTTGAGATGAAGACGCAGTCAAATTGTAAATGAGATGATGGCCGTAGACAGACTTAATGACGTCATTTAGGTTTTTTTTTTCCGCCACCATGCATTAGTACTTTTAGCATGACGTTAACTGGGAGAAAGAGTTCGCACCTTTAGGTCTGAGAAGGAAATCCTCTACTTTGGCTATTAACTCTATGGAGTTTCCTTTGTACAGCAACAAAAAGGAATTATTCAAGCATAAAATTTGCCGCTTCAAGTGCAAGTTCTCCTAAAACAGCGGTCACGATATAAATTAAATCTGCATGCTCCTATTTCGAAATATACGTAAATTTTAAACTATAGTTTAAAATTTACGTTTAAAAATAAATTTATTAAATTATTTATTAAATGTTAAAATTATTTTAAAATAAACTGAAATTACAAATGAGAAACTTAAGGGGTCGTTTACTATTTTTGCAAGAGAGAAAGGCTCTTAAAGTGATTTTTGAATCTGAGCTCGCCTTTTTGGTGCACATAGTTAGTAGTAGAAATGGAACCAGTGGCAAATTTTAATTTTCTTGTCATTGCAACAAGTTAATGAAATTTAATTTAATCAGTTATTTGTTGGAGTGTCCTACACGCTAAATTTAAATGCTAATATTTAAATTATTTATGCTTTTATTGACATTTTAATTAATATTCTACTCCCTGCAAACTGGAGTTCACAGCTATCTTAATGTCCTACTCAAATATTTTAACATGATTTTGCATATTTTTAAATTATCTCTGTTAGTAAATCTAAATGGGGGATAAACTGCGAACAAGATCAAGGTCCATTATAGTTAAGAGGGCTAAGATTAGTTAAAGCTAGGACTTCAGTTTCACTCCATTTCGAAGTTTAATTTTTTAATTAGCATTATGAAAATATACATTCCTTTTTGGTGAGTCTTTTTTAATAAGAGATAATTTTCTTCTTCTTTACTTTTAACAAAATCTGATGAGAGAGAAATCAAATAAAATGAAGGAAACAAGCGACTGGTTTACTTTCCTTAAGCTCAGGCGCCTATATTTCCCCCTTACTTTAAAAACAAAGCAGCTGAATAAATTTCCGAAAAGAAATCAAAAGTACAGCAAAAAGTATCAGAATGGTTACGTCTACTTTCAAGATTGCTTAAAATGTCTGAGTGTATATCAAAATTGATTTAGGGACAATAGAGGAAATAAAAGATAGTCTTGGATATCTTACTGTCAATACCGGCTATGATCAAATGCGACATATGCAACCCGAGTTTTTAGGTTTCCGAATATATTTGAAGAAAAAATCCAGTTTTGAAACTAACAGAATCCGGCTGTTCGCAGTGGAAATGTTTGGTGCTCAAAATGCCTAACCTACTGAGATTTTAGCTAGCAACTCCACATATCATGCTGATACCGATGAACGGGCATAAATGAAATACATTAAGAAGATTTAATAAAACAATTCTTATTCCCCATTATTAAAGCTTCTTCTATTTCACAGTTTAGAAAAGTTAAAATCCAAGTGTTTACCATAATTTATTTGAAATTTGTGCTAACGTCTTGAAAAAGAAGTAAAAACCATTTATATTGTAATTAAAAAACAGTTATAAAAATAATTTACAAAGATGATGCACTTTTCCTGGAGCGTTCTTTTAAACCAAGACAAAAATATATCAATTACAGTCAAAAATAAATATTCAATACGGCAGTCCCTGCTTAAACGCAATACAGAGTAGAATCCTGTTCAGTCCAATTAATAAGGGAGAACCCTTTCGATAAACCATAGTCAAGCTTATATTCTGATATGGTGACTTAAATCGAAACGGAAAATAAACGGTTTTTTAACTCACTGAATCAATATTATATTTTCTTACACCATTTCAGTTAAACTAGGTTAGGTAAACCGAGATTTTATTTCACTGGGGAATATTCAGAAGGAAGTTAATTTATTAATCTGGTTAATTTAATAACAGATTGGTAGTAGGGGAATTTAATACCCTGCTTGATACTGTTCTGTTATCGGGACCGGAATCAGATATCCCCAAAATCTGGCGATCTGGCGATTTGGCAAAAATTTCGAAGCCTAAAAATAATCGCCAAAATATTTACGATATCGTTAAGTTCAAGAAAAATCCAAAAGAAAAAATAACAGATATTCGACAAATTACAAAACTTTTAATGTAAATTAGACAACTTGCTAAAGAACTAAAAAAATATGTTAGGGAATTAAGATTAACAGTGAGTCTTGAAACTGCGGATATAATTTAAAATGTCTGAAATCATCTGCGTTTTAGGGTGCTTTTGCCAAAGAATATGTACTGTTAAGAAGGAAAACTTCGCAGAAGCAGAAGTGGCTCCCTTCCAACGAAAAGGGAAACAACTGCGCATACGTGAAATATCTGTAGCCAAAAAGCGCCAAAGCTCGAAGCTGAATGTCAAAGTTGGTTGGACAGGTTCGACAGTTACGTTTAGCAAGAGTTTAAACAAAGAATAGGTTCTTTGGTTTCAAGTAGCGATATGGACAATGGAAGTTCAACAGCCAGTGAAAGTGAAACTTCACCTAATATTTCATCATTTCCGAGTTTAAATTATCGCGATAAGTCAAAGAATGATTCATCTTAACCCGTGTTCCTCAATTTCCTATACACGTTGCGGAGGGGGAAAATGTCGGCTAGGTACCAAAGAACCGGCACATCACAGAGGGGAAATTCTCGCAAACAGATTCTCCGTCGCCAAATCCCTTGGCGAATGTTCCCTTTTCTTTGTAGCGGCGTTGCAGACAAAGTGGTTTACATTACGTCTATGGAGCCTTTCCTTCTTTACATAGAGGTTCTTTGCTTTTGTTGCTATATGGACTCAGTTAAATAAGAATCTAATTGGTTACGGTCAGTGCCGCGTTGACGCTTGTTTCGCATCGTCCCATTACCTTTCAATAGTTTGTGTGTGAAAACCAGTATCGGGATCGATAAAATTATACCTGTGCTTAGCGCAGAAATGTTCAAATCCTACCTCTTTAAGGGGACATGCGACTGGCAAAATGCAACTATTTCGAGACGAAAGCTTTTAGTGTGTAACTTTTCTCAAAATAAACTTACACAATTGATTCCTTTTTTCATTTAAAATACGTTGATTGTACATTATAGAAAAGACATAAAATGTATAGTAAATGCCTAATATTTCTAAAAACAAGCTGTTTAATTTTACTTACCTTTGACGAATCTCTTGTGACAATGTGCTAGTTTGGTACACTTTTCTTAAAAATTACTGCACCAATTGCCTTCAAATTTTGCATGGTAGTTAAAATCGTATCATTTAAGAATAATAGCAGTATTTTACATTTTACCTAAAAAGAAAAAATGTTAAAAATAAATTAGTAAAATGTTTTGAAAATCATAAAATAAATTAGTATGACATTATTAATATATCCAATACTAATGCTCGTAATCAAAGAAATAGTAATGATAAACAACTGTAAAAAATTGGAACTTTCCAGGTTGAAGAGTTTTCAAGAAAAATGTACCGAAAGTCAAGAAAAACACATTTTGAGAGAAACCACAAAAACCATTTAAGCACTAATAATTTCCAAAAAATATCATTTTTCTATTTTCTTGCACCATAATCATCTTGAACTGACATTTCTACATCAAGCTGTTTTTGTTTTATAAATTTAAGTTTTATTTCTGGCCATTTTAGAAAGCTTTTGGTAAGCGAGCTGTGCCTCACGAATTCTAAGACAATCTATTTTTTGTGCACACTTTACCATATAAAACCCTAGTTGCATTCTTAATAGTTCCATTACTTTACTGCGGCTTTGCACACCATCATTAAAACATATTACTGCGTCGAACAAGCCTAATTTTAATGTGATAATTGTCATAAAAATAGTTTTGCAAAATCAAAAATAAACACAGAAAGCAGGAATTTAAATAAAAAGAGCGAATAAAATAGCGAAACATAAAATAAGCAAAGCACGTTGAACATAAAAATACGAAAATTGACAATTGTCCACCACACAGCTTAGTCAACAAGCCAGTTTAAAAAAGTGTTGCCAAGTTCCTTTCAAAGGAATCATTTTCTAAAAAAGGAAGTAATAAAAACTGCTAAAACATCTGTATGTGCAAGAGATAACGGAATATAAAACATCTATCCCTTTAACTTCGTGCGTGTGCCAGTGGTTGTTTACATTTTTTAATGAGAGTTTTCAGGCTTTTAAAATTTTGAAACATGCATAAATTATATATTTTTGGAATCGTCTCAGTCCATTTTATTTTTCTAGCTCAAAATTGAAAATTCGAAAATTTTTATGTCATATGTCCTCTGAAGTTCTTCAGTGTTATACCCTTTCCAGAATCTGATTAAAAATTATACTGAAGTACTACCAATGATATTTTCTTCAATAATTTTACTTAGGGTGTTGAAGAAAGTATTAGATATGCTTGCAGTTCTGGTACAGCGGTTACGCATAGCAGCTAAAAAATATTCTTTTGTTTCGCGTCAAATCCCGCCGCACACCCACTGGGGAAGCAAGATAAGACAAGTCTTGTTTTTTAGTCTCGAACACAGGCTTAACTTCGACAATATTACTAGTATTGCCTATTTTAACTGACGGTCTAAACACAAATGCGTTGCCACAGACTTCCCTCATATAGCTGTTCCAATCATCAACAACGCAATGATTCATATCAAGTTGATATTGAAAAAATTCAAGGGAAGTTAGTAGTTTTAAACACCATGCGTAAATAAAACGAACTGTCGTTAAGAAACTGATTCTTCAACACCAATTTGGAAAACGCAATCCTTTTTCCTCGACACGTCATATCTTCCCATCACCATTTCGGTGCTTCCTTTGAACTGAAGTACAGCTTCATCCTATGATTTTTCGTACACTTTCTTTCACAGTGAATTATTCCTCGCTCCTGAAAACGTTTTATGGCAGATGTTTCATCATTAGGTAAGTTCCAAATTTTTATATCAATGGTAAATAGAACAGTAATAAAAACAGAAGTGACCGTTACATCTTTAGAATTTGTAGTCTCATTGCCAAATCTGAAAAGCCACACTTTAAAAAAAAACACGAGAGAATGGATTTAGTTTTTTAACGACTTTAAATTTTCGTTGCTTCATATGAACCAATCTCTTGGCGAATTTAGCAAAACATTTGACGACGGCCCTGGTTCCGATAACAGAACAATACTACTTGCTTAATCTACCTGTCGGGCAAATTAAACAAAGTGAAGGTTGGTTGGTGTGTTGAGGTATCTATCTGGTAGCATGAAACAGTTAATAGAAAAATGTTTGCTTAATGTCTGTGCTTTGAAAACGTAAAATGCTTTAAGTTTCAGGTGGGCTTGCTGGTAAATTTTAAGTTCCCCTTCCAAGTAGAAAACAATACCGATGCAATTATCTTAGTACATAAATTTAACACATGCTTTCGTTTTGAAAAGTTTGGAATATTTGTTTCTAAATTCTCGTGACTAGAAAAATATAAACATATGAATTTACTGCATAAGCCGAGTTGTCCAGACGGAAAGTGGTTAGTGACTCTTAACTGCTGTACCGAATGTCCCTGGTTCGAATTCCGGAGAAAGCATGGATGTAATTTGTCATTCCCTTCACAGGACGCAAAGGTTGCCCGCCTATTAATTGTCTCCATAATAAAGAGACCACCGCTCCCGGCCACAGCAGTGACCAATGCCTATAAATGGCTAGCAACCGCCATTTGGAGACTGTATGAGCCGGAAAGCATTATTGAAACTTAATGAGAAAAGTTAATATCAAAGTCACTTGGATTGAAGGGTACGAAAATGTGAATAATGTTTTTTGTTGTTTCTCGTTTTTGATGAACTAATTAAGGATTCCCAATAAAAATCACGCAGTCTCTTTATCATAAATATTCAGAGTGCCTATCTAAATAATCGTCAAGGTATGTAGCATTTTTAATTTGCATTAGCTCTTTGTAAGAAAAAGTAATGTCTAAATGAATGTTAATTGGTATTTTCATATTTGTGCGCATTTTGGTTTTAAAATTAAGTGTAATATAGGTAGCTACCAAAGACAACTTCCTCAAAATGAGAAAAGGCTGTTTAAGTATTTAGTAGAAATTTAGTTAAAGGCGAACATATTTAACTCAGTAAAACGTTGTATTAACTTATACATTATTATAAAAAAGAACAGAGAAAGACAAATTTGGATAACTTAAGATCACTGTTCTTTTATAAATTTTCATCATCAATACTTTAAATGGTAAAGCTCAGACAGCTTTGATGCATTTCTTTCTTAAGTCACCATTTATGCAACGTAGAATATATGCTTTACTTACTTGTGTACAGGCTAACTATTTCGGAATGACAAAACATATTTCTGATACAACTAACCAAGCTATTTGCAGCAATAATCGCAGCAAATATGCTTACATGTAAGTATATACATCACGTTTGTGGGCAAATCATTCATCAAAGTAAGGAGAAAGCGAATTTGTTTGCAGCTTAAAACTGAAGGCTTATTAATTTAGATTTTACAATAAAAATATGAGATATGGTTTCATCTGAAATCTTACTTAATTCTAAAGGTCCACAGCCAACCTAAACCTACAGCTGGCGTATTATCACTTACAAAATTATACAGTATATATATATATATGTAAGAAAAATAAAGAATATGTCCAAGATTAAATTAACAACGTAAATTTCTCTTCTCAATTCTAAAAATAATAACCTCTCTACGCACTGCGTCATTTCTAGATTGATCCGTGCCATATGGCACTTACATAATTCTGATGATGTAAATGGAACTAAAAGTCAAGTAACCAATAATAATTTTACAGAAGTATTAACTATCCAATCAAAATGCATTGTAAACCAAAACTAACTCAGTCTGAATTGGGATTTCACCCTGAACGTAACGCACTTGCTCTTTACGCTTCGGTCTAGTCTATATATATATATATATATACACACAACAAAATGTGAAAGCTTAAACTTTATTAGACTGCTTTTTGCTTTCAGAAAAATAATGCGGTAAAACTGCATATTACGGGCCAGTTTCGCTCATTTTAGAAAAATCGCCAAATCTGTTACTTTCGCGCATTTTAGAAAATCACTAACTCATCATATTGCCATATTAGATGGTTGTGAATTTGAATGAATCCTGTAAACATGCAAAAATATTTAAAACAGAAGTTTAAGAAAAACAACGATAAAGTATTTGAAAGTTAATAACTATGTATTTTATGGGATCAACAATATTAAAACTTTTCATAATACCATGTACCATTTTTAAGACAGTAGCAAAATGGAGTAAAACGTTTTAGCAAGAAATTGTAATAAGCAGTAAATGAGCAATAAATGATCGGAAAGCAATGATTCACATTAAAGCTAAAAAAAATGCAGAAGAAAAAGGAAGATAGAATTCATAATTTCGCAATCTACTGAAACATGAGCAATAGTACAGTTAAAAAAATAGTGCTTAAACAACTTTAACTACGTAATTTATATTTTTACAGTAAATTTTTATTTATAATAAACAGTAGAAACACGCATTTGTTTATATCTACACTAAAATGTAACAATACAATGGAGATGAAATTCAAAATGACACAAACCACGTGCTTAACCACATATAATGGACACACAAATCTGTCAGATCTTTCCTTTAAACAAATTTCATACATCACAATTCGAGAAGAAGTTATGTGAAGCTACCAGTATTTCAGAGTCCAGCGGCTTTATTTTCAAACTATTGTGTATTGTAGAGTTTCTAACAAACCAAGGCGCATCCGTAATAATACGCAAATACTTATTTTGGAGCCTTTGCAGAGCTTGTCTATTTGTTCTTGATGTAGCTGCCCATACCGGAGCTGCATATAACAAAATAGGCCGGATTGCTTGCAAATATAATATCTTTTTTGTATTTAAGTTTAACTTGGATTGTCGACCGAGCAGCGGGTAGATAGACATAAAAGCCTTTCTTGCCTTTTCTTTTATGTAATTTACATGAGGAGTAAATAATAATTTTTCGTCCAGAATTACGCCTAAGTACTTTACTGTAT
>KK115170.1:230405-267632 GCA_000611955.2 Stegodyphus mimosarum
TATCAAAGGCTTTTCTATGTCTAGAAATAAGGCTGCAACCGATTCCTTTTTATTAAGATGTGAAGCAATTTTTTCAGTGAGTCTTGCAACTTGCTGTGTCGTAGAATGTCCAGTACGAAAGCCAAATTGAAAATTTTTGAAAATATTATTATTGTGAATATGTTCTTTTAGTCTTGAGATAATAATCTTTTCAAACAACTTCGCCAGAGCTGGCAGTAAACTAATCGGCCGGTATCCGCAGGTTCGTGTTCCGTCTTTGCCAGGTTTTTTGATAACTGTTATTATTGCGTGTTTCCAGATTGAAGGGAAATAATTTCTCCTGAGGCAGACATTAAAAATTTTAGTAAGACCTACAATGGCTTTTCTATCTAATAGTTTAATGGCTTTATTTCCTATTCCATCATACCCCGCTGCCTTTCTCGGGTTCAAATCTTTTATATGGTTTTTCACTTCATTTGGCGTAACCAGAGGACTGTTTCCTGGAATATTATTAGTAATAAAGTTCTGTACGTGATTAAAAATATTAATATCATTAGGGTGATCAAAAGGATTTACGGTAAATTGTTCTTCATAATCCTTTGCAAAAGTGTTCGCTATATCTTCCGCGTTATGATAAATACTATTATTATCTTTGATAGGGCCTATTATATTTTCTTCTCTTCGGAGGGCTTTGCTAATTTTCCAAACGGTGGCGTCCTTGTGAGATAAATTCTCTACAAAGTTTTCCCAAGCTTCTGATCTGTAATTCATCATCATAGTCTTGAGTTCTCTCGCACAGCGATTGAAGTTACTTTTATCTGTCGGGCTATTAGTTCTTTGAGCAATTTTTCTGAGTCTGTTTTTCTCTCGAATTTTCAGCCTAATAAAATTAGGCAGAGTGAGTTTCTCCTGGTTTGTAGCTGAATGCGCATTCTTCATCGCAAAGTGAATTTTGTTATTAAGTTTATTTATTTCTGTGTCGATATCCTCTATAGTATTTAGTGTCGTGGCCGTTTCTACACTGTTGTTAATAATATCTCGATATTTATTCCAGTTTATGTTGGTTTTAAGTGGAGGCAATCCATGTTTTAATCCGTATAAAGTAAATAATACAGGTAAATGGTCAGACATTAAATCATTTTCAACTTGTAGTAATGGTTGCTGCTTAATATCAATAGTGATCATTATATCTAGAATGTCCGAGTTTCGGTATGCGGAAGGAACATAGGTATGATCTATTGGTGCAAATAAATGCAAATTATTGTTATTTATATAATTTCCAAGCGTGACTCCGTCCTGATTGTTAACACGACAATTCCATAATGTGTTTTTACAATTTAGATCCCCCGCGATTATCGTGGGGTAGCCAAGTTGCACTATTGCGTCGAGATCTGCAGTATCCAGGTGCCTTGAGGGAGGTTTATATACCGAAATTAACAAAATATTTTGTCCGTTGCTGTTTAAAATGCATGCGCATGCTTCTATGCTATTTAGTGTAGGTAGAATAAATTGACAGCATTTAAGATATCGACGAGTGGCTATCGCGGTGCCTCCACCACGATTATGCATTCTATCCGATCTAAAAATGTCGAAATTAGCAAGTTTGAAAGAGTCCGTAATTTTTAAATGTGTTTCATTTAATAGTAGTATATCTAAGCTGTGCTTGTTGATAAAGTCCTTCAACTCAGTAATTTGGTGTTTGACTCCGTTACAGTTGAAATATACAAATTTTGCATAATTAATATGCCTGCCATTCCGTGCCATATTCGAGATATTGTGATTATTCATAACTATAATTATCGAACATCTTAATTGCCGTTAAGGCGACGTCTAACTTGCTCATTTGCGAGCTTGCATCTTTAAACTGTTGATATAGACTGTACATATTTTTAATAAAAGAATTAAAACTTTCTATATCATTGCAATTATTTTCGGAGGATTTTGGCCTCGTCTTATAATTAACTCTTTCACTTTTGTTAAAATTATTGGGTTTCGCTGCAGCGACTGCTGCGTACGATTTTCCTGTGTTTATCTCTTGCAGTTTGCTATTAGTTTTCTTACTTAATGTATCTGATTCATTACTGGAAGTTGCTGTATCGTTTTTGTTGCTAACCGTGATTTTCTTATTTTCAAAATGCTTGCGCGTATGTTTAAGATTGCCTGGTCTCTTAGGACAAAGCTCACTACATGCAGGATGATCCCCATTACATAATACGCACTTAGCAGCGAATTCGTCTTTATTTTTGTACGGGCAATCATGCGAGCGATGTGCTTCTGTGCATCTGACACAGCGCGGCTCATTATGGCATGCCGATTGTGTGTGCCCGTACCTCTGACAATTGAAACATTGTGTAGGTCCGGGCCTTCCTCGGTATGCTTTTACATTAATTTTGTGGTCAAATAAATACCTGATTTCCCATATTTTCTTCCCCTCGTCTGTACGGGGAGTTTCCGCATAAAAATGGGAAGCTGTGTTGCAATGCCGTCGCGCATACGCGTGATCGGTTTAACTTTGATTACAGGAATTTTATTTATTTCTAATTCCTCCTTGATCTCATCTGCTTCATAATCGGTAGTTAATCCCTTTATTACTACCCTGTTACATTTGTCAGAATTTAACATGAACGTGTGAAATGGTATCCCTTCGCTTTCCAACTTTTGTTGAACTTTTCTATAATCATCGACAGTATTCAGTTTAATTACTGAATTTCCTGCCTCATTTTTTATTTCAAGTTTTTCTATAAGTAATCTTTCTTTAAGATCTTTCCTAAAGTCCTTCATATTAATAGCTTTAGTAATAACCAAGGGGGGGGGGAATTTTACCCGCGAATTTTTTAGGTTGCGAGAACGTTGGCGGTGGCGGTGCCGAATCGTCGTCCATTTTGAAAACTCAAAAAGCCTGCTTAAATACTATAAACTGTAACCTTAAACCTAACGATTTTCATGATGCCAAATGGTTACCAGATTTGGCGCAATTTCGGTACATTTGCCGACTGGCCCCTAATGTGCATTCTAGCCAATAATGCAAGCTATACTGCTAATAACTTTGAAGATTATAAACCGACAGAAAAATTATATATGTTACCGGCAAAATATGAAAGCTGGCATACTGTAGAAGCTTAGGCACTGTATACAATGCCGGGAGTTTTTTGGCAAAGTATGAAATATGAGAATTATTACATACTTTCGTTAGGCATTGTATATAATACCCAGGCATTCTATAGGATTACAAATGCGCTTTAGATAAAGTATGAAAAAAAGGTTATGATAAGGCTATTATTTAAAAAACGTTCATTCGTCAAAAATGCAAATGTTGTTTTGAAAAATTAATGAAAGAATACCATTAAAAAACTGTTATTCGAAATATGTAAAAAAATAGATGATCTTGATACAACATAATAAGTTTGTATTTTCTGTTTGGCTGAGACTGGGAATCGGTAATATCTATTTGACAACGGAAATTAAATGTAGGAGCAATCATAAGTTTCATATCAATGCCTTTTTTAATACCTTTTTGTTCTTTCTGGCAGGGCTCACAAAGGTGGTTGTACAGTTGAATATACTAATTACGTGTAATCGTTCTGCATTTGGTTGAAATTTCTTTCAACATTCTGTCACGTCGTCTGTGTGTAATACTCAAATGAATCTGTTTTCCTGAAATACGGAAAATAAATCGGCGTAATACTGTACTGACGCTTTCTTTAACAGGGTAAATGAACGTATTTTTGTTTTCCACAAACATAATAACCTAGCAGTTCAACAGCCAGTAGTCCCGTCGTTCATCCTTAGGAGTCATTTTGCCTTTTTTACGTCATTTACTAACTCTGGTAAGTAGTTTCGGTTCTTCGAAACGAATCGGAAATGTACTTCATACTTTGCCGGTTTGTCATTTGTCATTCTATAGAATGCCTAGGAAATGTGTGAAATATGAATCATTTCATACATTGCCGGCTAGTTTTAGGCATTACAGTGGCACAAACAATTGAGGATACAGCTTACTTTTACTTGATAAATCCAACTTTCAATCGAAATAGCACATTAACTAGAAGTGCAAACGTACTTTTATTCTTAGACATAACAAAAGGTTTAATTAACAGTAAAAATAAAGAAAAATCAACGACAAAATTCTAAAATAAAAATTTTCAGAGGCATTTCAAATAAACATAAGTAGATTTTTACCTTAAAAAATTGAGGATACACCAATGAAATTTTTGTTTAACTACCACTAGATTTTTTTTCTGCTAGCTACTATCATAATCTGAGTTGGGTCAATTTTATCTTAAACTTTTTCGACTGTTATTTTGTCGCAATTTTAAATGGAAAATGGCTCCTCGGAGAGAGACCAGTATTGATGTAAGAAAATTTATATTAAGGTTATTTAAGAAAGGAAAATCTTACAGTGAAATAGCTGAAATTGTCGGTAGAAGCCACTCGAGTATACAGAAAATCATTGGAAGATTTAAAATTGATGGATTAATTGAAAATAAAAGTGGAAGAGGAAGATAAAGTCTTCTGAGTGATGTAGCCAAAAGGATAATTTTGAAAAATATCAAGATTGTTCCTAAACTAAGTGCAGTCAAATTAGCTACAGAAACTTCTCGAATAATGTGCAGAAGTGTAAGTACTGAAACAGTGAGAAATTTGATTAGACATGCTGGATATTACAGTCGAGTAGCTAGAAAGAAACCATTTATAAGCTTACAAAATCAGAAAAGCGTTTGGAGTTTGCAAAAACTCATCAGTTGAAGACAGATAACTTTTGGAAGAAAGTTATATTTAGTGATGAAAGTGAATTCAACATTTTTGGAAGTGATGGTCGTCGCACCGTTTGGAGAAGGCCGAAAACCGCTTTGGATCCAAAAAATTTACGCCCTACAGTTAAACATGATAGTGGCTCCGTCATGGTTTGGGGTTGTATGGCCAAAGAACCTCTATGTAAAGAAGGAAAGGCTCCATTGACGTAATGTAAACCACTTTGTCTGCAACGCCGCTACAAAGAAAAGGGAATTCGCCAAGGGATTTGGCGACAGAATCTGTTGGCGAGAATTTCCCCTCTGTGATGTGCCGGTTCTTTGGTACCTAGCCGACATTTTCCCCCTCCGCAACGTGTATAGGAAATTGTGGAACACAGGTTAAGATGAATCGTTCTTTGACTTGTCGCGATAATTTAAACTCGGAAATGATGAAATATTAGGTGAAGTTTCACTTTCACTGGCTGTTGAACTTCCATTGTCCATATGGCTACTTGAAATCAAAGAAACTATTCTTTGTTTAAACTCTGGCTAAACGTAACTGTCGAACCTGTCCAAACCAACGTTGACATTCAGCTTCGAGCTTTGGCGCTTTTTGGCGACAGATATTTCACGCATGCGCAGTTGTTTCCCTTTTCGTTGGAAGGGAGCCACTTCTACTTCTGCTTCTGCGAAGTTTTCCTTCTTAACAGTACATATTCTTTGGTATGGCTTCAAATGGGGTAGGAAATTTAGTTTTTATAGATGGCATAATGAATCATAAGCTTTATATATATATACTCCACAACAATCTTAAAGAAAGTGCAAAAAAATTGGGTTTAGATGGAAATTTTATATTCCAGCACGACAACGACCCCAAACACACGGCACATAATGTCAAAATGTGGTGTCTTTTTCATTGTAAACAGCAATTGAAAACACCACCACAGTCCCCTGACATAAATGTCATAGAAAATTTGTGGGCCACACTCGAAACAGCGGTCCAAAAACACCAATTAGGAACAAAGCCCGTTTAAAGCAAGTGTTACAAGAAGAACAGGATAAAATATCTCCCGATACCACCCAAAAAGTGATCGAATCGGTACCAAGATGTTTGGAGGACATTATAAAAGCCAAAGTACATGCAACCAAATATTGACACAGTCTTTGTATGGTATATATCACAAAAAATTCATTGGTGTATCCTTAATTTTTTGAGGTAAAGATCTGCCTACGTTTATTTCAAATACTAGTGAAATTTTGAATTTTAGATATTTTTGTTGATTTTCGTTATTTTTACTGTAAATTAACCCTTTTGTTACGTGTGAAATTAAAAACACGTTTTCTCTTCTAGCTAATGCGTTATTTCTTTTGAAAGTTGTATTTATCAAGTGAAAGTAAGGTGTATCCTCAATTGTTTGAGCCACTGTATATGCAACGCCCAGGCATTCTGTAGAAAGCCGGATTTCAAACTTTGCCGATAACATATACATTGCAAGGAAGTTCATACGATCAGTACTCTGGAAGTAAACAGTTTTTTTAAGAGATCTTCATTGAAACTTCCCAATCTCAGTCAATCAAGCTTTAATTCCACTTACCCAGGTGCTAACTCCTGAAATTCAGTCATCAATAAAAAGTAATCCAACTGTGGTTTCCCAAAAGCAGCGCGCGAGAAACTAATCGTTAGATGAAATAGACATAATTTCCTATATCTGTACTCTCTTTTATTGAAGCCACTAATTTACTCACTGGAATGAGCATGTGACTTAGAAAGAAAAAAAATCGATAAAAAATAGCGCAGCTAAAATTCTTAACTAGTTAGAAAAATTAATAAAAACTTTGTAAATGGTGTTGCATTGCATTTTAGTCATTCATTTTTTCGTGGGATAAACAAGAAACAATCTCTAAATAAAATCCTTTATAATAACTAAGGAATTTTGCTAACTAAACTTAATTTTAACTGTCGCCTATCAATGTTACCTGAAAGTTATGGGTGAGAGTTTAGCTTAATTAAACTGTAAAAACAGCAGTAGACAAACAGGTAAACTTTAACTTGACTTTATTCTAACTAACCACATGTGAAGGTGAATTTTGTTTTTTCCAATGGCAGGTCCAAACCGTCTACAGCCTTTGGCCATTATTAAGGCCAGAAGCGGTGGTCAATTTATTATGGAAACACCTAATAGGTCGGCCACCTTTGCCTCCTATGAGGGGACGGACAAATACAACCATGCCTTCTCCGGGATTCGAAACCGGGCCCTTTGGTATCGCAGTTGGCTCCCCTAACCACTATACCGTCTGGGAGGAAATTAAAATAATACAACACAAAATTTTAAGTCTCCTTGATTGTAGAGAATAGCTGGAATGTAAAATTTTCTTGAATATAATTTAAGTATTTCTTATCAATTATTCTAGTTCGGACAGACTAAAACCTAAATTAAGAGTAATTACCACCTGGTTACGCTAATTTAATACAGCAACGACGTTCTCTAAATAGCAGGCAAGCGGTAAAAGCCGCTGAACAATGGTAGTTCGGTCTGCAATGCGAGCCTCTGTGAACAGATTGGCTGCATGAGAGTTTTCGTAGTTTTCTCCATGTGTAACGTGAATACGTGCCAGTTTTCCTTGTAAAGTCTTTCACGGGGCATCCTTCTCTTACTGCATACTGACTAATAGTGGAACGGTGAAGCACATTAAAAAAAACTACGTGACAGGCGTGTGCACAGCTGAATTTTAAAAAATTTAACTCATACGGTTACGAATTCTTTCCCTTACTTCACACAAAACTGCTTTCTAAATTAAATCTGCGTAGTTCTGTGGACTGAGCGATTATGTAGGAATACGGAATACAAGAAAGGTAAAATGCGGGTAAGGTAAAGGTATACAGGAAAGATAAAATCAACGATTTAACTATTAGTAAAACTGAAAAGAAAATGTCAGACCTTTATAAACGTTAATAGAAACAAAATTAAAACTGTCCAGCCAATGAAAAATCAAGTTGGACGGGATTAACAATTTGTGCGCTTAATGGAGCATGAAGAAAATGGATTTATCAAGGCGTGGAGATTGTGAAGTTTCTTTTTTTTTTTGCTTCACGAAGAAACAAATGAAAACACTTTGCCAAAATGCCGAAAATGAAAGCAGAACGTTTTTCGAAGCATTTAAATTAGTAACAATTGAAAAACAGCTCAGACTGTCTGCATATATTCGAAAGAAACGAATACAATTTAATGCAGAGTGTTTATTTTTCAAGATCATCAGCCATTTCTAGCTTCCATTTTCTTATTCGTGTGAACCGTGTAACGCCGTGATTGACAAAAGCAGTGACGCATATACAGTGGAAGAAGTCGCCTAATAATATTTAAAACAGAATATAGAATCAAAATGTTTAGAACAGTTCAGCAAACAAAACTGCTGTTTTACATTCAAGGCAAACGAGATTAAAAAAAAATGTAAACTCTTTCCTTGAATACACCATATAAACATGCACAGCGAATTTTCCCTCGTAGTTTTGCAACTCCCAAATCCCTCTCTCATGCTTTAGGTTAAACAGAAGTTTGTGAAAGTGTTTCGAGAGAGCTAAACAAGTCATACAAAGGATGAAAATTTTTTTCTGTCTTCTTTATTTTTTCTAGGAATGTTTTATAGTTGGAAAACGCGAAGCTGTTTCTTTGAGCTGATTTTCTACGAAAAATCTAGCGACTTTCCACCATTGAGAGTCGTTTTCCATTTTAAACTCACGCGCGGTCTGAATTTTAAACGATTTCATTCCTGTATAAATTACCCAGTTTCAAATCTCTCCCCTTACCGTAAGAATTCGAAATGGAATAAAAAAGATGCCTTTAAAAAAACGCAAAATTCTATTTTCAGTTTTTAGTTTTTTCAACGCAAAATAAACCACCAGTTTCTTGAAGAAGCATACGGGACTTAAATGCTTAATTTTTTTTCCTTCTTTCGCTGATATCGCCAGTTTTCTGATGTATAAGAATTTTAACATGCAATCGATTGAAACTCCAGAAAAACCTAGCTCTGGATTTTCTGACTGGTCCTCAATCTAATTTATAATTACGCATCAGATTTTGCGGTGGTACTTTTTATACAAGGACATCGGGCGCAGAAATTAGGGAAGCAAAACTTGACAAAACTAGTAACAAAAAGTTATTGGATTTTTACGTTTATACGTGATTTCTTCTGTGTCTTCGTTTTCAGATTTCCTTAAATGTAAAAATAAACTTGCAAAATAGTGTTACGTTCCACAGATACTTTTATTTTAAAAGAGTTCTTCTGTTAAGAAACAGTGAGTAATTATGCAGAAAAACGGTACTCTTCTCTTATCAGGACCGTATTCGGAAATGTATGTATATATGCACGTGTGTATGTATGCATCTACACACACATACATACGTAGGTACATATATAAATGCATACACGAACACATATATCCAACCATACTTGCATACATACATACATACATATATACATTTTTGAATACGGTTCCGATAACGTACCAGAGAAAGTAAAGAATTTTGATGTTAGGTATGTATAGCTTTAGCGAAGTGTTCCCGAGATGTTTTAATAGTTTTTTTTTTCAACATAATACTGCGCTCTCACGCGTTTATCATTCATGCGAAGATAGCAAGTGTTACCATTGCACGAAACATATTTTTAAATTGCCGTCCAATGTTGTCTGGTAGATAGCCAGTTTTTGCTCCGTTGTCATTCAGGAAAGCATAATATTTTTCACTTATTGTTCAAATTTAATCAATTAATAGTTGCTTGATTAAATGCGATTTAAAAGCAGCAGATGCATGTTTTAATACTTTAAATATTTTTTCCTTTTTAACCATGTATTTGATTCATATAATTAAAAATGCATTTAATTCATAATACATTTAACTAATAAGTTTTGAACTTTTTCTAGCATATTGGAAGGATGAGAAAATAAGTACCGTATTTACTCGCATATTTCTCCCTCTTAAGTTTTTCGACATACAATTTAGAAACCTCTGATTTAGTGTAACAATGCAAGATGTATGCACAAATAGAAAATTATTTTCCTTGAGTAAAAAGAACTTTACTGAAATTGATAAGTCCATTGAAATACATAATACAATAATATTTAGTGCGTCTTTGTGTGTTTTTTAAAATGTTATGTTTATCATTTAAGCCATCTCTTCAGTGTGTGTGGTTTCAAAATGTGCGTACGTTTTTGTTTTTGCATATCTTGGACTGCTTTTATTTGTACTTTCTGTTTTTGGACTCAGTCTGCTCAAAATAGTATTTTCATGCTTGTTTTTGTTTTGTTATGTTTTTTGTTCTTTTATGCTTTTGATGCTATTGTTTTGCAATTTTATGCACTGCTTACTTTGGCCTGTGGGAGTTGGACTGATGGAGACAGATTGCTTTGATTAGTTTTCTAAGATTATTTTATGTTTTAAACTTTAATTTGTGTCTTTACTGGTTCATAAACAGGCTGATTTATTTACTTCTTTCTTTGCACTAATACCTTGATGATGATGCAGCTAAAGAGAATTTCTTATTCCATTTTTGGTTGGCATGGTTTGCCGCTTTTTTTTGCGGTTTGCCGCTTTTTTTTGCGGTTTGACGCTATGTATCTGGTTTTAGGTTTTTTTTAATTATTCCATATTTTAAATTGAACATGGAATGAATTTTAAACGTATTATTATTTACTTTATTTTGCATAACCCCAAAATAAATATATTTATTATAAACGACTAAAGAAAAATATGTAAGGGTAATAAATTCGATGCATGTGCTTTAGTTATTTCCGCAAAGTAGCTAAGGGAGGAAATTTAAAAACAAATGAATAAAATATTTCAAATTTAGAGTTAACGGATTTACAAATTAATAGAAATATAAACTGCATAAATTTGGAGGAAAAAGTTGTAATAATTTATCTCGTAGACCTTGCTGGTAAGTTTCCTTTGCAAGAATTTAAGGAAAATTAGCCATTCACATTCTTTTTAATCATTTATAGAATGTATATATAGACAGAAAGCAAGAAATTTAGAACCAGTTTTACACAAAGACCCCAAAATAAGTGAAATCCATTACCAATAAATTTCAAAATATCCTGTAAATATGCAAAATAAGAGTTAAAGAAATGTGAAACAAAAGGTTAAAATTATAGAAATCTGAAAAAAATATACCCAAACCC
Organism: Stegodyphus mimosarum; assembly: GCA_000611955.2. NCBI lineage: Eukaryota > Metazoa > Arthropoda > Arachnida > Araneae > Eresidae > Stegodyphus > Stegodyphus mimosarum. The sequence continues at coordinate 241,293 of KK115170.1, forward strand.
AGAAAAATATAAAAGAAGAATTCAGTCAAATCTGATATAACGTTATCAAGAGGAGGATACATCAGACTCAATTACAGTCCCCCTTCCACTTGAAAACCACCGCGTTTTTGTATCCAAAATTAGCTTATGAACTCTTTTAAAGTATCATATCATGTTTTCTTCTTTTAAAGTAATTATATTCTATATCATCTTTTAAAGTAATTATAAGAGTTCCTCTGGAAATTTTGAAGTCCTCTCCGACGCAGGGTAAAAATTACAATGTGGAATCAAGCAAAAGAATTGAATAATGTTTTGCATTTCTATTTTATTTCAATTTTAAATTCAGTAAAAATGTCTAATTTATTTTTTTTCCTTGATTTGACATTGGAATTTTTACCCTGCGTTGGGGAAAATTTTCAGATGGTCTGTTATAATTTAATACTTTAGAATAGTTCATCCACTAATTTTGGATACATAAACGTAGTGGTTTTCAAGTGGAAGAAGGACTGTAATTGAGTCTGATGTATCCTCCTCTTGATAATATTATATCAGATTTGATTGAATTCTTTCAAATTTTTCTAATTTGGCATATTTTTTCAGGTTTTTATAATTTTTAGGTTTCAGTTTCACATTTCTTTCATTCTTATTTAGCCATATTTTTAGGATATTTTGAACTTTACTGGTATTGAATTTTACTTCTTTTGGGTCTTTGCGTAAAATTGATTCTAAATTTCTTACCTTCTGTCTATATTAATCGATTTTTAGCAGCATATTGAGCGGAAATACTTGGAATAATTATGTTTTTAAATAAAAAATTTTGTGATATATGTATATAATTACGAACAATATACAATTACGAAGTTTGTTGAAAAGGCAGGTTTGAGCAACAGTGTCCAAAACTCTAAACCTTCGTAAAAGCACCTGCCAAGTATATTAATAAAAGACCATTTCTATCAAGATTTGATATGGAAGATGCTTCTTTGATTACAACAAATATTAATGCTTCTATCATTGCTGCTAAACACTGTGGCCACAAATTTGTGAGGATTACTATTCTCCGACGAAAAAAACTACGTTAAGCAGACAAAGAAGGAAGCTGTTATACAAGAAGCTTCTTGAAATCCAATGAAAATCACTCTTAGATTTTCATTAGAGTTGAAATCATCTATGAGTTTGCTTGCTTTGAGATGGGGTAATTCAAAGCGAGACACCAGTATTTTGTATTTAATGCATTTCTCTCAAAATAAAGCTGAGAAGACTTTATTCTTCTGTGCGTTTTATACATGAATAATTTGGACTTTATCTTTGGCGCAGATAATATCGGTAGGTTTTACTCCAAAATCGGTCTAATCAATCATCAGTAAGCGCTCGATCTTTCAAACAGAATTAGGAATCTCGTATATCATCAGCAATTTTGTTTCTTTATTCAGTCATTTTTCTCAAGTTTCAAATCTAATTTTTTTCTTAAGAAATGTACGCACTAACATAAATCTGAAAAGTTACATAATTATATTGCAAAAATTTTACGTCTGAATTAAATCTAAAATTTCACAAATTTTGAATCTGATAAATTTATTTTTAAATCTTAGATTAAACAAAGTCACCTTTTTTGAATTACAAAGAGTTATATTCATTTAATTTAAACTGACATTTGATTGATGAAAATCTTAAAATTTTGTGATCATTTTAACTTTCTGCCTTATTATAATATTTCTCAATGATCACGCGTGATAATTGTTATCTTACATATGAGATCTATCTATAGTAAAATACATACTATTAAGACAAACTTAAATAAATTAAATTTGTTTCCCTTCGCTTATTCTCATTTCTTCAGAATCAATACTTTTCATTTAAATTCTCGACAAGTAACAATAAAAACTATGTTATTCTTCAAGTTTCAGTTCATTGCGAATATTCAAATATATAATTGGCGATTAAAATCGCTGAAACAACTTTGTATTTGGCGTACATTTATTAAACGCCATTAAACATATTTACGCCAAATATAAGGTTGTTTCAGCTATTTTGATTGTGATATTGGCATGTTTCTCTCATCTATTCTAATATTATTGGCGCTTTATTTTACTTTCCTTCCCACCCTTTTCAGAAAAACGAATGCAATTAATTTCAGTGCTACTATTGATAATGTTCTATTGATTAAATCTTAATGACTTTTATTGACTGAGTTTGCATAGAAATCCTATTTCAAACAAGTAACGCATTTGGTTGAAAAATTAGCAAAGCAATAACCTTGCGTTTGGCGTAGATTTTGGTCAAGATTCTACCAAATTTCCTTTTCATCAGGAACAAAGAAATCTGCAACGAAGAAAAAGCCGCTTTATAGCAAAAAAGGTATAGAGCGACTGAAAAATTAAGTTAAAAGAACTTCAAAACGTAAAGCTTTTAAAATTGTATTAATTTAGTTTTTCAGTTTTCGTTACTACTGCTGCCGGCAGATGGCGCTATCTTGTTTTTTTTTAATTCCTTTTGGGTACAAACACAACTGTGGCTTTTCCCTCCGTTGCAGATTTTTTGCTCCTGATGAAGAGGGAATTGTACCTGTTTGTCCTCGAAATCGATAGAGTCTTGACTAACATCTGCGACAAACACAAGGTTGTTGCTTTGCTAATTTTATGTTATACTTTGGCGTGCTTCTTTTGTGTCTTTAAATTTACTTTTGTCTTTCAGCTGTTCATATAATACTGTGAAAATCCATTCCCCTCCCCCCACCCCCCACCCCAAAAATCCATCGTCTATGAATGTGGTCACCATACAGAATATAACTATCGGTGGTGCTCAATACCACTTTTTATTTACGTTCTCAGAAACACTGCTCGCTTTTAGATGTATTCGCCTTGACAGATTTCCCTTTATTTATAATCGAAATACATGCTGTGCTACTGCTATTGTTAACGATACGCTGAGTTCGGTTATAAATGTTACAAATTTGGAAGAAACATGCTTTTTTGGCTTATGAGAAAAATCTGGCTCATTTGCAGTTTTGTACTCGGATGATTGTTAAATTATTCAGACCCTTCATATACAAATGTAAAGATGTAAAAATGTAAAAATGAATGTGAAATTCAAATGCAATGAAGTCTAAATGTAAAATTTCTTTCAATAGTTTATTACTACACAATCATCCACCGTTAAAATACTTTCTTCCGGAAAACCAACAAAGTTCATGTCAGCTATATTTGCAAAAAAATATATATATAATAATAACGGGAGGCTGTCTGTTGCAAACGGCGGCTGGGTTTTAATACATAGACTTGCCATACCTTTCTTAACTCGGAAATTTTTTTATATGACTGGTATTTTATTGTTGCATAATGATCACTTGTAAAATCCACACTACTAGAGCCCTCGTACATCTTCGTCTGGGAACTCCTCGCACAGCAGAGTAATGAAAGTGTCATTCTCACCCACTGCGGTCAAATCTTTCATAAACCACAGCCTATCGCAAACATTGAAAACATAGCCAGACTCACTATCCTTAAAATGTTTAACATATTTGTAACACTGTTCATCTAAATACTTCCATCATTATTTGCGAAAATATTCTCTTATGTGATCAATCTGAGGCATGCCTAAATCTGACGATAATGTACTGGATGAATTTGAAATTCATCCTTCATTTATTTGAAAATAATCTCTGATGTAGAAATTCTTTTGCTTTTTCTTTTCATAGTAGCGCTTTGCTCGTTCTTTGCGCAACTTATTTGCTCACTCTTTCTTTTCTTCTACACTTATCTGAAAATCTGCTCATTTTCTTCTCTGTTTCAACAACTTTTTTTTGTCTAAAATTTTATTAACAAAATTCACAAACTGTACAACCATTCACGACAGCATTCAACAAACAACTGAGCCGAAGCAGCCCACCCCAGGAGAATGCGTGGGAGTGCGGATGCATGGCTACTCATTGTGTGTGCATATGCGCAGCTTACGCCGTTATCGAAATTAACTGTCAGCTGTGGCTGAACCGTAGTTCTAAATTCCAAAGTTCTTTTTGTATTGCAAATCTTCGTCCATCAAATGAAATATAAACCAATTCTCTATGTTTTGTAGCTACGGATATCTAAGCGTTTCCGTAATCCGCAAATGGGTCATATTTTTTTCTTTCCACAGACCACCATGGAGGAACATAAGGTCTACGTTGAAACCATTTACAGAATGCTGGTTCGTCCCTCACAATCCGGGACATCTGATCACTTTAAACAAACTGTAAATTTGGAAGCTGGCAAGCATCCAATATCTCTATCACACTCAAAGAATACGTTATACCGCTTTCCATCCCTGTTTAAATATCAACCAAACGTAAACTTATTTGTACACTAACGTATAATGCCATTTTATGTTCTCAGATTTTCTTGGAAGATTGTAATCTTTAAATAATAAACTTTTTACTTTTTATCCAGAGGAATAGGGATAAAGTAACATAAAATGTTTAAAACATTTCTTTCTTTGCATCACTGTTAAAAGCATTAAATGTTTTCAAAAATGAATGCTTAATTATGCTTTTGGGTGCTCGCCAAAACCATTTGCATACTTATTTAGTTTTAAATTAGGGAAATAATAATTACGGGAAAACACGTAAATAGAAAAATAAAATTCTTAGAAATAATGTTAGCGAGATCTTCTCTTCATAGATCTAACTAGTCATTATTAAATAATTATTATCATCATGACTTGAAATTTATGTGATATTTTGGCATGCGTGAAAAGACGCTTAAACAGCAGATAAGGGCTCAACACATTCTTCGATGAAAATAAAGTATTAGAGCAGGGTATAAAAGATTAATCATATTATAAATTATTTAAATTACAAACATTTTTATCTTTCCCTTCATACGTCTATAGTTTAACGTAGTGTAAATACAGCTAAACTATAGGTTTTACTGCGTAAAAAGGAATAATCTGCATCGTGTTAAAATTATCTTCTTTAGTATTTCGATTGCCTTCACCAAGCGCTGTAAGTTGCTTTTCGAAAGTTTCTGAGTTTTTGCTAAAACTGCCCCAAATTTCAAGATAAAGGAGAATGTTTTAACAGTAGAAGTAGAGTTGATGGTAAATAATTGCGAGTATTCCAGGCTATCGAAATTTTTCATTTTCCTCGCACTTAAAAAACTAAACGTCCTAAATTACCATCATCATTGGCTTCGTTTAGCATCTGATTTGCCTTAAAAAGAAATATCTGAGCAAATTTAGCATATTCTGAAGCAATCACTCTGAAATAGCAGTTGAAGTTACAAAATGTTTATTAAGATATACCTAAATAAGTAAAAATGTAGTGCAAATAATCTTTTACAAGAATAATGTTTGTTGTAAGGTCTATTTTGCGAAACTTAGTGATTTTCGTGCTGTTGGTTTATCAAAAATAATTTGGATACTTCAAAAATGATTTTGATAAATGATACGATACTCAAAAATAACTTTGATACTCTGGGGCTAATCTCGTAACCTTTTGTGTCGAAAAATTAAGTTTTGGCTATTATTTTACAGAAATTTTGCTTGACTTAAAATGATGTACAGCGCTATTCCTTCTATACCATAATCATCAGTTTCAGTGATTGCATATATTTTGAAGGCAACCAAATGGCCCTATTTTAATACTTTTAATTCAGTTATCTTTTCATATTACGTTTATCATGAAAATTTGCCCTGCATACATTTCAACTTAGAGTGTTTAAATTAATATGATTTTAGTTTCTGCTCAATTTTTTACATTTGTGTAGAAATTAGTTAATTACATAGTGTTACGAAATGTCCAGGCGCGGTAAGAAAGCTTCCCCGCAAAGCAGCTGTAGGGTTGCCATAAAATGGTAAGGAAAGGTAGGGTTGCCACATTTGGCGAGAAATCGCCCATTTGGCGACAAAATCGGCGATATTCTATAGACGCATGGAGAACCTTCTAGAACGAATTCTTCCTGGTTTAGCCCAGAACGTTCTCGAATACAAGCCAAAAGCTATATAAACTCTGCTGGTATGCGGAGAGTTAGTTAGCGTTTTGTCTAGCTGATAGTCAGTCAGTGAGCGAGTGACGAGAGCGTTTAGTGTATCGCGAGGGAGTGCATCGTCGAGTTTTATCTTAGAGTGTGTTGAGCTCTGGGAAAGACTGAACCGAGTCGGGAGCTGTACTCTACCGTATCGTCGAGTGCATGACGAGTTCTAGCGTGGAGAGTCTCGAGAGTACGTGGAGTTCCGAGAACGACTGAGCAGAGTCGGGAGCTGTACTCTGTGCTTTGCCGTGAAGCTGTCTGCACCGTTACAGCCTGATAGTCTGAAGGCTGTGTCGCTGATTGTCTCAGCGTGTTTCTAGTAGTTCTTCGACGACTGCAAGCGTGATTTTGGAGCTGTCTTGTAAAATACTGGCCAATAAAGTGTGTTTTGATACTTCATCAAGTGTCGCCGTCGTTATTCACTCCAAATCCACGAACCTTGAGAAGAAAAAACGTAACAATAGGAATGGAGACAAGAATTTGTATGGAGATCAGTTAATTACATAGAAATTAATTAAAACTATATTATTCTAGGCTCCTTATCTTAGGGTGAATGCAATTTGCTCAGATACACGCCGACATTCTAAATCTAAAATTAGAGGCTCAGTCACACCAGTAAATGCATAATTACCTCATAACCACTTACAGTTTCAGTTTTATAATTTTCTAAAGCAGTTCCAGCGAATTCCATCTTAGCACTCGAAATGACAGGTGGGATTTATTGCGCTAAAACTATTAAGATTTGAATGATGAATATCATATGTATTTGAGCTAAATGACGACTTCTAATTTTCAAATGTTACATGTAAACGACATGCTACACTTGTAACATCGAACTGCACTTGACATTTAGAGAATCAGGAATTTCAATGAATTAGAGCGTTTTCAAAGGCATGAGCTCCTTTCAAATATCATCAGTTTTTTTTTTTTCTTTCCCAGAAATTACAGGTTCGGTAAATAAACTAAGATTTTTTTTAATACAAAAGTAACCGGTATGGTAACATATAACAAATATCAAATCATTAATAGGTGAACTTCTTCCGAAAACTAGTTTATATTATTACAGTCTCCTTTTTCATGAAGGAGTTTCAACATTATACAAAAGGCAAAATTTATAATATACACATACGACTATTTTTCAGAAATGTTAGCTCTAGTGTCAGCTTTTTTCTAAAATGTACTAATTAAATAAATATATTCAAAATTTGATTGCGTGTGTTTTCTCGTGGCTTTCCCATGTGTAACGTAAATTGGTGTCAGTTCTGAAAGAAGTTTCTCTTTCTGATCTTAACACTTTAAGCACTTTGCCATAATGTAATCTAACCAACATTTCAGTCCCTTTTAGTGTTAAAAAAGTTTTCTATGATTAAAAATGATTTGAATAGTGTTTTATATAGCATCCGCAGCTCTAAATGTTTGTGAATTTTCTCCGCTTTTGTTTCTTAGTAATGTTATTAGTATTTGACAGGTCCGCCAGCGGCCGAGCGGTAAAGTCGCTGAGCACTGGTAGTTCCGATCTGGTTTCGATTCCAGACAGATTTGCTGGCTGCATGAGCGTTTTCGTCGTTTATTCTATGTGTAACTTGTATAAGAACCATTATCCGTTAGAAAGTCCTCCACAAAGGTATCCCTTAGGCAGATAGTGTGTGCTTTGCCCTAATCTCTATATATTAATATACTATAATTAAAGTAAACTATAACCATAGGCAATCTGCAATTAATTTTAAATTCAAATAATCCAAAAACTGTTTCGTAAAATTTCTAATAGTGTTTGACTAAGAGTTACAGTAGTTGTTAGAATTTTAATAAATATTACAAATCAAAGTATTAAAAGCTGATTTTAGCTGAGTATTTCTCTCTTATTTTAACATCATCAGGAGGTGGTTCTTTTCGAAACATTTCTCCAGCTAGAATCCGGCACTCAGAATACGATTCTGTTCTCGTACTTGGTCTGAAGTCCAACATTTAGTAATGTCTGCTCACATTAAGCTGGTTTTTACAATATACGGACGAAAAAACTCAATCCATTGACAAAGAAAGGTAGTCAGTTTTGCCAAGATTACATCGGTTTATTTCATGTTTTGGTAAGATCTCGCTGCCTAAACACCACAGTCTCCTTTTTTTTTTTATTTCCTAGGGTCTTAAAAGGTTCATGACACGCAAGCAACCGAAAACCGCGACAGAAAAAAAAAAGTTTCCAGTCAACTATAGAGAACTTATTAGTGTTTAGTTGAGTGGGGGTAATATTTTTCTCCTCTAAAATGAACACCGAACTTATCTGGCACGCTTTCAATAAAAATTTTCACAATAGTGGCCGGACTGTGTATAGTTGTTATTTGTATGTTTTTTGAACGGAAGAAATTTGAAAACAACCAATCAGAAGATTTAGCTCAATTCCTGTTTGCGCGAAACTGAACTCGGAAATAAAATATCTCAGAAAATTTGCTTCAGTAAAAAATTAAAATTTTATTCTAGAGTCGTATTTAACGCTTTCGCTTTACTTTTCAAGATCAAAGGGATGTTTTCCACGTTAAATTTCCTTTTCATTATTTCTTACTCAAAATTTTATTATTTTTGTGCTCACAGTTTGAAAATCTTCCTTTATTGAAATCTTAATACAAAAGCGATTTCTGTTTGTTAATATGGAGTATTCGCTATTTTTATTACTTCAGAATTGCATATCGTAGAAAAGATAACTCTTGTTTCTTCAGATCGTGTGCTAACTCTCATTATATTTTTTGCATTTAATCTCAAAATCCGTATTTTGACATTATTCTTAAAATTTATATTCTTATTTTCGCCCGAGGCACATAAATTCTAAAGGTGAGAAAATGTTTAGATTGTGTATTCAAGTTAAATCAGCAAAAATCTCTTACTTTGAAATAAATGCTAAATTTAAGAGCAGGAGCTGGAAAACGTAGGAGAAAAAACCATTGCATTCAAATACTCAGTTTGTTTTTAGAGCTAGTTAGAAAGCTACGGCACTTTTTAAGTAAAATATTCGTAAGTGATGCGTTTAATACCAAGTACTTATAATATTGTTTCTTTCGCTAATTCTCAATAAATTCTAGTACAAGTTCTATTTTATTTTTATCATTAAGTCTTTTGAAATATATTTTACAGTAGTATCAATTTCAAGCTGCATATTTATATCACGAATGTTTAAATTAAGGCATTTATACATGGAAAGATTTAGTCATTTGCCTTTAACAATACTTTTCTTATAACTTTAATATTGATATCGCTATTCAAGGTCTACACCATTTAGGGTTATTCTCCATCGTCCTCCAAGCTGAAGATTTACAAAATTTAAAGGCACCGGAAAATGCATCGTGAAATATTGTAATCCACGTTCTGTAATAAATAGAAATTATTAACTCCTTAAAATTAATATGTCAATGAAATATGATCTGCTATAAATGAACTATAGTTAAGCATATAAAAGAATACTTGTATGAAATCCATCTACTAGCACGACCTAAATGAACGAATTGCAAGAAATACTTTTGTTGTCAACGGAGCTTTCCATTACACTTCTTTCTGAGTCTGAAATCATTCTATGAAAATATTTGACTCGGTAAACCTAAATAAAAAATATTTTAAATATTTCAAACATACAAAACTTTTGAGATATGGCAAAAATCCACCATTCGTATTTTAAAATGAATTTGCATATATTCCTTCTCTTTGGATGTCAGAAAGTAAGTCGACGAAAGCAAACGTTTTTGTTTTGCATTTAACGGTTAAAGAGGTGACTGAACCCTTGATCAAATTATAGAATTAAGACTTACGTTAAAGCGTCACATGATTGGAGTTTTCCTTTGATCTAAGGTAGTATCAACGGTACATTTCATATTACAGAGACACACGCTTGTATCAGCATTTTAGGCATTAAGCTGAGAACTGAGAAATAAAAATCAGGCTGCAAGTTCCTTTTTTTTTTCGTTTTAGCTTCTTTTACGTGAGTTTAAAGGAAGTGCAGCATTCAAAAGAAATGCAATAAAAAGTGCTTGAAACATTAAATATTGTTTCAAGCAGAACTTCTTATTTGTAAAGTTTGCATTACGAGTATCATTGTTAAAGAGGACGTACTTGCGCTGGGTTTTAATCAAACAGCGATATATCTATTTAAAATATGTTAAAAAACTTCTATATTTCCACATAAGCGAAATAGAATTAAAATTTTGACAGCTCAAAAACTATCTTCGGAAGTAAATTTTCACTGTTTAAATGTTAAGCGGAGAGGATGAAGCTGAAAAAGGAAAATTAATCTCATCTTCTTTTGAGATACGATTCATCGTGTTGACAAATTTACGAATTTACTTGTCTGATATGATATTAATGGGAAAAAAATTCAAGAGCTAAATTCGGTTCGTAGTGTTTTGCTTAAGGTTCAACATTAAATAAGACTCGAGACAACACTTGCAGAAACTGAAATTGCAGAAATTTGTCTTTAAAAAATTTTAATTTGCATGTATGTTGATATCTTCCATGAAAAAAAAATTATTCAAAGTAGACATTTGAAAGAAAAAAAGGCACGATTATTTTCATTTCCCCATTAAAACTTTATAAAGATTTATTTCTCGCAAGTTAAAAAAGTCAAATTTTTTTATTTAATAAATATAGATAGCATTTTAAATAAACTAAGAACAGCATTAGGAAATTAAGTTTTTATAATAGCAGCAGTTTAATAGTAATGAAATAGTATCGTCAAATTTTTGCAATTAAAATATGCGTCTCAAATCATAAATTAAAATTTCGATTACACTTCTTTTTCATCCATATGTCTGTTTTAAGCTGCCCTCAAAATATGCATAAACGGTGCTAAATTCAACTATAAAACATCTGTGATGATCAAAGTAGATTCTTTTGATTTTGACCAAAGAAACAATGAATAAAATGAAACTCAATGTTTAATGTGTTATATTTAAGCATCCAAACTGTGAAAATGCATGCAATTGAGAGTTAGTCTGATGAAGCTTGTGTAATGAATGAGAGAGAAAATGAAATAGCAACAGTTCTCAGAAGATAAACATTACTTGTATCTAAAATGTATTTTATTGCCCTCAAAAATACATAGGAAAGTATATTTACTATGCAAGGTGCATTATAGGATTGTATATATAGCTTTTAGTACATCTAGCACAGGAAAAGGAAAATTAAGAATGAACGCGTTGTTGTGCCCATTAGAATAGAGAGAAACAAATTTTAATGTTAAAATATAAAATAGTTTTCAAAAAGAGTTCGACACTGAGGCTATTAAGTTATACTAACGAAAGCTATGTTGTTGCGAAAATATGAGGAGAATACTCGGAATTAAATGTTAAGCGAATAATAATACATTAGCGGTAATTATTATAATATTATTAGAGCATGAGTTAATATATTATTAGTCCAAATTAGCAATTTGGTCAGAAGGACTATTAATTTCGTTTTGGCATTTTCCTTGATTCACTAAAAGCGTTGTTTCACTTTTCAAATTGTTGCCACCAAATATTACCGCCCTGTATTATATTTAAAGAAATTAAATAATGAAGAATCTGCATACATGTATGTATGTTTCTCGCATTGTGATAAAATAACGGTACCTAGAGCCATCAAATTTTGAATATTGAACATATATTATAATTAATTATAATATTATTAGCGCATGAGTTAATATATTATTAGTCCAAGGGGCAATTTGGCCAGAAGAACTATTAATTTCGTTTTGGCGTTTTCCTTGATTCACTAAAAGCGTTGTTTCACTTTTCAAATTGTTGCCACTAAATATTATCGCCCTGTATTATATTTAAAAATATTAAATAATGAAGAATCTGCATACATGTATGTATGTATCTCGCATTGTGATAAAATAACGGTAGCTAGAGCCATCAAATTTTGAATATTGAATGTTTCCATTCGAATGCGGGCATCTGGAAGCCCAAATTTCAAAATTGGAATTTGTTTTATTATCGATTTCATGTTTTGTAAAACTTTAACGAATTTTTGATTAACAAACTCAAGGATTTCAAAGCGAGTAATGACAACGTTGTACAGGAAAAACAACTTCATCTATCGGGCGAGACTGTGTATCCGAAATTCTAAAGATATGCTAATTTTAAAAATTAATTTTGCGATACTGCTCTTGAACTGAATTTTACGGTTTAAGTGCGAAGAACATGATATTTAATAACTAAAGATAATACACAAAATGTTAGAAAAACGCCCTTTTGGACGTAATTTAAAATATGAAACCTTTCAGTGTTTTTGGGGGGACGGTTAATATATATTAATTATATACTACTGATATATTAGCGCTAATGATACTAAGTGAATAATAACATATTAAGCGAGTAATTAAAAATATTAAGCGAAGTAAATTTTCAGCTTGCATGAATTTAGTGTTTCAATGTATTCGTTCTTTGTGATATAGAAGTATTTAAAGAATTAGGTTCGTACAATCAACCAGGATTTAGCATTATGCATTCAGTCAAAGCGAAAAAAAAGCAGACTGTATGATGATTATTTAAATGATTTTATGAGAATGAAACTATGTTCATGTTATGTCTCAATAATGTTGCTTTATGATGGCAAAAAAGCAGAAAAATCGAAACAAAAAGTTAAAAGAGAATTGAAAGTGTAAATTTATTTTGGATATTTCTTTTTATTATGTATATGACAAATTATGATAAAAATAATTTGTGAATAAAAAATATTTAAAGTATATTTTTAAAAAATATTTTTTTAAAAAATTCACAAAACAATTAATGAATTGATAGGAGAAAATAAATAAAAGCTTATTTTATAAAAACTATATTTTTTATACTGCTATATTGCTAAAATCAAGGTACGGAGCAAAATCTTAACAGGAATTATATTTACTTCTTTTTTTAATATAATAATAAGTTTATTAAGTTATAAAAAGTATCTTAGAAGTGATAATCATCATTTAAACTGACTACAGCTTTCCTTAATAAGGATTTTCTAAAAAATAAATCCGTTTAAAAATAAAACAAATTCAGTTCCAGGGCATAATTATGTCATATAAATTTAAAAGCTAAGTAAGCCACAAAGTGTGGACCTTTTCAGGTATTTTAAATACTTTATTGCGGTACCAAATACTGTTATTATTTTTCAATGTTATGGCTGTTTTATACGGAGTAATCCGATTTGATATCGAAACGTTAGTGCAAATTTGTTTTACTTTCGTCAAAATAGCCATTCAGGAAATTAAAAAAACGTTTTTTAACTGCTGGAGCTTCTTTCATCTTTATCAGAGAAATACTGCTAAAAATAATGAAATATAAAACCATTAAAAGGTTCCTGCACTCAGTGTAACTAAGTTTTAATCTCAGTGCTCAATCACAGCATGAGTTTATTGCTGGCACTTTTTTAATGAACTCCTTCATCACAAATATTTTAATTAGTAACACCCGCTGCTTCTCAGCGTTAATGCGCGATTATGAGTAAATGCTCTTATTCTTAACATTACTTTCCGCTTTCAGAAAAAGAATATGGTTTGCTTTAAACGATTAATAAATCCTCAGCTTTAAATATACTGAAGGATGCAAGCGCATTTATATGTTACCCCCTGCCCCACTCTTTTCTGATGCCCTTTGATTATTTCGCAAACTATGATGGAAGACGCCTTGTTGGCAATTAAGGGTTTCATATTTTTCCTTCAAAAAGCCAACTTAACGCTACAGTTTTCCCTGATTAGAAACGTAAATCGATGCAAAGTGGTGAATCCAGAAAATACTCTTATATAACATCATATTATTCTTCAAACAAAAAACAAAAGTTCTAGATTCATCCTTCAAATTCATTTTTCGAGTGGTTATGTCTCGATTAAAACTCTGAGAGCAAGCAAGCAAATTTTAAAAGGCAGAACTTAATTAGACACAAGCAGTTCGTACAGTACCTGACGTTAGGGTATGATTAATTTCTCGTTTTCTAAAGCAGGCGTGAAAGAGATACTTATGAATTTCTCACAGTATAATTTAAGACGACACTTGCATACACTACACAGCAAAAGAACACACCATAAATCTTTTGCATTTAGTTAGTATACTTTGTATAGGTATTTAACGCGTAAGTATGCATATAAAGTACATTTTGGTCTGTTCTTATCGCGAGAAAAAGAGACAGATTAAGAGATGAAATTTTTTTTTCTGCTTGCTCAGAAGTCAGTTACCAAAATACACCTGACGTTAAGATATTTTATGTCCCTGTCTGTAAAAATCATTATATTAGTAAGAGTTAATAATAAAAATGTTTTTTCGACATTCTGATTTTTTTGGGTTGACCAAACTTTCGAGTATACGTATGATAGGGTAATGATAGGAAACGATTTTGAGTACTCGTCTTGTAAGGTATTTCAGCCGCCTTCTTCGCATGCCTTCGTGGTGTAGTGGTCAGCACGATGAACGCGTATTCGAGAGATCCTTGGTTCGAGTCCCAGCGAAGACGTTTCTCATTTTTCATCTATCCGGCTTCGAAATAACCTAATGTCTGCACAATCTGTCTTCTCTTTGCTGTTTTTCGCCTTTCAACAATTGTCAGAATGTTGCAGGAGTTATAAAAGGAAGATTTTTGAACGAAGAGAATGTTGCTATATGAGTAGCTATTGAGCTATATGAGTAGGTAGAGATATCTCTTTGAATGTCATTTGAAGAAGATGTTATGACGGCCGATATATTGGCTAAGTACAAGAATAGCTGTTCGATTATGATAAAAAAAGTTACGATAAAAAAATTACTTAATTACTTAACTCCAAAGAAGAAGAAATTATGCAATAAGAAACCAAAAAATCTCTAATCAGTGTATAAAGCAGATTTTACAAATCTTGCGCATCAGAAACCAACCAACTTTCAAATGAAGTAACGTGCATTTGCATCAAATCATGAATAAATACGAGAGATTCATCAATGATTTGTAACCAGAATAAATAAATAAAACAGAAATAAAAATATAAATGTAAATAAGTAAAGTAAAATGAAAATATATCAATAAAAATGTAAATCTAGATAAATAAATAAATAAAAAGAAGCAAAAGTAATCTGTGATAAATTCTTCATTTTTATTTAATTATTTATTCATTACTTTTTCTAGCCCAACGTTTAATGTTGCATAAATGTAACATTACTAAAAAAACCATTAGTTTTAAGTAATATTTCTACTATTCGTTTATTGTTACCGCTTCTACAAATGATTGTTGTGATCGTATTAAGCGGTGAGCACTGTAGAGAGTTTCCTATAAAAAGGTACTGTAGTAGACCTAAACTGAATACAAAAATTTTGGATTTCAATAGTAATAAATACGTGATAGTAACTTTAATAAATACATGGTGAGATGTAATAGTATGATTGCATAAAGATATGAATCAAAAGTATGTATGTAGAAAATAAATGGAATTATTTGATGAGTCTACTTCACAACCACTACATTTTAATAAAAATGCACCTTAGTTTCATTTTTTTAATGTTAACAAATATTAGGAAAATATTGCTCAATTCGGAAAAAGGTATGCATGAACCCTAAACTCGTTTAAACTGTGGGGAATACACACCATATATGTAATATATAATATGCGTTTATTGTTGGGTTCTGTGCTATTATAGTTTTCAAAATTTATTTATTTAAGCATTTAAAGGCCTATATAGATAGACCGATAACTGATGTATCGTTACAGCTGGCTTGATTTATTAATATGTGCAACGATGTGGCTAATATGTGGAACGATTACTAATATGTGAAACCGTCTAGGCATATACACATGTGTTAATCGCAAGGAGCACTTTCACACATATACACATCTGTTAATCGCAAGGAGCGCAAAGTAAATTTTTGTAGATTTCCGGTTACTTCATGCAGACTTGTGATTCAATTCGGTTATGATGCAAATTTATTGACTCGACTGTCGTTACTTTTTCTTTACGTACTTTCAAGTTCCAAATTAACTTTGTGCCGCTTCTTATCGATTCAAAGAAGTATTTCTCGATAGCGCGTCAGGACCTAGAAACATAGTTCGTTGGTTGTTGTTTTCTAATAAATAGTTAGGGAAGAAAGAAATGTTCACCTGTCTAGTACATTCCTGCCTTTGTTCTTTCTAACACTCCTTTCTACATTTTCCCTTTTTTCATTAAAAAAATCTATTGTACAGTTGAAGAATTTCCGTTCATTCTTCGACCACTAGGGAGAATACTAATAACATCAGATATTTAATAAGGAAGCCTCAGGGCTAATATAAAAAAGGGGGAAAGCAGCTTTCCTTCCTACTAAGGTAAGGTAGAAGAAGAAAAGGAAGAAAGAATGGAAGGAAGGAACCTCTTAACGAGATTACGGAGTTCATTTACAGCAGCTCGCGAATCAATTTCCGCCGTTCACCTCCCGCCAAGAATGGACGATGCCGCGGATCGATCATAGCGTTCAGGCCGCAGATGTTAAGAGGGTTACCACATTTTAGTATGCATCCCGCTGTTCTTCGCCAAACACGATGCGGGAATGAACAAAATTTTCAAAACTTTTTTCTCTCTTTCTCCTTTTAGCGGTCTCGAATGTAAAACTGGAAGGAACAGTAATTAGTAATCGAGATGCGCAAGTGTGTTGTTAATTACCCTCCTTAGTTTAGCGAACGGTTTATTTCTCACGTAAGAAAGCTCCACGAAAACTATTTACTGCTAATTCGTGTTCGTGTTTGTACGTAACGTACTTTAAGTCCTAAATTATATTTGTTTGCCCAATGTTATACAAATGCGTATTTATTTAAAAATCTTCCTGGTACGACTATTGCGGTAAGTACTACGACCATTGCGGTAAATTCTATATTTATGCGATCGATAAATTAAATGCGTGCAGAATCTCTCCCAAGACGAATTTGTACGAGTTAAACGCGGTAACGTTTTGAAGCCTAACTTGAAAAGAGATCAAGCGGGACTTGTAACAGCCTTAAAGGGAGTCCAAAGACATCAAGAGGGACTCATAAGAGAAACAACGGGAAGATGAAGTAATTTAAGGCAAGAAGGGTTACAGTTAATTGAAAATTAATGAACTAAATCGAAATCCATTAATACTTAAGTGAGTAAAATGCTGAACGAACGCAGCTCCATCAAACAGTACTTTTAACAGTAGAAAACTGAATTTGTGTATGTAGATATTCAATTGCTAGGAACGTTATCTCTCATTTACCTTTACTTAAGACAAATCCGTTTAACTGGGCTCTGAATTACAGCTTCAGTAACGTACATTGTGTAATTAAGGCAAGGTAAGTTTCACTGAAAAAGTAAAAAGGAGGAAAAAATTATATTCAAATGTGGCATTAAAAAAAAGAACCACCCAACGGTGGCTCAAATTCTAAAGCTGTTAGCTAATTTCCCTTAGAAAATTTTCCATGAAGACATCTCTTTCTCTGCGGAGGGTTTTTTTTTTCGTAATTTATGTTACAGCACATCATTTTTAAAGTATTATGCTGCAGTATGCTATATTAAAGTATTATTATTATTATGCTGCAAATCATTCATGACCTAATCATAAATAACAGCTAGTACTCTAATAAAAAAAGTAAAAAAGAAATTATTATATTGCAAGTTTCTTCCTTCCCCCTTTCGTCTGTGCTTTTTAAGAGCTTGAAAAAGGAGACGAAGAAAAGATAACTAATAAAAAAAATATCAAAGGGTTGGCTGAAAAGAGCCTTTTCAATGTCTAATGTGATTTATCAGTATAGATTATCAATAGATACAGCCCAAATGGAATAGCGAAATATTTTACAGACTATCAGATGAATATGCATGAGATATGCAGATGACTAACATGAGAACGTTATACATCTTCAATATATTTAAACAGTAAAAAATATGAAACGTAATTCTATAAAAATATTTATTTTTAATTAGATATATCATGAATTAAATGCGTTTTTATTTAAATGAATGAGATTCAAAAGTAAAAAAAATAGTGTCTTTAAAAACTGCACACGTTATTTTTAAATAGCTTCGTTTGTTTATCAGTAACAGACAGATTAAAAATGAAAGATAAAGATCTTACATTTGCCAAATCGCAACAGACTTGAATGAAAAGTGAAAGTAAAATCGTGTTTCGAATCTAGCAGTTCTTTTGGGCTAAGTGCGTAGCTAATTATCATTTAAATTTTCGATTTATATCAGTAATTTTTCAACATAATGTCATTCCGAAAGGTATACAAATAATTCATAAATATATAGCTATTAATGAACGGTATGACGAGATCACTGACGTGCAACTTCTGTAAAAAAGCGTTGGAATTTCCTTTTATTTTCTGTATTTCTTTGGTTGAAATTTGTATAAGTTATCATTGTCAGAAATTAGTATTCTTTTTTTTCAATACGACAGATTTAAGCAAGAACGCTAAGCCGAGGATAAGATCTCAAAAGAAAGCTAAGATGATAGCGTCTTCTCCCATCTTTTCTTTTCTCAGAAGAATTTCACATCTTGGTCACATCCTCACTATACAGAACAACAGTATGTTTCTAAACAATGCAACAACAGTATGTTTCTGAAGTTAAAATTACACAGGTCTTATAATTAACAAACAGGATAGTCTCCGAAAAATGCGCTAATTATGTTTTTTGCAAATTACTCGCGGAACTTTTTAATTCTTTACTGCAAAACCAGAAGTAAACTAAATTAGCAGGCATTCTATAACTGAATATAAGAACTCAACACCAGTAGAACTTCTAAAAATCTTTCATTAGTCTAAATTTAAAAGCAAATTTAGTGCACTCTTCAACGTCAGGTGACACAGTTTGGAACTTAGAAGTTCTAATTTTAAGCGCAACTCTACAAGAATACTGCTTCAGCGTCAGTCATTAATAAGTACTCCTGAATTCCTGATATTACTTTTGGCAGAGACATCTCTTTTTGAAAGCCCTGTTTCGACTTTTTACCCACCTAAATCCTTTAATCGGACTTTCTCTTGGTAACAAAATAATAATAATAATAATAATACAAATCATGTAGAACGTGATTCAATTGAGCGTGCTTGGAAATCTTGCTAGCTTCCTTGTCAAGACTGTAAACTGGAATATTATATGAATGTGACGCTAATGGGTTTTAATAAATAGGGTAAATAATAAACAACGCATAATATCCCGATTAGAAATAATTTATTAAAGTCATTATAATTAGCGTAGCGATGAATTTCGATAACGATAATTTGAGCTTCAATATCTTACCCCTGGCTCACCAGCGGCCGAGTGGTTAAAGCCGCTGAACACTGGTAGTTCGGTCCGGGGTTCGAGTCCCGCCGAACGGGCTGGCTGCATGGGCGTTTTCGTGGTTTTCCCCATGTGTAACGTGGATACGAGCCAGTTTCCCTTAAAAAGACCTCCACGGGGCATCCCTCCCTTTCCGTGTAGTGCCTAAGGGCGGAGCACGTTATAAGGAAAAAAAAATATCTTACCCCTAAAATCTACACAATTTCATTCTGTGATACATTGTAATTTACTAATACTATAATTACTAATATTGTAATTTACTAATACTATAATTACTAATATTGTAATTTACTAATACTATAATTACTAATATTGTAATTTACTAATACTATAATTATTAATATTGTAATTTACTAATACTGTAATACTGGCTTATGTTCTACACGACTTTCTCTGCAGCACCGCACTTTTTCGACGAAATTTGTACTATTTTTTGCTTATTGAAGTGACTAATGGGCGCACTGAAATTTCTGTTTCAGTCCTTTCATTGCTATCTTTTAGGATTCCAAGTATTTTTTTTTTTTGTGTGTGTGTATGTGTGACTTACACTAACATTGTCACACACAATAGCGATGTTTTCGGCAGACGGACTGGATCGAGAGTGTGGCGATTTAATTTCTGCTGTGAAACCTGTGTCCTCAGATTTCTTTACCAGTCTTCGAAGTGTTGTTTCATTAGGTGCACTTTCACGTCCAAAGATGGCGAGAAGCATCTTAACAGTCTGTTTATAACCCTGGGGTTCTTGTAATGCAAGTAAGCTGCAACGAAGCTGCGAAGTGAACTGACAGTGATAAAATGCCAGTGTTATCAGGTCAAATCCAACTCCTGTTAAATCCTTTACCTGTTTTAAGTATGTAAAAATATTTTCCATTTTCTAAAAATGAAGTATTTGAGTGGGGGCATATTAAAACCGGCGCTTTTGTTGGAACACCTATACTTATAGCTATTCTTATTTCTAAACTGATGTTTTCTGACGCAGAAAGTGTTTCTAAACATTAAACTTTTAATTTATGTTGCATTGGATAACTTAAGGTGACAAAATTGACGATATGCCATAGACGGATGGAGAACATTTTGGAACGAATTCTTACCGATTTGGCTCAGAATGTCCTCAAAGGCAAGCCAAAAACTATATAAACCCTGCCTGTACGAGGAGTAACAGTCTTGTCTAGTGTCGACTGGGTCGTCGAGAATACCGCGAATTGGTGCATCGTTGAGGCTATCGAGTGAGTAGTCGAGTGTATTGAATGTGGAGAGTCTCGAGAGTACGTTGAGTTCCGAGAACGACCGAACCGTGTCGGGAGTTGTACTCTAGAGCTTGGCCGTGAAGTTGTTTTCACCGTTATAGCCTGATAGCCTGAAGGCTGTGTTACTGATTGTTTAGCACGTTTGTCGTAGTTTTCGACGATTGTAAACGTGTTTTTGGAGTCGTTAATCACTCCAAATCCACGAACCCGTCAGAACGCAACAATATGTTACATTGTGCTGTCGATCTGAAGCACTCTATATAAAAAAACAAAAAGACGGAACTTTATAATGATTTTGCTTAATTAATAATACTAATGCTATGCTAGAGTACTCTATTCGAAACTGGAAATCCTGGATCTACTCGCAAATTGGATAGGAAGCTATATAAATCAACTATTCTGTCCTCTGAAGTTAGACGACTTTTTCTCCTCTACGATTTAAGCAAAACTAGCTTCTGTTTAAATGCACATCATTCATGGAGCCTCTGGAATAATTATATATACTATAGATATTTGGAATAACTATGATCAAATGTATTCAAGCACTTCAAGGAAGCAAGAGATTTACCCACTGGCATAACAGGGCTCTCAGAAATGGATATTAAAACTAGTAGTCGTGATCAGAAACACCACGATAAAGCGTAATACGCGGAACGGATCAGAAAAGTTTGCTCAGTGAGTTTGAAAGACTATGTTATGGTTATTGGAATATGGCAAAGAACATTACGGCTATCTGCCTAAGAAGGGATGCCTTTGTAGAGGACTTTCTAAGGGGAACTGGCTCGTATCCTTATATACATGTTCGCTCGCCTGTAATTGAACCCGGGAAAAGCTTCCAATATAACCACTCGGCCACTGTGAGGGCTGAAAAGAATAGAAGTGCTTCCATTGTGGAAAATTCTTTCGTGACATTTTGTTAAAGATAACCGTGAGACATTAAGCTTTGAATGACATCATTCCGAAGCGAAATGTTTCAGGAATATATGCCTGTACACATAGTTAATTCGACTACGTAGCTTCACTGAAAGGATCTGTAGAATGGTTGGTAGGGAAGTGAAACAAACTTGTATGGATATAGGCAAAAAATTTGTGGTATGTCTCCGATGATTCTGGAAGCAATATCATAGCAAATGCAATTTACTGAGAGCTGCAAAACTTGGGTTTTATAGGGTTAGAAACTGCGAACAAGCCATACATTAGCACAATTAACGTCAAGTAATACGTACTGGAGTTTGGAAATACAGCGAATTGTTTTATGTAGAGCTATGAATGTTTCCTGTTTCAGCCTAATAGGGTTCAGTTTGTGGACCATATATTGCTAATACATGTTTTTCTCATATGCATGTTGTTTCTGATATGGAAATTCTCTAGCAAATTCAGAGTCTTCAGCTTAATCTTATAGAGCATCTGTAATATATAATAAAACATCATTTTGCAAACCAAACTGTTTTGCCAGATTCGCTGATAGAATTATGTGCTACTCTTCCTCAGAAGGCAGAGAATTATTCCGCGGCAAGTACCAACTGTCCACTGTCATCGTCAAGGGGAATCTCTAAGAGGCGCATCAGCGACTTGAGCCTTAAAAACACTGAACTGATAGTTCGACCTATGTTTGAGCTGGCTGCGTGGGCGTATTTATGGTTTTCCTCGCGCGTAACGTGGATTAGGAGCCAGTTTTCCTTGGAAAGTCTTCCACGAAGGCAGCCCTTTCATGCTTGCTCCTAATCCCAAATAAACGAACTCACTTCATGATAATCTGTACTATAAAGGCATGTATACACATTATAACTCAATTTTATAAATTTACGAATACTTTTTGATCACATAATTCATTTGTGCCCCCATATATAAAAAATAATTCATAAATTTAATTTAAAAAATACCACTTCGCTGCTTTGGCTAGTCTGCCTTTTATTTTTCAAAGAGACTGCGACGCCTTTAAACTAATTGTCTCAGTTTATCTCTTTTAATAACACTTGGTATTATATACGACTCCTAGCTAAAGGGGGTGCTGAAATGCTAAATATCAATTCATTAAATTGCTTCTTTTAAGCAGAGGTTATGGCCTTTAGGTGAGGCTTATCATTAATTCATAATTAGATTAAATTAAAATATAAAGACCAGAATCCGCCAGACATTTTAAAAGACGAAATATTTTAATAAAGTGTAATTTACAATGTGTGATTATAGCTCAAATTAGTGCGATAGTAGCTAAATGTGATAATAGCTCCGTATGGGAAGAAATTAATTGAAATCATAACGTCTCCTCCCTTTGACCGTTAGCTCTAAAATGATAAAAATGTATTTTTATAAACTTCGTCTGCATGAATGAATGTCTGAATTTAAATTATTATCTGTTCAATTTTATGATAATTTACACCTTGTACTTGTTAATTTACACCTGTTACAAATACTAGAAAATCATTCCCAACACTCCTTTACCAAACTCGAAAAATACACATGCATTTATTTAGACTATACTTTAATGTGTTTTATAAATTAAACAACAAAAAGTATAGAAAATCTTAACCACTAAATAAAAAGCTGACCGCATATCCCTTCGAGTCCATGAAACTCCTTTAAGAATCCTTCAAGGTTGAGAATCGCTGATATATGTTGTAATTTTTTAAATAATTTGTGTCAAAAAATAAGGCGTTTATGACTTGGAACAAAAAAGCATCTGGACACCCAAAAAGCGTTGTGTTCAATATATAAGCGGGAATTTACGAACATGCGCCAACTAGCTCGCAACTCGTTAAAACCCTTATAAGAAAAATTCTCTTTTATTTTTTTTCTCCTGAAAAGTTGCTTTTATTAGCATGAAGTCTACTGTAGTAACAACGATAATGTAATGCTTGCTATATCTGTCTATATTTGAAACATTAAAGGACTGGTCGCAATTAAACGCTTAACATCGATGCCATATGAGTAACTAATAAGGATGTCAAATTCTTTATTTCACAAAATTTCTCCGATAAGAAACATTTGTATAATACAATATTTGTTATTGTCTTATATTTATATAGGTATACGAACGGCATAATTTGTTTCTCTCGAGTCGTATAGCATTTCTTTTATATAATAATTTTCCATTCTCTCGTACTGGAGAATTAGATAAGATTACAATCTTTTCAGCACTTTGTTATTTATGAAATAAACCGAGAAGGATTTCTCGAGAACAGTTTGTTTATTTTCCATTCCATTGTTTCAAATACAAGTGTAGACTGAATAAAAAGATGCATTTCGTGCAGATGTATTTGCGTCTAGACTGCATTACTTATTATGATTAGAAATTTAATAACTAAGGAAAGAGAAGCTTCTCTAAGTTCTGAGTAGGTAATTCATTTCTCACTAGGGACTCAATATCGTATTATTACGATATATTATTAAAAAGTTTGATACGTATCATTCCTTACATTTAATAATTGACGGCGGTAGGTTTGCAGATTATTAGACTAAGCATCATTTTTAAAAACATTTATTTATATATTAATATTGTGTGCTTATTTAGATTGCTTATGTACGCGCATGTCTTTGTTCTTGGCACGCACGTAAAAACATTTTGGAGGGCTATCATCTAAGAATTTTCAATTCAAGATAATTGCAAATAGTTGACAGCAATTCCTTATTTGTTTAAATTAAAAAAAACCTCCATCCAGATTTGAGCTATACTTGTTCCGTTCAGCCATATTAATGACTTATTTCTTAATCATTGTTATGCCAAAATTGAATAAGCCTAGATGAAATTTGGTTGCAGTTTTTTAAACGTAGAAAACCTTTCCTCGAGATGGACTATACGTATTCTACTGGATTACTCACAGCTGAGTATTTATCTGATTGTGGAAAAACGTTAATTTTATTTTTCTTATCCTTATAATGTCTCCGTGTCTTATCCTTATAATCCTCAGCAATGAACTCTTCATTTGAAAATCAACTTCAGAAATTTTCAAAAGAAGATCTCGACTTGAGCATTAAAACACTGGTCTTTTATTCATGGATTTTTCCATAATGGACAGCTTTCATGGGCTTCCGTATCAGGCGGCAAATTGGTCACTCGCCTCACTTCGGGTGGTAATATGATCTTAGTAACTGTTATCTACGTATGTCATTTTATTCTTAAAACAAACTTCATGTAAAATATTTTGCTACGTAAAAAAAAATCTATTTTTTCGAATGCAGCTGAAACGAACTATTCACTCTCTATGATAATGATTCAGAATTAAAAAACAACGATGAATTGCGTGATAAATACAAAATTTCACTTTTTAAATTCATACCTAGACATTTTTCGGATGGTTCAATAAGTGAGCAGGAATAAAAATGCTTTTGTTAGGCCATTTACTTAAGAAATGAAAAATGCTCAGTTACTGAAATGTTAATATATCTGCATATTACTGCTTGATGTTTAAAATATCCAGAGGCCTTTGCAACAGCAAAAGAATACTCAAACGCCGCTTAGCTAATGACAGAAAACGGCAGTGCAACTCTTAGACAAGGGAATTAAGCAAATAAACGTATTTTAATGTGTTGTTAAATATATGTAGTATTTCCTATCTATATAAAGTATGAACATACACCACGCGTATATATAGTATATATATATATAATGTGTGTATGTGTGTTAGCGGCAATGTATGAAATCCGGCATTCAGTAGAATTCCTAAGCATTTTCATAGAATGTTGAAAGCGTATAAATGAATGAAACGATTAAATGCAGGCAAACTGACACATTGTCTGGGCACTCTATAGAATGCCAAATGATAAGCAAGCAACGCATGAAATACATCTCCGTATTATATACAATGTCTAGGTAAAGTACATAATAATTCGTGCAATATATTGGCAGTTGTAATGAGTGTGGCAGAGGATATTTTCTACGGATTTGAAGTTCTGAAAGACTTTTAAAGTAACTATATACGAGATTACAATCATTTTAAGTTCTAAGAACTTACTTAGAGCTGATTAATATTAGATCACGAAATTCTTCTCTGGTCAGTTGCAATTGCTCAGTTCAAGTATGTGTGAAAAACAAAGTCCGAGATATGAAATGTCTTTGTGTGAAAAAGTAATCAAGTGAATTCAAGGTGTCATTCAGGTCTACCATGTTGCAGCAAATAGGTTAATTTTAATTTCTTATTTTTTATATGAAAATTTTATTTTCTTTAATAAGAAAGGAAAAATTTTGTTTCGTACAACTTTCATTTTTATGTATTTTCAATAAAAAATTTTAACTATACTGTTCCAGAATTTTTTCAAAATAACATTTGTATTTTTGAGGAATGAACTTTTTTTTTGAATAATATCTAATATCCTTCTCATGTCCATTTTTTTATATTTTTCCTAAAGAGCATTTGCATTCTATACAATGCTTAGGAATTATATGCAATACGTAGGTAAAATATATAATAATTGTCATATTTCATATTTTGCTTAAAAACGCCAGGCATTCTATAAGGTATATCTCCCACATTCTTAGCGTGCCTTCGTGGTGTAATGGTCAGCACACTGAGCCGGTATTTCAGAGATCCGTGGTTCGATCCCCGGCGAAGGCAATGCATATTTTTCATCTCTCCTGCTTATAATTAACCTAATGTCTCTACAATTCTACAAAGTGCCTGCATTTCATACTTTAGCGGCAACGGGTATATATATAGTATATATATATATATAATTTTAGAAAATAGCACTCGAACATGAGACCTATTTGGCCAATTTACTGCCATTCTTTGTAATTTATTCTGGTGATTTCATTATGTAATTTAGCTTGTGCTTGTAAATGCTTTTAATTTTTTTTGAGTTTTTTTAATACCAACATTTAGTTTTTTTTTTTCAATTACGTTTACGTTTTTAGTAATTGATCTTTTGTTCAAAGTATTTTT
>KK115170.1:267794-294527 GCA_000611955.2 Stegodyphus mimosarum
TTTCAAGGTTAAAACCTGCGCATCTAGCTGCAAATTTTTATTACACTTTTAATTAGCAAGTAAGAATATAGAAGCTATGGTACATTCGAAACCTCTAAAATCCTATTTGTAAAAGCACAGCAGTGCCAAAAAATTACATTATCAAATAGAATCAAAATACCATTTATAAAAATACCATTATTAATAAAACATGACTTAAAAGAAAAAAATAAATTGAGACTAATAATTGAATATTTATAAAAATGTGGGAAAATATATATGTAATATTTTAAGTGCGTAGGTGAAGGCATGAAGAAGACGTTAACAAAACTGAAAGTTGGCAAATAACCACTTTATTTTTACACATTTCAAGTCATCTCTTTGGCAAACAAATTACTTTTTAATCATCGTCGAATACAATAAATTTGTATGTAACAGGAAACATGATACGACGCCATTTCAGGCAGGGAAGCATAGCGGCGCACAGTTCTTTGCAGGGTAAGAAGCCAGGAAGAAAAGGAAGGCGTAATTATTCGTGACTCAGTATTTATACTTCGTAGGTGCGTATGCAAAGCTAAGCCATGATTGGTTAATTTTACTTTTAGTTACCTTTTTCAAGCAATGTTATGTAATTTGGAATGATCTCGAATTTGGGAGAACAAATGAATTTAGGGGGCAGAACACCAAATCTAGAATGGTTAATTTTGAGGTTGCCAATTATTTCTTAACATAGCTATAGTATTTTATTATATCTGATATATATATATATATATGTGTGTGTGTGTGTGTGTTTGTGTATAAAACTTTGTTATCGACTGAATAAGTGAAAATTATGGTAAATGTAATGCTTGTTATATTTAGCATATTTTCACTTTTATATCAGTTAAATCCACCTATTGTAGTTCTAAAATAAAACGGCCGAAGTCACCCTGTTGAGAAAGATTTTTTCAATTTCTGAGTTAATCCAATTTACTCGTTTAAATACGTGTGCGTTTTTTTTATCTTTGCGTAATCTTGCAGAATTTATTTTGGAGTATTTGTTAAAGTACTGTTTTTTTTTAGTTCTGGAATTATATGTTAACACCGTTAATTTTCATTTTTATGGTTTGATTGTGATGTAATTAAAAGATTTGTAATATATATACACACTCTGTTCCAAAAGTTTATAGACAATTGCATTTTAATAAAAACAAAAATGTATAAATTACCCAATTAAAATATGTTTGTTTAAAATACATGTGCCTTACATTCGAGTAAATATTTAACTAAAATATCATTTTGTCATATAGAAGAGATAAAAATCGAAAAAATGTGTGTCCCAAAAGTGTATAGACAAATGTAATTTTGCACAAATTGCTTAGCCAACAATCATGATGGAGAACTTGAGCTTTTTATATGATAATGCCCTCATTCAGACCTCCAATTTAAAAAGGCAAAAAGATCATTTGAACTGTGTTTAAATATGTCTAAAGCTACTCAAGTTTCTGATGCTAAAGTTAATAGGATTCCGAACTTTAAATTGCACGGTATGTCTGTTGAAGAAATTTCGAAACTTCTGAATTGATCTGTGAGCATAATTTATCGTGTAATATCTCGTAAAATGCCACATCAGCCAAGGTGTCACGTTCTCTCGGGGTCTACCAGAACTCGGTAGACCCCGAGAGACGGACAGTCGCAATGATAGGCGGATACAAAGAATGGCTTAGAAAAAGCCTTTTCGCCAAATTATAAGGGTCTGTAGATTGCAAATATCCAAAAACACTGTTCGTAAGCGAATCAAGGAATCTGGCTACATGATTCACGTTAAAAAAACTCGATCTTTAACGCTCTAAAAGCTACACAAATGAACGAGGTTGCAGAGGGCACGTAACCACATGGCATATGGTGACAAATGAATCTCTGTAATTTTCAATGATGAAAAAAATAGAATCTAGATGGTCCTTTGGCGGGTGTTCACATTTCTGCCATGACTTAAGAAAACGCCTCGGAGTAATTTCAGTAGGAACGGTGGAGGTTCAACGAGTAAATGGGTTTCACTTTTCTAGATGGTCGGCAAGATTCGTCTAAATGCATAGAAATACTAAGACACCATCTTATACCATTTTCAGAAAACACTGAAGGACATAGTAGGGTGTACCAGCATGACAATGTTCCCATTTATACCTCTAACGCTACAAAAAATTACTTAGACGGGGAAAATATCACTGTTCTTGAGTGGCCACTAATGAGTTCCCACCTTAATCCGATCGAAAATGTGTGCGGTACTATGTCTCGGAGAGTTTACGAGAATGGAAGGTAGTTTTCTTTCGTGAATGCCTTAAAAGCAGTCATCGAGAGTGAATTGCACAATGTGGAACCAGGGTTATGACAAAAATTGGTTCTCTCGATGGAGAAAGGCATATTCGACGTCATACGAAATAATGGGACGACTTCCAAGTTTTAAGTAACATGAAATTGATCACAAGTTGTTAAAATGTTAATATTCCATAAATTTTGGGACGCATGTTCTTCTGTGTGCTTATTTTTTTTTCAAATACAATTTGCTATTTCAGTTGAATATTTACTGGAATGCAAGTCACATGTGATGTAAATAAGCAGATTTTTATTTGGTGTTTATGTTCATTTCTATTTTTCTAAAACACGTAATATGAGTCTGTAAACTTTTGAGACAGTCTTATACATTTTCCACTAAATCTGAATATTACATACAGTAGTATATGCTGTCGTAACTGAAAATACTTCACGCTTTATAGCTATTGATTTCATTGATCAGCTACCCAAATGTTATGGACTTCAACGCCATAGATAAGACAGTAGCATAAATCTTGGGGAAAAAGAATACTGCGAAGCAATTTGAGACGGAATTCAAAAATCAGTACCTGAAATTTAAATTGCTCTGCGGCACCATAAAACTCATCATTAATTAATCCCTAAAACTAATTAAGAAACTCTTTCAGTATCCTGTCACTTCCTGAAACTAATTAATAAGTAGAGATAACCTAAAACTACTTAACAAAGTCGCCTTTTCATTCGGGTGGTTAATTATACTGGGAATGTCAAAGTATCCAATCAGACCTTTGCAATAAATTATTCTTTAGAAATACTTTCCTTCTTAAAATCCAAACAGGAAAAAGGAAGAAATAAAATTAAACTTTATTATAAACGTGTGGCATCATTTGAATTACACGATATAAATATGAGATTTTAGCTCTTAAATGTAGGACAAGCGCAATCATGCAGCGTTATTAACTCAGGCCACATCGTCAAGGTCGCAATTTCTGATCTTATGCATAAGTAGAAATTATTCAAAAGCAACAACTGCCTTTGGGGATAGAGTTGCAAATATCAGCCTCAACGCGAACGAAAATTCTTGAGTTCAAATAAATTTATATGTAGACAGCCAAACATTTAAAAACCTCATTAAAACACGGAGATATTATATTTGTTATTCTTTGGATTAGCCATATCTGTGATGCGTAAAAAAAATAAGCTGAACTTATTTGTTTAATATCGAAGTTAATATAACTTATCTGATTGTGTTAATTAAATAGAAAATTTATGGAGGCCAAAAAGAAATAAAGTAATTAACTTGCCGATGTATAATGCATGAAACAGAAACCTTTCTTTCTTAAAAATTCTCAAAGCGAAGTTAAAATGAAAATTTATTAAAATGAATCGCAATAAATAAAATTTTCTGAAACAGTAATAAGTTATAAATAAATCATTATATGATAAAATCATCAAACCATTAAAAAATACAAAAGAAATTATTTGTCCTTCATATCCGTATATGCATTTTTATACAATACGAATTTATTCAGATATTGATTTTAAACTTTTATTTACTTAGAACTATATAATTAGTAAAATTTTATGATATTGTAAGCGTCAATCTACTGTAAGGCCCATTAGAAGCAGAAGGGGATAACAACGATCCAATTGGTAACTTAACTCGGATTCAAATACAGAAGAAAGGGCTGCTTCATGGGTTATTTTCGCAGTTTTTCTCATGTGTAACGTAAACACGAGCCATTTTATCTCAGAAAATCTCCAGAAAGGCATCTCTCCTTTCAGCAGATAGCCTTCGTCTGCATCGCCGTATTCAGTTCAACAAGCAAATAAATAAACTTGGCTTTCGCAATCAAAACTTACCCTCTTAAGTTAGCGTTTAAGCGTTTTATTGAGCAACAATGTTTTAAATCAATAATTAACAAACTGCTCTTAGAAAAGACATGAAAAAGTAGTAAAAAAAAGTCTAGCTTAGTAATTAATGAGAAAAATTAATTCCTCATTATTTATTTTTCGTCAGACTGATTTGATGTCTTTAACTGTACTGTTAAATATTCACAGGTCTTTTCTTAAAATTTTAATAAAAAATGTCCCACGTGGTTAAGACGGATAAATACTAGCAGTTCGATTCGGGTTCGAATTCCTGCGGAAACCCTGGCTTGAAAGGTATTTTTTATAGTTAACCGCGTGTATAATGTCAATACTAGTCAGTTTCTTTTAAAGAGTCCTTACCGAAGGCATTTCTTCTTTAAGGTAAAGTTCTTTGTCATATTCAAACAGCCTAACCTATCATAACAAAATAGGAGTTAATATTTTTATTTGGCTTAATTCCTTGTAAAATTCCGCAGAAAATGAAGTATCATTTCTCAGATGCTATTATTTATTTACATTTTTATGTGTTGGTTTCAGAATACAGTAAATATCCAGCAAAATATTTAACCCTGAGTGCAAAAAGTACTCCAAGTCCCTATTTGTTTCAAACTTTTTGTGTTTCAATTTAGTATAACGCTATTTTACGACGTCATTTACATACGCATGCATTTAGCCAGTAATAGTGTTGCCATGACAGCTCACTTAAGAAAAGAATAAATTGTAAAAATATCTTTCATTTTGGACATTTTAATTTATAATGGGGAAGAAGATAAAAAGAGGAGGAACTACTTCCCTTAAACTGGAAGCAGCCGGTGGGTAAAATGTGATCACAAAAACTCGGCACGAAAGTTGCGAAGGGTTGCCAAACTTACCAAAACTCCTGTCGCCAAATAGGAAGCGCTTCCGCCGCCAAACAGGAACACTGTTATATTTTGTATGGATCGAACTATCTAATCTTGTAGGAATTAAAACCGCAAGTGCGGAAATTCATATCCGCTGTAGCATTCGGAGTTATAATATCTTCCTTTGCATCACGCTGTCCATCGGTTTTGATATCATGCGACTGGTTTCAAAGCGCTTCGATAAGTTTCATTTCACGGTGTCGCGATATTCTGCCGGACCAATCGGAAGATCCGTTGTATTGTATGTTTAATCAAATATCACGTTTGTCTTACACTACAGGTACTCCCGCTCTCTATGACTTTCCGCGTTTTAATCGTAACTGCGTAGTTATTTAGGCGTCTAATATCGCTTTTGCGAACGTTCCTTAAACAAGAATTGTTTAGAAACACTTCTAATGGGCAATTGTGTAATGGGTGTATATTCTCCGAGTCCCGTTGCAAAATTCCCTGCTTAATCAAGTAATACATTTATTTGACTCGACTAATACAAAGATTTTCGATCATTTAATGTTTGAAATGTTTTAATTTAATGTTTTAGCATGTTTGAAAGCTAACTATAATACAGCCCTGGCTGCAGTTGTTCCTTTTGTGAGCAAGAATCGTTTAATGCCGTTTTAAAAAA
This sequence comes from Stegodyphus mimosarum, assembly GCA_000611955.2. Lineage (NCBI taxonomy): Eukaryota > Metazoa > Arthropoda > Arachnida > Araneae > Eresidae > Stegodyphus > Stegodyphus mimosarum. The sequence goes on from KK115170.1 coordinate 273,459, forward strand.
TTATCGTAAGTTTCACTTCTGTATAGTTAAGCTTATATTAAAACTTAACGTATGTATGCTCACGTATGTAAAAGATGACTCGCTTTCCATCTCATGCATCAGCTTAGTTATTTTTTTGCATATTTACGATGTTTTAGCCCTAGGTGTCATAGTTTCGAAGATATGCGTATATTTTTTAGTATATAATTTATTTCCAAGAATAGAAATATATTTTCGAAGTCCCTTTAATTAGATATTTCATTATCTGCTGCTTCTGTAACTGAATTAAAGGAAATCCAGATTAAGGAAATAATTTTCTATCAGCGTAATCATGCCAATAGAAAATTAATTCTTTAATCTCAGGCAAGAGTTCTGAATAAGTACGTATGTTTTTGGTTATATAAAAGTATTGCTCCTTTCTTCTCCCAATAATACACGTACATTTACGGAGAAGTGAAAACCGTTCTTTCTGTTGAAACTAAATGATTTCCTTTTAAAACTAGAGAAAAACTGCCGTTATAATTCCCTTAAAAGAATGAAGAAATTCCTTAAGGGAACACGGAAGTAATGAAACAGAAAAATCAACGAAAATACATCTTTCTCATTAGTCTGCAAAAATGGAGAAAGGCAAATACGAAAAGTGGTCTTTTTACTTTCTCTTCGTTACACAAAATGCCAATAAGAAGATACATGCATCATTATAGAATAACATTGCATCATTGCATGTTTATTAGAAGTGGAAAAAGATGCTAAAGATTTTTCTATCTGATGCCTCAGACGCATTGAATCGATCACAAACTGCGAAAGAAAATGCACAAATTTTTTTTATAAGACAAAAGGTTTCTATTCATGTTTTATGTTACTTACACACAATGAAAAAAAGAGGTAGAAAGTCAAAATAAAAAAATAAAATATAATATAATATAATCTATAACAAACTCGCAGAAATATAAAATAGTTAATTTCTTATTTAAGCTAAAAGGAATTATTTAAAATATGAGTTCAGTCATCCAAAGTTAGTATGATAATTATAAAAATGTGTAAACGTGTGGATAAAAGTGACATGCATGATAAAATTGAAAAAATTCGAATGTAAAATACGAGACAAACTGGAATATTTTCAATTAAACTTGAGCAAACTAATTATATTGAATACTTATAATAAATTTTATTGTAATTTTATTAAGTATTAATTAATTTTATTAAATATTTCATTCTGTCTTGTATTTTGCGCTTATTTTTTTTCACGTGTTTATGTATTTTCACTGTTTTTATTTTTTGTGTTTACTCACTTTTACAATTGTCAAATATTATTAAGTACTTCTATTTAGCTTAAATTTGCAAATACAAATCTTTGTGTACATGTAAATAAATCACTTTATAAAGACTCTTTATAAACCTACGAAAAGGGGAGCTGTAAGGAATGGTTATTGTTGTCGCTCAAAATTTGGCGAAAATGTCTTATCAATAAGTTATGCCGTTGAAACTTTATACGGTCAGGAATGTAATTTGTGTGGTATGGTTTGAAAGTAAATTAAACATTAAATATTGAAACTTTTGTTAGATAAAACTTCTTACTTATGAATTTCTCTCTAATTTTATTTTATAAGGTATTTTTTCCTCCTTTCTACATGTTTTCGTGGTGCACTCGGCACAATCGGCGCGTATTCAAGAGGTCCTGGAGAGGGCACTGCTCATTTTTTATGTATCTTTATTCAAAATATCCTATTGTCTCCACAATTTAATGAATAAAAATAAAACTTAATTTTTTAATGATTTACTTGAGTATAATTTAATTTGTTTTTACAAGATCATTGATGTTAAGTTTATTTAAGTGGCGTCTTGAACGCTGATTTATCCCAGTTTCCAAAGTATTGATTAATGTAAAGTATTTGCTTGCATATCTTTGGCTCTCCATATTTTCATAGAATCACAAGCATCGGTTTGTAAAACTGAAATTAAATCTGATAAAACTTCGTCTATTTTTTTAAATATTTTCGCAGCTTTCATCTGCATCAGAGGATAAAAAGACTAAAAAGTGCTGTCAAAATGATACTGAATCTATGTCAAAATGATACTGATTGATACCCCTTAAAAGGGGGATATATAAGGTATTTCTCACGCCTTCGTAGTGTAGTGGTCAGCATTCTCGACGCGTATTCGAGAGGTCCGTGGTTCGAGTCCCGGCGAGGACATTGTACATTTTTCATCTCTTCTGCTTTAAAAAAAATATACCTAATTATTACCTACAAGGTATGAATGTAAAAATGTGAGTCAAAACATATAGTTTACATAGAAATTCCGTCATCGAATGTAAATAGGCAACCAAAATTAGCATAAAACGTAATCCCCAGTCACACCGCAACGTTTTATAAAGGGGCGTGCCGGACCTATGCGCCAGTTTTCAAGAAGCAGTAGTTTCGTGTAATCCGAGATAGCCAAAGTGGAAAGCATGAGCTATTATATTATTTACACAATGAAATGTGTTGGAGGGCTGTCGGAGATGTTGCAAGCAGGTGCAAGAGAATCTGCTGTTGCAAGAGAGTTGACTTTGCATCGTAATGTCATCAATATGCTGTGAAATTGTTACCAAAGGGATCAAGACCTCTGTAGAGAACGTGGGTTTCGAGGCCACAACAGCAGACGATCGCTTCCTGTTGCTATGTGCAAGACCCCCTAGATTACTAACCGCACGACCACTGGCTTCGCATCTCTATGCTGCAGAACGGCCCATATCCCGCCAAACTGTATTACTCCGACCGCGTGAAAATAGGCTGTGTGCCCGATTACCAGTGTTTTTGTTCCTTTGTCCCCATCGCACATCAGAGCGCGGTTGAATTTTGCCCTTGAACATCTCAGTTGGACACGAGAGCAGTGGGGCCACGTGCTCTTTACGGATTAGTCTCGATTTAACATCCAAAGAGCAATGATATGGCCTGAGTCAGTGACACGCTATCCGGCGCCAAACATCATCGAAAGAGTCTATTGCAGAGGAGGAGGCTTACTTGTATGGGCTGGGATAGCAATAAGCTGTGGCAACGACTTCTACGGGATTCCTGGTGGTTTCGTAACAACCATCCGATATCGCAACAAAATTCTACACATTCTTGCATGTCCTTTTATAGCTGCAATGGATAACGATGCGATATTTATGGACGATAACGATCGCCCTCATAGAACTCCAGTAGTGCGGAGTTATCTGGAGAGAGAAACCACTCCACTTCTGACATGACCTGCTAGATTAGCGGATCTGAATCCCAAAGAGCATGTTAAAATGACGGACAGCAGCTCGCAAGTGTGCCGCCAGACACGCTCCACTAGCTTCGCCACGCATTATTACAGGAATGGGCGCTACTGCCACAACAAGCAATCAGCGACACTTTTGTCATCTTGCCTCGCCGTTGTGAAACATGCACTTCAGCTATAGGTTATCATACCCGTTCTTAGCGTGTGTTTCCATACAATATTCTTCCATCCTATTTTGTCTTTCACGTTGTGATGGTCGTAATACATATATTTTTGTAAGGCTTTACTTTGTTTCCTGTATGCTCTAGTAATGCCACATCAGCCTCTTGGATCAATTTCAAGCACATGCATTCTATAGTTTTTGTTTTATTTCGTGTTTTGGCTTTGACACTTATTTTTTAAGCAGGAGTGTATATACGTATCCACGAAAGTTTTTACTTGGCTTTTATTTATGCAACCGTTGGAAGTAGATACATACTTACAATTACAAAAAATTCATTTTATATGACTCAAAGATTCATGTTTAGGCATTTTTTAATTTAAAAGGTTTTTTTTAATTACGGTATCTAACTTTTTATGCTTTTCTCCAGTCCGCGTACTTATATTTACGAAAATGCTGTACTCAGTGCTATATAGGGTGTATTAGTATAGCAGGGACAAATTTTCAGAAGAGATAGAGTACATTTAGAACATGGGATAACTCAAAAACGAGTGGCTTTAGAACGTTCAAATTTTGGATATAGGCCTGCTATAACATGTAGATGTGCCCCTCCTATTTTGATTGCATTCGGCCGCACCAAAAGTATATAAATATATATCCACTCTGTTATTCGGCTCAGTGAGCTCAGTTTCTTTATTCTTATATGTTGATAAATTTTCCATTTTATCATCTTATCATTAGCTTACATTTATGCAAGATTTGTAGAATTATCAACAATTTAAAAGTTGTTTAAGTGCAGCTCAGCCTAAACATTTTTCCTATGGCAGCCATATTTGTTTATATTTGAAACTAAGCAGAATAGTGGATTTGTTGCCAATCCAGAGAAACGAAGCTTCACAACAACAAAGATAACGCCTTCTTTTATTATTGCGAATTAAATAATGCTTAATCCGTTCTGGAATTTATTCGAGGAAATAAATCTTTAAGATTTACTTCGTAATTTCTTCTATGGCTTCTACAAAGACGTTCATTTAGTTTGAATTTTAATATTTTTTGCGAGTTCTACAATAGGAGAGGCAAAGGGTATAGAAATCTAAAGCTTTGTTACAGCTGTTTTGTCTTCCTTTCTCTTTCTTCGCGGATGTAATATCGGCTGTCTCCTGTGATGCAGTGTTCTTGGTTATGAGATGGCTAAATGAGCGATGGGTTTGGCCATTCCCACTTTGGAGAAAATGAGAAAGAAAGAGAGGAAACATATAGCAAAAATATTAAATTAAGTGTTCTTGTTCCATTCGGCAGTGATAGGAAAATTCTTGTCTTTGAGACTCCTGATCCAGAACGTAAAGACAGCATGCTTTTAAAAAAACTAACATGTTAATGTAGCGATATAAAGCACATTTTCTTATCAATGTAATATCACCTATACCTAAAATTCACATCTTTTAAAGTTAATGAACTATGAACCTATGAACAAACGAACACTCTAACATCACTAGCCCTGTCTGTCTAATAAATGTGTATTAATATAACACTGATAGATCAGACAATGAAATAAGTTAACGAAAACTCAATTAAAGAAAAAGAATTTACCTTTAAAAGACTAAAGTGAGAACCACAAGAAAAGTTCAAAATTACCTGAACTCTTTAATTATTTATGACAGAGGAATCGTGGATTATCTCTCTGGATAAAGAGCTATGTTCGTAGTCTGGCTGAGAGGAAGGGCGTCATGTTATACGTGGGGGAAACCATGAAAGCCTCATGCATCGCTGGGGACCGCTTCAAAACAGCGCTCCGCCATAAAGGTGCCGTAATTTTATGCTTGTCGGCTCTTTTCGAAAAAATAAAAAGTAAAGTACCTTTATGAGCATCTTTATGAGGTGCTACTGGTGCAGGCCGAAACAAGGCCGAAAACAAGACTGCAACCTTCTCTAGTTTTGAAGGAGAACACCAGAGAGGGCAGGCTCAGAATCTACCATCATCAATCCCTACCAGCAACCTATGGAGAGGATTTTTGCCTCGTCTCGTATTTTGAGAGTATGCTTACCGCACAGACACTATACGTCTGCAAACTTCTATCCATTATTCGGGATTTAAACTCTGGTCCATCGGTGCGGCAGTCAGAGGCACTGGCCATTATACCGGCTGCGCGGCTCTAAGGTGCCCCATCATGAAGGGGTCGCATGTTTATGCAGATCTTCATCTAACTCGTAAAAAGCAATCTTAATAAAGGTGTGAGTAATTTTATGCCGACACATAGCTATGTAAGTGAAGTTTTGGTTTACAATTGTGATTAGATATGCAAATAAAAATCCTATTTGTATAACGATGCCTCGGCATAAAGGTGCGGGGCTATATTTACAAGTCAAAAACTAATCATCATAACTATGTGAATACGTTTACGTCGTGGCATCGTTATGGAAGTTTGTCTGTTTTTTATTCTGAAACAGTGGTCGACTTGCCTAAAACTGCTGCACCTCTATGATGGACATCGATATGAAGGCGCATCCCATCCATTCATACTCCAGAAAAACCCAGCCCACGAGGCAAGTATTTTGACATTTTAACCACAAGCTTGCTGCTATCTGTCGAGAGAAATTTGAAAATATTGCCTTATAATTTGTGAGAGAAAGATCGCTTTGGTTGGTGGTTGGCTAAGAATAGCCTGCGTCTTTTTCTAATTGGAGGTGTCCAGTTTCAATGGAATTCGATTTCTTGGGAAAATATTTAGCTCCCTCTTTCAGGAAAGAAAACAAAAGCTTTTATTGCAATATAGAAGAATTCTGCCGCTTGGAAGAACGCTGCTTCAAAAATGTTGATGCTTTGCTTTCGCAAATGATAAGTAATGTAATTTTAAACATACTTTAGATCCTAAATCCGCCTACATTCTCAGTAAAACAGGAAATGGTTATAAAAGTCTCATATTTCACATTTGGTTTCGTTTTCTACCTCAGTTGATAAAGAAATTATATAATTTTTAACAAAAATCTAGAGTTTAAAGCTAGAATCTAATTTTTGGAAAATAGTGACGTTCTAGAAAATAACAGATTATATACTTGATAAAATTCAAATTGTGAATCTCTGATGACAGAGAAATAAGCGCAATAAGGAAGTAAATGATGTAAAAAGAGTTTTATAGTGAAATCTCGAATTCCGTGTAAAATGTAATAATATCTGAATTTCAGACACATAGTGTAAGGCATTCGAAAAGTAATGATGCCAATAAAAAATATTCAGATGCGTATTCGTTTAATTTTCCCCGAAACACCTCATCGTTATTATTAAAGACATAAAATTTTATACATAAACAAAGTGCAAGTTTTCAATAGGATTTAATCAGCCGACTGATGGTTTCTATAATTTAAATGTCCCAATTGCTGCATATTAAGGTTCATGACTGCTTTGTCATTACTTACGATTCGTGAGGTAAAATTCAAGCAAATTTTCGCAACTGTAATGAGAATAATTATATTTTTGGGGATTAATGGAGTAACCTGATGTCATCTAAAACCACTAAGCTTAAGATTTACATTTTAAGTACGTTTCTAATCTTTTACAAAACAATTTCTTTCGTAGTGTTGTTAATAAATCAACAGAAACGAAAACAAATAAGCTTTCTCAAAAGAATACAATAAGTTATTATTTATTAATACTGCAAAAATTCTTCCGTAACCAAACGAAATTATCTTTTTTAAATTCAGAACTAAATTCACTTATCTCTCTTTGAGAATTCATCAAAATTTCTGTATCTGCGATTGTTAGCCTTAACGGAACATTTAGATTGGATTTGGATTACGGCAAAATACACTAGGCTGCCTAAGAGAAGAAGCCCTTTATGAAGATCATTTTCACATTTTGAAGAAAACTGGCTCGTATTCAAATTACACATGAAAAAAAAACTTGAAAACTCTCATACCGCCAGCCTATTTGAGCCCGTATACAAGTACTGATGTTCAAAAATTTGACCGCTAGTGAGCTCGGAATATTTGCATTGAGCCTCATTGATTCATTACATAACTGCAGTGGGAAATTATGCTTCAAGCTAAAGAAAAGAAGTAAAGAATTTCAAATTAGTATTTGTGATGACTCATTTAAATTATAGTAGTTATTGAATCACAGAATGGGTTAAAATTATGTTTCTCACATCTTCTGTTTACATCGCACATTGGTGAATATTTTCTCCCTTCTTTACGAAATGAGATCTTCTTTCTTCACTTCACATCAAAAAGAATACTATATGGAACGTTGGAATCCTATACATTATCTTAGTCCGTAAAATACTGTTTGGTTTATTTATAAGTACTAGAGGACTGTTTGCCAACGGAAAGGGATGTCTTCGCGGAGGACTTTCTTAAGGAAACTGATTCGCATCCACGTTACACATGGCGAAAACCACGAAAACGCCTATGCAACTAGCCCGATAGCTGAGATTTGAACCCCGGAAGAAACTACCAGTGTTCAGTGACTTACCGCTCGGCCACTGGTAGACCTGCATAAATATGACCCGCCAGTAACGAAACTATTAAATGTATTGAGCACTGATAGTTTTGTTCCACAGTTTGATAGTTCGTTTTCGGTTTCCATGGACTTATCTAAGTCGATGCTTTGTAGTAATTTTAACTCCTGTACAGATTAAATCCGAGTTAATTTCGTTAAGAACAACTTCCAATATACTGTTTTAAGATCCATACAGAAATAACTGTGAAAGGTTTCGTCAAATCAATCCACCATGATCCTGCTTAGACATAAGACTATTTTAAAGCATGAGTACTCCCCTTTATCACTGCTGAAATTTTCGTTGTTGAAATTTTCGTTGTTGAATATAATCATTGAAATGATAAATCCCATGTAAGTATAACTATTCAGGTAAACTATAAGTCATTAACAAAGCTTAAGACATGCTGATTGTCAGAACCAGAGCATAATTTCCATTTTAAATACATCAAGAAATGTGCAGTCATTCTTGTTCTCGTCAAACTTCATTCACCAGCAGTAATGTAGTTATCTTAATGAGGTAGATGAGTCAGAAAGCACGCAATTCCTCCTCCCACATTACAAAGCTCTGCACATGAAGAATGGTACGAAAACTGTTCTCTCCCCTACAACCCAACTTCATCAAATGAGATTCCTGCCGTTGCAATCTCAGTCCCTCCCACCAGCAATAGCATCACCTTTCCTGGCACCGAAGGGTTGAGCTATTGCAAAGGATTCTTCTTTGGATCAGATTTGCAGATGTTGGAAAACCAGATCACACGTGGGCTGAATTTAAATGCGCTAGTCAGCGCGTAATGAGAATAGATGCTTTTTACACAGGGTTATCCCCTTTAGATTCTCTCTACTAATATATAAGTTGCCCACAGCGATCTTTACTAATAGAGTGCTGTTATGTCTATGTAACGAGACATTGTTCGATAAAAGGCTTAATTTACTGGGTTTTACGCAGCTTGATGTATTAGTTAAGAGTTTTTATTAAAAATCTCAGTGAAAGAAAGATAAAAAGCAATTTTTTAAAAATTGTAATTACATTCAATTTTAATTTCTCTGAAATGCAAACTCTGTTGATAAGAACTTTTCTCATTTAGGGCTACTAAGCCGCAATCTTACTCAAGTTCAATAAAAGTTTCAGCTAAAACCAAAATAAGGAATTTTTAAAAATTAAGAATAAGCTTTCCCAATCTTCAACATAAAAATGTAGAGTTATTAGGTACTTTAGCAGCAGGAGACGCGAAAAATGATAAGTGCCATCGCCGGAACTCGAACCCTGGACGTCTCGAATACGTGTCGGGTATGCTTCCAATTACACCACGAAGCATGCAGAAAGGATCGGAAAAATGCTTTATAATATAAATTCAATTCCAAGTGTAAAACGAATATTAACCAGGTTCACCGGATTCAAATTATAATGAAGATGAAAAGCTGATTACCTTAATTAATTCTGAGTTTAAAATTTTCAAATTCGATTAAATAACAAGTTAGCTGTCAGAAAAATAGTATTCAAACTGGACAGCGAAGTACTGGAATGAAGGGCTATCACATAAATAACTTTTACAACTACGTGATTAATTACAGTCACTTTAAACACTTCCAAGCAAATTTAATTTAACTGCATTAAATTTTATTAAATTACATTCAGTTATACAGAAACACTTATATATGTGTGCGGGTAATGCAATAATAAGAAAGGTATGATGAAATACCAGACAGAGTACTAATAATTATAATACCCATTAGTAAGTGGGGGGAAATACTGCAGCAGTAATGTAAAAATTCGAATGAATATGTGTGTGTGTGTATATACATATATATAACTTTAATTTGCAGTAGTCTAATAACTCTCAATTTAAGTTTGGCTGTTTCCCATTTCCATCCAAAAAATAGTAGCTGCTTGTAATAAATCGCTCTGAACTTCATTTTAAATTTAAGCCATCTGGTATAATTATTTCAAAACGCTCATGACGCAGATACTTACTTGAAAAGCTTCAACTAATAATAATTTTAGAAAGTTATTAATTAGCCAATCAAAGTGAACCAAAACCAAATTACTTTGATCGAGGATTTCGGTATCCCGTCAGAATAGCCCAAGACTATATAGCTTGACGAAGTAGTTCCGAAGAAATAGTCAAAGATTAAATGACCTTTATCTAAAAGAGCCCAAATTCAAATTCTGAATATTTATTAAAAACATATTTTAAGAAATATATATATACGATATATCCATCTATCAATTACAAAAGTAGTGATGATATGTAAGAAATATTTCGCTTAAAAAGTATTTTTAAGTGAAATCTTTTCGAAACTTTACCAAGGTCTTAATGTTCATGCGGCCATTTACAAAACCGGCTGCAACAATTTTATAATACCTAGCGTAGATTATTATAGCTTATTGTCGTAATAATAAGTATTTACTCTTTTTATTACTTGACGTTAATCTGTTATGTATCCACTCCATGATAATTACTTTTTAATACCTGCTGTGACCATTATGGCTTATTACCTGTAATAGTACTTATTTTCTCTTTTATGATACTTGACATTAATCTGTTATTATGCAAAAGCTGTACATATTCTGGTATATTGTTAAATGAGAGTTATTTACTCTTGAAATCCATTTTTTCGGGGCTACACTGACTACCAATAAGTATTTGGGCACCTGTGATAGAAAAGAAAAACAAACTTTATTCAAAATCAATAGTTGGTAGAGCCTCCACGAGAGGTAATTACAGCGTGGACCCTCCGAGGCATACTTTCCACAAGTCTTTGTATGACAGTAACTGGTATTTTCTTCCACTCGGCTTGGAGAAGACATAGAAGTTCCTTCACCGATTTTGCACGGGTAGTGCATCAATGAATTCGGCGATGCAACTCGTCTCAGAGGTTCTCGATAGGGTTCAGGTCTGGACTCTGGGCAGGCCAGTCCATTCGATGAACTCCATTGGCACCATACCAAGCCTTGGTTAACGTCGAAACATGACAGCTGGCATTGTCGTCCTGAAAGTAACAGGGGTCCAACCCGTAAAACTGCCACAACGTAGGAATCACATTGTCATCCAAAATAGTGAAGTATGCATCGGAGTTGAACTTACCATGAATGGGGACCAAGGGTCTCAGCCCATACCAGGAGAAACACCCCCAGACCATAATTCCACCTCCGCCAAACTTGACTGTTGGCACAATGCATTCTGGCAGGAGACGTTCCTCAGGTAGACGCCAGACCCAGACCCTGCCATCCGAACGGTAAAGGGTGAACCTTGATTCGTCACTCCAAAGAACCCATTTCCACTGATCTACGGTCCAATTTCGATGTGCTTTGCACCACATTAACCGAGCAGCACGGTTGGACTTTGTGATCAAAGGCTTATGGGCAGCAGCACGACCATGAAAACCAAGCAGATGTGCTTCCTTACGGATGGTATTCACTGAAACAATACTTCCGGATGCCTTTTGAAACTCCTCGTGGATGAGGGCCATCGGTTGGGTGCGGTTCTTCCGAATTTCTCTGGACAGCACTCGTCGGTCTCTATCTCCCAGTTTCGTTTGTCTGCCGACTCGGGGCACATTCCGACAATCACCGCTCACCATCCACTTTTTTAATCGCATAGGCCACTGTCGATTTGGGGTACTTCAGATCACTAGATATGTCCCTTAAGGATCGGCCACATGTGTGATACCCGATAATTATACCTTTCTCGAAATCAAAGAGCTCCGAACTGCGAGGCATCTTGCATGCGACTAAAGCCGATGCTGTTTCCTAAACGATATATACCGGCGGAGTCCGTGACGTACCTTGGGACCGCAGATATCGTCATTTGCATAGGTGTCCAAATACTTATTGGTAGTTAGTGTATTTTGGCGCTTGCTACAGTCTCGGGTTAATTCTGTCGCGTATTGGGCTATTTTCACGTGTCACAGGTTTAAATTCTTAAGAGACTCTAGATAGAGATGGAAAATACTTTATAAGAGGAATAGTTTCAAGGGACAGCTAAATAATAAGAATTATGCTTTTCATCAAAATACTGCATAAGCAATGAAACATATGCCTGAACCATTCATACATATTTGTTTTTATAGTTGGGATCAGAGTGAAAAGTCAATCCTCGACTCCTTTAGGTAATGCAATGTACCATGTTACGGCCTTTCCATGTATGGGATGTAGTTTGTAACTTATAAACCGTTTCTTTCTGTATAATTTTCAAAATAATGTTGTCCACAATAAACAGCGAGTAACGGAAAGTGGAGATATGGGAGCGCAACTGCAATCTGCTTCTTTACTGAGGAAGGTAACTCATTACTCTTGAAGCAGTTATGTAGTAATTTTATCTCAAATATTGACCTTGCTGTAAATGTGTTCGAAATGCTCTAGCTTTCCATTAATGTTAGTACTCCAATTTTGTTAAAATTGCAGGATAAATGAAAGCAAAAATTATTCTGAAGGATGACTGCTATATCACCGCTTTGCCGTTTTGAAAACAGTTGAACGAAACTGCATTTCATTACCTTCATTCCTCAAACTTTACAGAGGAGTTAACGAAATGTTTTGGGGGCCTGAGAATTTAGTTGCCATTAAGTGGACTTTAAAATTATTAAAACATGTACCTGTCTTGCTGCTGCAAAGAAGACGATTTTACAATGTTGGGAGTAGTCGTAACTCAAGATTCGTGTTTTTCGAATTGTGCCACTATTGGGCTGCAATAGTGCCACATAACCTCTTTTCACAGTATCCTTTTAGAAAGTGCGTTTTCATAAGTGCCTTTTAGAAGTATCTTTTAGAAAATAGAACATAATCAGAAATTTTTCTTTTTAAAATTCTCCAGAACTTTTGTTGGGAATAGAAATCTGGTAATTTTATTTAGCTTCTTATCATCTATAAAAATGCCACCATAGCTTGGAATCAATTAAATGGTAAATTTATTTTCTGTTTACACAATGTCAGGATCCAATGTTAATCCATTTTATCTTCTGCTTTCGTATCGTGCCTAAATTAAAAAAAAAAAAAACTGATGCGGACACTACATGACTTCCTTCTACGAACTATTAAATTATATTGTTGTGTAGCGAAATTAAGCTAATTAATTCATTTATATTCCAAATTATGCTACACAATGTGTATTTATTTTTAATTTCTGTGTTAGTTTGGTTTAGCTTAATTAGAGTTTTGTTCTTAAGATAGTAAGTTCGTACTTTCGTTTTCGGAAAGCGATTGGCAGCAAACAGTGGGAATGGGGGGGGGTGTTTTTTATGTTAAAATCTGGATTTTAAAATACTTAATTTGAGTTTATACAATTATAATTATACTAGAAGTAACAGAAAGATTTTGTACTTTAACTGATTGTTTTAATGTACTAAACACTAAAAGCTGTAGTTTATATTCGGCGTTCTTCTAAGGCACTAATATAACAATATATATATTTTTGCCGCACTTCATTTAAACTTATTTCTTCGAATTATTTAACTTAAATAGCCGATTCCTCAAGGCAAGCTGAAAATGACATCAGTAACTGCAAATTTGGGAATTAAATATCCCGTGAATTTTTGTCATACGGATGTCAAAATTCTTATAATTCTATTTTTTCATAACGAGTGTAAAACTTTTCCAAATATAATAATAGGAACCCGAAGACCACATTAAAAATTAGATTTCGCTATTCGTCGGAAATAATTTTTTTTTAATCTGACATTGTCAAAACATGAATATTTTCGTCATTTAAAACACTTCTGTAAGTGGAAGTATATGACTACGACAAATGACTGCGAAAATAATGGCCGGGTATTTATAGATACATGTATATATGAAATAGAATGACTTAGAGAAAGCTGCAGTGGACTGCCGATGGTTCTTTGCGTTGTAATAACTTGGAAAGGCGTTACTGCGTAGTTAGAAGGATGACACTCGAAGACAGATGTAGCCGTAAATTCCACACATAATTTTATTCCTTCATAACTAATTCTTGGGAAATATATTCTTTTCATTTCACATCATCACTGTGGGTGCGCCGAGCACTCCTCAATTTTATACAGGCTATATTTTCAGAATAATGGGTAACAGCTAGCAGAGACTTGAGCTACACGCCAGGGAGGGAAGTAGCGTCTTAATTGCAAGACAGTTAAAAGCAAATAGTGCGCAGTTATCCAGCATGAAAGCTCGTCCGCCGCTTTTGCGAATGGCACAGACTGTCCTTCATCGATGGACACACTTGTATCATCGATAAGCAAGTTGCCGTTGTTTATTGATTGCAAAGTTTTCAAACAAATAAAATTCAATGATTCGTTTCCTCATGTGCTCTCCCATACGTAATTATTATTTTAAATCGTACATATACAATCGCTAGGTTCTGATATCTATTTTATAATCATGCATTATTTCTGCTTAGACAATGATACAGATATCTATTAATTTTCATTATTTTTTAGACTCATTACATGCACAATTGCTGTTTTTTATTAACAGAGAACTAAACTAAGTATATTAATACCTTTTTATCATTGCATCAGCAATATGAGCCAATTTCTGTTTATTAAGACTTTTATAACGGTCTTACGATGAATTAATTCGAAAAATAGAAACAATTAATTGTATCATAGAAATTTATTCACATTGTCCCCCAATCTCGTATACAACAAGAAAAAATTAAATATGAAGTTAGGTCCTTTTCCTTTCTGCAAGATTTTCTATATATAACCTTACCACAATTCCGCATAAAACTTAAACGAAGCATCGAGACTTCACAATCGATTGCAAAATGCAAAGTATATCAGCTATCCCCATCGATGGGGTGAAGAACAGTATGCGGCATCTGAAAAAACGGCGACCTGAAAGCTCACAAAGAGAAGTTCACAAAGACACAAAGCTCACAACGACTTTAAGTTACTTATTAAGAGAAAGTTTCAGTTCTGGCGTTCAGTCCCCAATTAGCTACGTCATCAGCGTTAAGCAGTGCAGATAAAGCCATTACTATTTTTTAAATACAGATGGGGAATAAAGAAGCTATTGCTAGTTTAAATTCTAATTTTGATTTGCATATTTTTTTATTTTAAAAACACGCACGCACGCAGGCAAACAGACACATACAGACAGTCAGACAGACAGATTCAGTATTTGGAACATTACTGGCAGTAGAAATCTAATTATTCGATTGAGCTTCTTGCAATATATAAAGACAAGGCTATTGCTTTGAATAGATTAAACGGTATGCTTATTTTCTATGTAAGCTATGTCAAGATATAATATTATATCCATTACATCAGTGTCAGGATATAATAGATATAATGTAATGAAATATGGCATTGATGCATGTTTGATGCCATACTGCGTGATATTATATCTTATGTATTTTCTGCTTTAAGAAAATAAAACTATAGCCGAAAAACTTTGCATTTTTAATTCCTCAAGATTTATGTTCTATTGGTAGTAGAAATTTGATTATTTTATTTAGCTTCCTACAATCTCTAAAGATAACGTAACGGCTCGAAATCAATTAAACAGTGAATTTGTTTTCTATTTAACAGAATGTCAGTAATTCGGTGCACTTTAAATTCCCTCGTCTGTCTTATTTAAAATGTTAAAGGTTTAATCCGTCGCTCGCCGATGATTACTTTACCCTTTAAGCAAAGTGCTTGGGGTCTTAAAATTAATAGGTCAACAAGCGACTTCGAATAAACCTTCTACAATAGAATTTCAATTCGAAAGTCTATGATAACGTTGGCGTTTCGTCTTCAGTATTATTGTTAATAATGAAATATGGCGCTACTGGAAGTGTGAATGAAATAAAACAGAGAAAACTGGAGTTTGAAATTAATTTTCGTTGTGTTACTTCCTCATTCAATTTACTTAATTTGGCGTGCCATTTTAAGCGTTTCGTTCTTTGTGCCCAAGTTATTTAAACTGTTTGCATAGCTGCATTATGATATTTTCGACTGACAGAAAACACTTCTCGAGTTATTTTCAAAAGGAAAAGTTTTCTACTACGTATATTATCAGCATATTATTGAATCGCATAATTTTGAGGAATTTAATTTGTATTAATTAATTTACAATATTTTAATTTAATCTATTATATTAATATTTTAATGGCGTGACAGGAAACAAATCTATGCTACGACAGGGTCCTAAATAAAAACTTACCCTAGCTATTGAAGATATGGATTATTTGTATCACAGAATACGGAGCAGCTACCAATCAAAGAGGAGAAATACCGTCATGGGAACTGGCTCTCTTTGGCTCATATTCACTTCGGTAAAACCATGAAAACTTCTGTGCAAAGAGAAGATTGAATCCAAGATTTGAATCCGAATCTAACTATACAAGTGTTTAATTGTCTTATTCCTCAGCCACTGGTAGTGCCGTTATTTGTGGGAACGTTATTTGTGTTAACTGTGGGTGAAATAATGACATTGCTATCTGTAAGCACTACAAATGCGTAAAATCGTGTTTCATTCTGAATTAAAATCAGTATCTCACTAAATTCCGTTTCTATAGTAATTAAAAACAACTATTAACCGTTTCCCTCAATTTGCTTGAAAATGCATCCGTTCAAGTAAAACGACAGTTGGCCTTCACCGTAGATAACTCGGCTCACCAAGTCGCCGATGTACCCAATCGGGATGATTATTCCTCTTTTATTCACTTCAATGAAAAACTTCAAAGTACTTTTTCTACCAGTGTTTTCCGTTTAGCTTTCAATCTAAGAAAGAAGAAATATACATCTAAGAAAACTAGATATATGTGAGTGGAAGCGAAATGTACGTAGCTCACACGCCATACTAGTCGATGTTTTCAACACTTTTTCCAGCTTTCAATGAGGAGCTTAGAAATAAAAATTAATCAGATACTTGGACGCAACAGTTTATCCTCACAAATTTCCAATGTTTGGGATTCAGAGAGTAAAACTAAATAAGAAAGTTTTTCAATTTGGTTATAAATAAATAACCACCAGATGCATAAACTTAAGTAAATTTATATGTGGTCTCTGTTTTGATGTCAAAATATGAATTAATGAAAAATAAGTAACGCGTTATATCGTTCCTCTTACGCGTGTCCCTGAAATTTTGTGATTATAGGACTCAGGTTTAGTGAAAGAATGATTCCCGGTGAGGGCATAGCTGCCTTTTCACTTTTCCACATTCAAAAATCGTATAATTTATATTACTTCATACTAGCTACAGTTTTCCAGTTGAATCAAACTGCATATTTACTGTCACAAATAACTACAATTTAGACATCAAACACGAATTCGAATATCAGTTATCCGCTTTCATGTAAACATATATATGAACACACATACATATATATGTAATAATAAAAAAAAATCTGAAGTAATGAGCAGGAATTTTAACGTCGTAGAAGTGTTGATCTATAACGAATAGGAAATTGGAGGCGAAGGCAGATTAAATCTTCATTTTTTATTTCCGCTTGTTGTGGCCACAATCAACTTGGCACATGAAATGTGCCTATTCCAAAATAGCTCACATTTTAGATTAATTTTCAGTAAGTAAGAAGAAAGTAGCAGACAGCAGTCCAACTAGAACGAAGCGTAAAGAGCAAGTGCGTTACTTTCAGGGTGAAATCCCAATGTAGACTGAGTTAGTTTTGGTTTACAATGCATTTTGATTGGATAGTTAATACTTCTGTAAAATTATTATTGGTTACTTGACTTTTAGTTCCATTTACATCATCAGAATTATGTAAGTGCTATATGGCATGGATCAATCTAGAAATGACGCAGTACGTAGAGAGGTTATTATTTTTAGAATTGAGAAGAGAAATTTACGTTGTTAATTTAATCTTAGACATATTCTTTATTTTTCTTACATATTCCGCCTCGTCAAGGAAAGAAAGGCGTAGCGACAAAGAAGTCTTTTTAAAGGAAAAGCGTTAAAGCAAATGAAGAGAAATAATTTGAAAAAATACCAATTTTGAAATTTTGACCAAAAAATACATTGCAAAATATTAACATATATAATTGTTTAAATAATATTTTAGATTCCTTTAAAAATTCAGTCCAAACGTTTTTGTAATTTGCAGTCCATATAATTAAATTTCTTCAGAGAAGTCCTTGTAAAGCTTTGAACACAATATATCACAGTTGAAAAACCTTTGCACACATATTACTGATTTTGAATAATCAAAATAAATTTCAAAATTTTCAGAACACATCTAATTTTCATTCTTATAACTTATATTTTAACATCATAAATTTGATAATAATATTGCTAAAATTATGGTTTTACCAATATTGTCTTTCATTTGCAATTTCTGAATTTAACAAACTGAAAGGCCTCAGTGGTTAGAAATAACCTATCATCCTTCTGCCGTGGTACTTTGCAAGTGCTTCAAAAAATAATCACGAGTAGTTTTTACATAATATACGTAATCTCCCGATAAATCCAGAAGTTCAAATGTCTAGTGAAAAGGAATATTGAATTTGGTTCGGCCATCTCTACAATATTTAGAAAAAACAAGTGCTTTAAATCATCAGTGAATAACCTCTTAGGAGATTCAGCTTTGCAGTGGGTTCAAGGTTACAGTGGATCTGAGTTTGTGTTTGCAAGCATGTGTGACAGAAAATGATTTGCGCTTTGTCTTTTTCTAATAGCACTTCGTCAATCGACAGCTGAAAAATTGTTATCTTTGTGTGAATTTAACTCAGGAACGAGACAAAATTATTTAATAAGCCGCGGATTCTATACTTTTCATTTTAATTTTGCTTAAAATTTCAGTAATTTGATTATGCTGTTTTGTAGAACTGTGAAATTCTTGTTCAGTAATTTTTCTAATTTGTCATGAGTATGTGTTAGCAAATTAAGTATCGAATTTTAAGCTATTGAAATTATTTATAGTGAAGGATATTAAGGTAAATAATTATACTTTTGAATTTATGTTGAAAATTTTGAATTGTTGACAAGAGTTTTTAAGTGAATGAAATAATTATGAAGCATTAGTATAAAATATGATAAACAAAGAGTGTATTTCAGTAATATTATAGAAATCATAAGTAGTATGGAATTATGTTAACTAATTTTAAAATTCACGGTTCATAATATGCTCAGATAAACTTTGAAGGCTCCCACTTTTATGTTTTTCATATATAATATTTATTTTCTTTTTATAATAGAGTGTGTTTAATTTTTTTATAAATGGAATGTTTTAGTGCAGTTCAAAAAGGCCAGTTGCCTTTAAACAAGCAAAGGAGGCCTTTATAAGCAACTGCCAAAGCAACCCTTAACCACTCATGATATTTATTACATGAGTCAGTTTAAGTGGATTTGCCCGTAAGATGGATATGTTCGTATTAAGAGAAAGCTGTGGGGTCTTCCAGTTTGTACAAAATTAGTAAATTAGAAATTTCGATAATAATAGTATATTATTTCAAATGATATTTCAAAAAAACATTTAATAAGTTTATGAAATTTTGAATTTTTTGAGATTTTGTAATGTTAGTGAATGTGTTTGAAATTTTTATATTTAAAAAGTTTCAAAAGCCTTCCCTAAATAGATATAATTATGAAATTTATTTTCTTAGTTTATGCTCACAAAATTATATAGTCTATACTATTATTGTAGGACGGTGTAGAATTTAACATATCTTTAATTTTTGTATATTTTTCATTTTATTTAACTAGTTTGAAGATTTTTATGGCCATAATATATAAGTGTAAACTTTGATAATTATACAATACTAGAGGTCAGTTTACCTTTATTAAGGAACGGAGACTTCTATGTGTAATTGTATTTAAGCACCCCACAGCCATCAGCAAGTTGTCACGCTGATTTGCATTGTAGAGGATTTGCCCATTTTTATCAAAGTTTATTTTGTTATTGTACTGAATGTTGTTACGTACTATGTATTAAGTTCTCAAATCTATTCTACATTGCTTTACAATTAAGAAAATATGGATTATTTATAAATAATTGATTTAAACTTCATGAATCTATAAAAGAAAATTGTGGTTTTTATATTGGGAATATCAATTATTATGAAAAACTTTCAAGCTAAGAACTGCAAAATATTATGTTTGACATTCAAGCAAGGATTTTACAGAACTGTGAACTTTCCAGTATTTCTTGAAAAAAATTAGGTAAAAAATTCAGTGATTTTACAGAAAAATGAACTTGCAGACTTTCAGTTTGCATTTATCGCGAAAAAAGATATTTAGAAGATCTGTTATGTTAAAAAGTTATTTAGGTCAAAAATCTATAATTTTGTTTTCCACTATTGTGTTTTCCTTTCTTTTGCTACTGCTGTAATGTTTTTTTCTAAAAAGGCTTTTCTGTCGCCGCGCCTTTTTCTGTTTGAAGGGGGGATATGTAAGATAAAAAAAAGTAAATCAAAATTATAATTTAAATTAACCCCTAATTCCCTTTAATTCTCTCCCTCTGTTTTAAAAAATCGTAATAACTTCTTTGGACTGCGTCATTTCTAGCTCATTCCATTTTCCATGACCTGCGCAGCGCTGATGACGTAATAATTGGAAACTGAAACTTTAAACTGAAACCAAAACTTTTATCTTCCTGTGCTTCCATATTGGCTAACTTAAGCACTTCAGTTGCTTCTCTCTTCGCTGCTTGAACGTAATTTCGCTCTTCTCGCCTCCTAGCGCAATAATATCAAAAATGTAAATGTTATTGAATAGGCACATATAGAATGTCAAATGATTGTGGCCACGCACGTCAACTGCAAAATAAAAATGGAATTAAAACCGCATCGACTGCCACGTTTCTTTATTTTATATAGCTGTTATGCATGGACGCTGCTCCGTCTTTTCATTGCATTATTATTATTACATATATATATATAAACATATATATATTAAATTGCAAATTTAGTTAGTGAAATATTTATATTTGAATTGCATATCATTACTTTTGATGTATTATTGCGTTTGGTAATAATACATCAAAGCAACAAAGCAATACGGAAAATATGGTAAACCTTATAAAAATGTTGCTTTGGAATTAGAACTTAATGCTTACTAATTCTGACTGGATTATTTACAAGGACTTAATAATCAGTTCGATCTCTTTTGAAAGTGCCAAATCATTTGCAACTCCCCCCTCCAAATCTTTTAATGTTCCGAGTAGAAGGGCTTTACTTGAAACTTGTCATTTCCTTGTTTTTACTGTTAGTAACCAGTAGTGTGAAACGGACAGTTCAGGGCCAGGAGGCGGATTGCGGATGAGCCCGGAAGCAG
>KK115171.1:9905-25478 GCA_000611955.2 Stegodyphus mimosarum
AAGATTCGGGTCCGACCGCCCCACCCACCACGGAGCCCAACAAGGGAACACAGATTCCTGTGTTAGGGCTAGCCAGACCTATACGCAAACTGAAGCCCCACAGTCGGCTTTCCCGAAAGCAGGAACTCCCGAGAGCTTATCCCCAAGCCACTGACACAAGGACTAGTGACCAGCCGATTGACACCCGTGAGGACGACAAGGTGCCACCCGTTTAGCTGAAGCAGAGGCCAAAGCAGTGTGTTGGGGACAGTACCTCGCCCCTCAACTACCAGGACCCTCCTTTCCAGCGACACGGGTCTCCACGCACGGCAAACACGTGGGCAGTTTTCTCGCCACTTCAGAACCAGAGACAAGGGCTGTTCCAGTCTGTCATAGCGAGCCCCAACCTCCGAAGAGGAGAACCACAAGGGAGAAAGGAAGGACGAAAGTTTCAGCTCAGAGCAGAGGAGACGGAAAAGAGGATAGATCACTGGCGCTCCAGGATCGTGATACCCGTCTCATCAAGAAGATGATCCCCTGAAGGGCTAGGGTACCTCGGGATTGCCACACCCGTACTCACAAAAGTGAGCCCCTGAGGGGCTTTCGAAAAATGGGAGAACGTTATGAGGACGTGCAGAAAATAGAAGTTTATAATCCTCATCAAGCTTACAGATCTGGAGAGGATGATTAATTTGTGAATTAATAAAGAAATACTAGACAACTGTTCACGCATTAACTCAAGAGCTGGTTCGTAACAATCAACATACAGGCTTTGGATAGGAGATGTCCTGAAAGCTGCAGAACAAATTCTCAGAGCCTGATGATGAATAGGATTTAGTTTTAAGAGAGTTGAAGGCCGTGCGGATCCATAAACAACTGAGCCATAGTCTAATCTAGATCGAAGGAGCGCTCTATAAATACGAAGTAAAGAGCAACGCTCTGCACCCCAGGAGGTATTCACCAAGACTTTTAAGAGATTTAGAGATTTTAAACACTTCTTCCGCAAATACTGGACATGAGGAAGGAAGGTAAGCTTTCGGTCAAATAGCAGTCCTAGAAACTTTACTTCTGATGTAACTGGAATCTCTGATCCATGAAGATACAGCTCTGGCTCAGGATGAAGCCCGCGCTTTTTGCAAAAGTGCATACAAACAATCTTTTCTTTTGAAAACACAAATCCTTGTTTTTCAGACCATTTCTGAATTTTGTTAATGGCAATCTGCAACTGTCTCTCAACATATCTCATATCTGCACCATAGCAATTTATATGGAGGTCATCAACGTACAATGATCCTGAAACCGTAGGGGGAAGTTCCTTTAAAACAGAATTTATTTTTAAACTAAACAAAGTCACACTTAAAACGCAGCCTTGAGGGACACCCTCTTCTTGTTCAAAGACATTTGACAAAACAGAGCCAATCCTCACTTGGAAAGTTCTTGCCTTTAAAAAGTTCTGGATGAAAATTGGTAGGTTGCCACGCAAGCCACTAGCATGAAGATCCTGCAAAATACCATATCTCCATGTCTTATCGTAAGCCTTTTCGATGTCAAAGAAGACGGCAACAAGATGGTTTCGTTTGATGAAGGCTTTACGAATAGATGTCTCCAATAGGAGCATATTATCTATGGTCGTTCTTCCTTTTCTGAAACCGCTCTGATAAGGGGAGATTATGTTAGATTTTTCCAGATAATAGACTAGGCGGCAGTTTACCATTTTTTCAAATAGTTTGCAAATACAGCTCGTAAGCGCGATGGGCCTATAGTTCGAGGGATTCTTCGGGTTTTTCCCAGGCTTGGCTATGGGAATGACAACAGCTCTCTTCCATGCATTGGGGAAATTATGCTCCTTCCAAATTCTGTTATATAGGGCAAGAAGGGTAATCAATGACTTACAGGGAAGATGTTTGAGCATTTCATATCTCACACCATCTAAACCCGGTGACGTACTATGTGTCTGCATCAAAGCTGTTCTCAACTCGGGAAGTGTAAATTCTTTATTATATTGCTCGGAATCGGTAGAGGAAAATGCTACGGGATCTTTCTCAGACCATAGCTTGACAATAAGAAATGCTGGCGGATAGTTACTGCTGCTAGAAATGGCAGCAAAATTCTCGCCAATAAGGTTTGCGATTTCTTCTGTTGTGCTAATTACTCGGCCATCTCTTTCCAGAAATGAAAGAGAGTGGTCTTTATACAGTCCGCATGCTTTTCTAACTCTTTCTCATACGCGTTTATGTAGAGGATGTTATTCCAGACACGTAGGACATCCATGAGTCCCTCTGGCTTTTCCGTCTCACTCTTGCATTTGCTTTAGCTTTTTGGAAGCAATAAGGTTTGACAAGGTTGGGTATTTATAAAAAATTCCCCAGGCTTTCCTCTGTTGTTTCAGTGTATCTCGATACTCACTGTTCCACCACGGTCTTGTGTACTTGGCAATTTTCGTTGATGTTATTTGAATAGATACAGTAGCTGCCTGAATAATAACGTCCGTGACTGCTTTCACAGCATCATCGATTGGCGCATCTTTTACCATCTCTTCTGTGATCTTTGCACAAGACGAGAAGAGCTCCCAGTCTGCCCTAGAAAGTATAAAGCGGGAGGGTGTTTTCATAGGATTTAATCTTTCTCGTGTGATGGATAGAAAAGTAGGAAAATGGTCACTATTATAAGGATAACTGCCAACATGAAAGGTGGAAAATGGCAAAAGAGATGGAGAACAGATGGCAAGATCAAGAGCGTGAAAGGTCCTTGTAGGCTCATGGAACTAAGTATTCTACCCGTTATTGAGGAGGCAAAGGCAATGATCTTCGATCATTTGCTCTATTTGTCTGCCTCGAGGGGTTCTGTCCTTGCTTCCCCAGAGTGGACTGTGGCCGTTTAAGTCTCCTATTAATATAAAAGGTTTAGGTAGTTGCTCTATTAGGTCATCTAAATCATACTGATTGATATGTTGATTTGGAGGCAAATACACGGAACAGATTGAAATTAAGCTTCGAATGTTTACTTGGACAGCAACAGCTTGGAGACCTGTGTTTAAAGATATTGGATTAGAGGGATGGTCAAGTGAAGTAAGGAGGACGACACCTCCGTTCACATGCTCACCAACTAAATTGTCTTTTCTTGTGAGGCAGTACCTCCGAAGCTTTGGCTGTTGAAAAGGTTTTAGGAAAGTCTCTTGAATTGCCAAGCACACAGGGTGGTGTAAATCTATCAGATCTTTAATATTATCGAGATTTTTGCAGAAGCCGCGACAATTCCATGAAATGAGGATGGCCATTATATTTATCTTTGTTCTTTCGGTGCTGTTTTTTTGATTTTCGTGGAAGCAGATGTTTCGGGATATTCAGTCCGTCTTCCACTTCCATCTCAGAGTCTACGCCATCTGAACTTAGGTTCCCAGAGGAACTCACATTGGGATTTCTGACAGTTTTTAAATTTTTCTTTGTTTCTTTGTTCTTTTCAGTTTGGTTATCTTTAGTTTCTTTGTTATGTTGAGGCTTTAATATTGATACTATCGGCTTCTGCGTTTTGTTTCTTTCCTCATTTAGGATTGGTTGTTTGTTTGGTAAACCTATTGCTGTCTGTGTGGCTACTGATTTATAGGATTTTAATGCACCAGCATACGACAATTTTCGGGGATTCGCATCTGCGACTAGCTTACTTGCTTCGGCATAGGATATATTTTTAGTTATTTTCGCTGTCTGCACCTCTTTTTCGGATTTCCAATTTGGACACTCGTGAGTATGCTGTGTGGCTTCCTTTGCAGTTTGCGCATAATGGTTCAGCATTGCAATTTTCGCTGTCATGGCCTTCCACAGAGCAACGTGCACATGTGATTTTGCCACGACAGGACATTTTCGAATGACCAAAGCGCTGGCACTGAAAACATCGCAAAGGGTTCGGTATGTAAGATCTTGCGGGGCAGTAAAAGTACCCAGCCTTAATACTTTTAGGTAGATCAGGGGACTTGAAGGTCAGGATTATATGCTTTGTATTAATGAACTGACCCTCTTTACGCACTTTGATCCGCCTGGCTGCGCACACATTTTGGTCAGACAACTCAGAGACTATTTCCTCTTCTGAAACAAAAAGGAGGTCCGTCTCTGAGATAACACCACGAGAAAAATTTAGTGTTTTATGTGCTGACACTTTAACATCGATTTGTCCAAGTTTGTTCAGCCCAAGGAGTGTTGTTGACTGAGTAGCTGATACAGTTTGCACAAGAAGATCTCCAGTGCGCAATCGTTTGATGTTCTTTGGTTCCCCAACTGAAGCTTGGATGTACTTTTGAATTAAAAGTAGTGACAGCTTTTTGAGATTGCCGGTGAGGTCATTTATGACAATAAACTGCGGTGGACTTGCTGCATTTAAATCTAGGTTTCCATTAGTTTTCACTCGTTTTGATGCATAATTATGTTCATTTGTATTTGTTAAGTTTGTAGAAGCCATATTGAAAAGAAGTTTAAATTCGGACCCGGCAGCTCCACCCACCACGGAGTCCAACAAGGGGTCCCAGAATCCTGGGCCAGGGTTAACCGGGTCTATACGCAATCTGAAGTCCCACAGTCAGCTTTCCCGAAAGCAGGAACTCCCGAAAGCTTATCCCCAAGCCACTGACACAAAGACTAGTGACCAGCCGATTGACACCCGTGAGGACGACAAGTGTCTCCCGTTTAGCTGAAGCAGAGGCCAAAGCAGTGTATTGGGGACAGTACCTCGTCCCTCAACTACCAGGACCCTCCTTTCCAGCGACACGGGTCTCCACGCACGGCAAACACATGGGCAGTTTTCTCGTCATTCGAAAACCAGAAACAAGGGCTGTTCCAGTCCCTCATAACGAGCCTCAAACTCCGAAGAGGAAAACCACAAGGGAGAAAGGAAGGAAGAAAGCTTCAGCTTAGAGGAGAGGAAACGGAAAAGAGGATAGATCACTGGGGCTCCAGGATCGTGACACCCGTCTCATCAAGAAGATGATCCCCTGAAGGGCTAGGGTACCTCGGGATTGCCACACCCGTACTCACAAAAGTGGGCCCCTGAGGGGAACTATTAAGGAAAATATCATTAAAACTTTAAAGGAGACTCCATTTTCTCTAAATTTGGATGAAAGTACTAGCAATGCTCAAGAAAGTATACTGGCAATATTGGTGCAGTTTTATGACAACAATCAAAATGAAGTTGTAGTTTATCATTTTGCATCTCTAAAGATGGAATCTTGCAATTCAGAAGCTGTTTTTAAAGCAATTGTTAATACTATTGAAGATAATAATATTCCATGGGCAAACTTAATTAGTGTATTAATGGACTCATGTAACACCATGCGTGGGAAAACAAAGGGTGTTGAAACCAGACTACGATCAAACAAAGCACCCCACTTATTAGATATTGATGGTGACACATGTCACACAGCTAATAACTGTGCAAAAAAATTTGCTTCATGTTTTGATAGATACTTAGAAGATTTGTTTGATGACATCTATTTTGATATAAAAAGCTGAAGTAAAAGGGAAAATTTTTCAAAATCTGTGAATCCCTTGCCATTAAAAAACTTAAGCCCTTGAAAAGACCAGACCATAGGTGGGTGTACATTTTATGTGTTTTAGAAAGAATCAAAGATCTGTGGGATGCTCTTATTGCATTTTATTTTCACTACTTGGATAAAACTGATAAAGGGGATTATTTTTCTTATGTTGAAACTGTATACAATAAAAGAAATATTTCTGCAGCTCAGAAAAAAATTGTTGAAGAGGTGTATTCTTGCTTGCATTCCCAACAACTCACAAAGGATGCTTTAGCCCGGAAAAAAAGAAAACTAAATGGGTTATTTGTTATGCAAAACAAAACTTTATTGCATATGGCATTATATTCAGCAGTATTACCAGAGTTCAACACATATATTAAATTATTTGAAACAAAAAAACCAATGCTTCATTTAATACATTCCAGTATTTATAAATTGATGGCAAAATTTTTCTCTTTTTTTATGAAGCCAGAAAATATAGAGTGCACATCTTATAATGATTTATTAAAGGTTGATGTCACAAATCCAGAATTCCATCTACCTAGCAAAGTAATATTTACTGGTGCAGAAGCTTCCACTCTCCTGAAGAAATTATCAAAAAATCATCCAATAGCAAAAGAATTCCAAATTTCTCTGATGAAAGCTTATACTAATACAGCACAGCATATGAAACAGAAATTACCCCTTAAAAATTCATATCTAATTAGTTTTACAGCATTAGATCCAGAGCTAAGAGGTAAAACCAGTACAATATTAGCTTTTGAAAAATTATCATCTTTTATGTCCCATATTTTTAGTGATAATGAAAAGTCAAAAGTAGAAGCTGAAATAAGGTTATACCAGAGTGATATTGATATCACCAAAGAAATGCTCTACACATCTGATGAAAGTGGAAATCAAGTCAAGTGTACAATTGATAAATATTGGTCTAAAGTTTTTAATTTAAAAGATGATTTCACAAATGATTATAAGTATCCTACATTGGCTAAATTGGTCAAAGCCTGCCTTAGCTGCTTCCATGGCCCATTAGTGGAAAGTGCATTCAACTTAATGGATACACTTGTCTCTGACTATAGAACCTCTCTTAAGATTGATTCCCTAGATGCAGTGCAGACTATTAAATATGATTTAATGGCTTCTAAAGAAACCTCATGTGAAAAATATGGCTCAAAAAATCCAATGACTGATCCAATTCACAAAGATCTCTTACTGAATATGAACAGAAGTTGGAAAACATATCAAGAGGACTTAAAAACATGTATTTCAGATGAGTCACCTATAAAAGTCTCTGAAAAACCTTCTACATTAGCAGAAAAGCAAACTGCTTCTACCTCTGCATGTGCAGTTCTCGAGGAAATTTCTTCAACTGTAAATGAGGAAAATAAAAGTCAACCTTCCTGCAATTATGAAGTTCACCACAAAAGAAAGACAAGCCCACAAACATCAGAAAATAAAAAAAAGCAGCAGAAATTAGATAATTTTTTTTAAAGAATTAATTCAGGTAATTTAAAATATTTACATAAAATGTAGTAGTTTATATGTTTGAAAATTTATGGTTATTAATTTTGCAAAAAAAGTAATTCATTGAACTTTTATAATTAGGTCATTCAATACTTCTTAACTGTAATTTTTCATTTCTCCCCCCCCCTTCTCGAAACTCCAAAATGTCGGTAGTAAGTCCGTAAAAGTTTCAGGGGATTTTTTGGAGTCCCACAAATACCCCTGTTCTATTGAAATGTATATAAATTTACTACTTTATGAGTAAATTGTAAACCCTAAGGTAAAATAAATAAATTAGAAAATAAGCATTAAGTTTTTCCATTAATTTATAATTTTTAGATATGTACTGTTAAACATAACTTAGGAGAAATTCAATTATCATTTGCCCTCTTAACATCAGTTTTCACTATCCATTATCCTCTGAGATATTCTGATGGACAGAATGAAACCACCAAAAGATAAAAATGAAAATCAGTTTAAAAAGTATTTAAAATAGATCATATTGTGCAATAAAATATGATTATTTTGTCATTGTATTTAGAACAAAATATATGAAATAAAATTACACAGGAATAATTTTCCATTAAAAATAACAAATAGTTAAATCAATAGGCATGTTTTTTACGAATAAGTTACTGAGCTTTTTATAAAAACTTCATATGCAGCATATAAAAATTTAATAGGAAACTCTAATCCAGCACTAAGAAACATTATTGACCTAAAATGGTGAGGGTGAGTCATGTTAAAGATGTTTGATATTTATTGTGTTTTGTCAAAAGATTGTTTGGGATTTATGTTAAATATGATCGCTCGAAGTGTGTTTTTTCTATTGGTTGCTTAAATCTGCTAATGGAGTGATGGTGACCAGTTGAGTAGTTTGAATTATCCATCTGTATTCTTATAAATAATTGTCCAGAAACTGAAGTATAGTGTAAGTTCCACTGTTTGATTTTTTTCAGTTTAATAATGGAAAAAGTACTAAATTAAATAATATTATTCAACGTTTTTATCTGGACATTGATAGTGCAGTCCCTGCTTTTGTAAGTTATATATATTTATTAAATACAACTTATTTATATCATAACAGCCTGCTTTTATTTGCATAAAGGCACAAAACCACATGCTGTTGGGTTTCATCATGCCAAGCAAGTTCAAAATTTACATATGCATCCATTTTAATGTTTTCAATGAAAGCAGAAATATCAGTCTGCAATTTGAAAAATTCATCTGTCAATTTATTATGAATAATGCAATCTCTACATTACTTATAATAATTGCAACAAAAGTTTAAGTATAACACACATGAAATTTTATTACTGTACAAAATCTTTGGTAAAACAATTGTGGCAACTTCTGAAAGTAATCAGTAATTCTGAGAATATAAGTAAGGTTTAGTAGTGAGCATTAGTAATACTTATTTTCTTGGTTGAGCAACCTAAAAGCTATTAAAAGATATAGAAATTTGAAAAATCACCTGGAATCATAGATAGTCATTTTAAGGAGAGATTTCACTACATTTAATATAGCTCCTATTATGTTTATTTATATGTGTATGCGTGCTATTTTATCACTATATGTTGACATAAGTTAGTGTTTGAAATAGATGGAACTGTTTTTTGTAAATCCTTTGAAAAGAAATTTTTGTTTCTTTACATCTGATTAAAAATATTTAGACCTAAAAGCCCAAAAGAATTATCTTCAAAGCTAATTTTTGAGAAAAATATATTCTTGGAAAAACGTTTCGGGGATCCACGTGTCATCCTTTTTTTTTTTTTTTGGTTTGACCAGAACTCCTTTGCTATACAAAATATTTTTAAAGATCGAAGCCAAAATATTTTAAACCTTTCAGGTTAAGAGCTGATCCATAAATCCTTTGAAGTTCGATGAAAAATATTTAGTTCTTTTAAATGGAGAATTATCCAGAATCTTCAAAAAAATTCATTTCAACTCAGATATATTCTTGTAAACAAGTTTCTGGGATTCCGAAAAATGTGGGGATTAAGGGTCATCCATTTTATACAAAATATTTTTAAGATTTCCACCTATCAGGTGAAGGAGATTTTCAAGTAATGATAATGCTTTTTACTTTTTTAAAACAAATTTATGATTAATTAATAATGCACATAATGCATTGATAATAGCATGATTAAAAGTATGTAGAAAAAAATTATGATTAATTGAAAATTATGCTACGAGGCACGTCCAGAAAGTAAGTTCCGTTTCAATTTATCTCCGCTGCAGCTCTGCGATCGCAGTTCCGCACATGCGCAGTAAACGCTCTGTATCAAGGAGAAGAAACGCGTACCATTTGGAAATAGCTGTCAGTCACGTACGCTTTGTTGTGCTTGTTTACAATGTCGGTGTTGATTGAAAATCCCGCCGCTTGTGAAATCAGATCTGTGATTCGTTTTCTGAATGCGAGGAAAGTGAAACCTAGTGTAATTTATCGGCAAATTTGCGATGTTTACGGACCAAAAGCGATGAGTGATTCGATGGTGAGAAGATGCGTCCGAAAGTTCAATGACGGACGTAGTGATGTGCACGATGAAGAACGAAGTGGGCGTTCATCTTTGGTTACAGAAGAACTGGTTCACGCGATTGATGACAAGATCCATGAAAACCGAAGGTTTACAATTAGTGCTCTCGCTATGGAATTTCCCCAAATTTCCCGATCACTAATGCATGAAATTGTTACCGAAAAACTGAAATTTCGTAAACTTTGCTCACGTTGGGTACCAAAGATTCTTACTGAGCAACACAAAACAAAACGGATGGATAGTGCACTTCAGTTTTTGACCCGTTAGGCTGAAAGCAGCGAAGAATTTCTAGGAGATGAAACTTGGGTTTCTTACGACACCCCTGAAAGTAAGCGGCAATCAATGGAATGGAGGCACACTTCATCCTCAGCAAAGGTTAAGCCGAAGCAAATCTTGACACCTCGAAAAATGATGTGCACAGTGTTCTGGGACTGGAAAGGCATCTTACTCATTGATTTCTTACCGCGTGGTCAAACAATCAGAGCAGATTCTTATTGCGAGACACATCGGAAATTGCGCCGCGCAATACAGAATAAGCGCCGAGGATTGCTGTCAAAAGGTGTTGTTTTTCTTCACGACAACGCACGACCACAATGTGCAAATGTGACGAAAAACCTCCTACAGGGATTTGGCTGGGACGTGTTTGACCATCCTCCATACAGCCCTGACCTCGCTCCTAGCGACTTTCATCTGTTCTTACATCTTAAGTCTGTCTTTGGCGGTCAACACTTTAACAATGACGACGAGCTGAAAGAAACCGTTTCCAACTGGTTGAAGACACAGGCGGCAAATTTCTATGAAGAAGGTATACAAAAACTTGTGCCACGCTATGACAAATGCCTGCAATATTTCGGCAGTTATGTGGAAAAGTAGTTTAAGAGTTGTTGAATTTTGTGCAATAAATAACTTTTCTGTAGCTGTACACAATTTACTTTTATTACCAAACGGAACTTACTTTCTGGACGTACATTGTATATAAAATGCTTTTTGGAATACACTATTTTACCTGGGTGCATTTTCTAATCACATAAAAATTGTCTCTTAAGAGCATTGTGTAAGTCGTAAGAATTTGGGAACAATTTCATGTTAAGCGAATCAATGAAGTTTCTTCGGCCTATTCAGCATAATCCAGCTGACAAGACTTTGATATGACTATTCTATTTATAATTTTTTTTAAATCTCCAAGTTAAACAACATTAAATTTCATATAAAGCAGTGGCCTCCAAACCGGTCCGTGGACCAAATGGTACCGAACAGTGGGCCACCCATTTCATTGGAATTGAATTTAAATTCCTAGGTTTATACTCCAAATTACAAACATCTGTGTTTCATTAAAATTTTATTCATTTAAAAAAGAGGCCTTCGAAGATACGTTCCCCCAGCGGGCCGCAGTTACAGTTATCAAACCTTGACCGGTTCACGGTGATAAAAAGGTTGGGGAGCACTGCTCTAAAGCGCAGCATTATGTTCTGTAATCAGTGAGATATTCACCAGAATTATTCAGCTTCATATCAGGATCAACATACCCTTACCTGTTCTGTAATAATTCATTTTTAATACGTTCTATTCATAGATTGGATTTGATTTAGATTAAAGAAAGAAGTCTAAAGTTATCTGCCTAAAAGGAGAAAAGCTTTCTTGGGAACACTTTTTAAAGCACATCAGCTTTTATTTAGTTCACATGTACAGAAAACCAGTAAATTGTATGAATAGTGGATCTAGTCATTAAATTATACATGAAAGAAATAACTTCTGCTTTCATTAGTCTAAAATTTAGTGATTGAGTTAACTGATTTTGATAAAACAACTCAGTGTGTACCTACGAGGAGAGTTTAAAAGAAAATGGCTTGTATCCACGTGAGACATGAGGGGAAATGCTAAAAATTCTCATGTAGCAATCCCGTTCACCAGAATTCAAACATGGGTCAAACTATAGCACAGAGTCCGTAATCCGGACGTCCATAATTCAGAATGATCAATGATACAGACCTCAAAGCCACAAACTTTTTTTTGGTATGCTTTACGCATGCGCATTTGATTTTTTTCCTTCCATAATAAAACATGTTGAGATTTTCATTTACAAATTCCGATTCTTAATTTCACTTAAGCACTAAATAAAATACCTCGTTATGGCAAAAACAATCATTTGGCTCCGTAGCTGAATATATACTTGGCATACATCTCAAACCGAAACATTCACCTATTTTATATCCCTGACGCCGATCTGGCGACTCATTATTTATATTTTGCTTTCATCACCATATTTTTATCAAAACACGACAGCTTCAGTAATAACTCATGCAGTGATGTCTAAACTGTTTTTTTATATTAGTTATGGAACAAGAGTATGGCAACCTTTTCTGCTAACATTACGCTTGGGGATGATTATAGGTTTTTAATGCGCTAAGAAATGTTGACGAGAAATAATTCAACAAAAAATTCTTTACATATGCTAAAAATAGATTTTGTTAATGAAACTCATAGGGCCAAAGATTACATTTAGTACCATTTTAATTCAGAATAACTGATATGTTATTCGCCATAAACCCAGAAGCTGCAGCAGAATAAGTCGGCACTGGATGGCAGAATTTAGGGAAGACAAAATTTCTGGAATTTGGGGAAGCACAGAGCCGCAAAATTAAGGGATGAGAAGTTATTTATAATGCAAACTTTTCGTATTCTCGGCACAGCAATTATAGGAACTTCGTAACTGAACAAGAAATTATGTCTGTTTATAGAATTAAAGAGAAAGTATATTATGAAAAAAAAAATGAAAAAATACAACTGACATTGAAAGAAATGTTTAATAAAATAAACAAATAAATATTAAGCCTTTTTTTTTTGTAAATTTTGATACCCTTTAGATCATAATTGCTCTTTATTTCATAAATTACAATTTCATGTTTTTAATTTCTGTATGCCATCTTACCACATTTAAATTGATGATCTATAATCCGGAATCACCGAAGTCCCGACGAGTCGGGATTACGGACTTTGCACTGTACCAGATTTAGGGTCTTTATTGACCAAGTTTTCGATGTAAACAACAACAAACAATCTTTCAACCGGAACTGTGAGTTCTACTTCCGGTATAATGTTTCTCTACGGAGTTTCACAGTTTTTCAGGCTATATTTTCTAATTTTAAGTTTTCGTTTCAGCCCCATATTTTTTGCTTAACGTTTTATTTATAATTAAATCTTTTGTTTGCTGGTAGCGGAGAATATTGCTATATTTAATAATAAAGAATAATTTTAATGCAACAATTGCCAGATTTGTTTTGTTATCGCTACTTTGGCGACATTTTGATTTCCCGAGATTCCGACATCCATAGTGTTTATCGTAGTATTATTAATCAAGTTTTGGGGATTAAAATAAATCTTCCTGGTATGCCCTCCTATAATTCTTTCTATATGAGTACATAAATACCTTTTTAACCCCTTCCCGGCTTTTCCCGAGCTGGACTCAGGCAAGCGAAATGTACCATTCTGGCTCACCCCGAGTGTAGCTCGGGCACTGTGAAAATTAACACTGCACAACCAGTCTTTCCCGAATTATTTCACATGTCCCTTTTATGGTTTCGGATGCTTTTATTTACTATTGTTGCTACTAGATGGCAGCACTATACAGTGTTTTGAGCTGTAGATTTAAGATAAGAGTAGGCGCCAATTTCTGATGCAAGTTCAGATGTTTTTGTCGTAAAGCGAAAAAGCCCGAAGAAGATTTATATTGGTGTAAAAAAGAAATATTTCATACACCTATATTTGGGAAACTTCTTTCAAAGAGAAGATACAAACTCTTGGTGCAATTTTTACATTTTGCGGACAATGAGGTTTATGATTCCGAATCGCACCCTAATCCAAAATTGTGTAAAATATGGCCTTTGTTCGAGCGTTTGAATGGGAAATTTATGAACGCATATTCTCTAAATAAAAACGTTTCTATTGATGAAAGTTTGATGTTGTATAAGGGGCGCCTTGGTTGGGTGCAATATATGCCACTCAAAAGAGCTAGGTTTGGCATAAAATTTTACATGTTATGCGAATCCGAATCTGGTTACATGTGGTCATGCATAATCTACACGGGTAAAGGAACCATTTTGAATGAGCAATTCAAAAATTTGCCTGTGTCATCACAAGTCGTGATGACACTATTGTATCCCCTTTTGAACAAAGGGCACTGTGTAACGACGGATAATTTTTATACGTCCCCAGAACTGGCAGAATTGCTAATATCGTATAAAACCGATATATATGGCACAGTTCGCTTGAACAGGAAAGGTATGCCTATTGATCTAAAAAAAAGGAAGTTGAAAAAGGGAGAAATTGCTGCATTTCAAAAGGGAAAAATCATGGTCCTGAAATGGAAGGACAAAAAGGATGTAGCACTGCTTTCCACTGTGCACAACACGGAGATGGTTGCAGTTACCCGCAGGAAGGAAAATAAAATGAAACCAAAAGTGGTAGTAGATTACAATGGAACTATGGGAGGGGTCGACCGTGTAGACCAAAGACTAAGCAGTTACAATGTCACTAAAAGAAGAGGAAAAAAATATTACAAAAAGATATTTCTCCATTTATTGGATATAACACTATGGAATTCATATGTGTTGTACACAAAATCTGGTGGAAAAAGAAGTCATCTTCAGTAGAGGACGAAGATAATAGAAAACATTATTGAAAAGTACCACTCGGTAGAATTTTCTGCCAAAAAAGGACGTCCTTCTGCTGATCACCCCCCATCACGTCTGTCTGAAAGACATTTTGTTGATTACATTCCACCAACGGAGAAAAAAAGTAATCCAACAAGACAGTGTATTATTTGCTGCTCAAAGAGAGACAGTAGAGGGAAGAAGGTAAGAAGAGAAACAAGATTCTACTGTTCAGATTGCGATGTTGGACTCTGTGCAGTACCGTGCTTTCGAATGTACCATACACGATCAAATTTTGATTAATAATTTCATAATAATTTATGTAAATGCACAGGATATAAATAAAATTTGTAATTCAAGATTAAAGCTAGGTATTCTAAGCTTTATATTTATAGTTAGTGTGAATTAACTCCAAAGTATAATGATTTCTGCCATACAGAAAGCCAACTTTACAGGTAAATACTCATTTATTACTCATTTATTTAAATAGATATTTTTACATTTATTTTTAGGAAATGTTGCATGCGAATGATGCTATTATGTTTAAAAAAATATGTATGTATGAAAATAAGCATAAAAATAATTGACATTTTTTGATCCGTAATCCCGAAATAAAATGAGCCTGGAAGGGGTTAAAATAGTATGCGTCGAATAAATATTTCTATTCCATGCTGTTTATTTGAATTCATTTATTCTATGAATGTGTTATTTTTATTACAGATAAGTTTAATTTATTCTGTTAATGTGTTAGTTATGAAGCTATAAATGCTTTCTTAATATGTTGTGTTTTGAAGAAACAGTATTTCAGTTCCATGCTGTTTAACTGAATTCAATTATTCTATGAATGTATTATTTTTATTTCAGGTTAAATTATTTTTAAATGCTTTTGTCACCTGTACTGTTGTTTGTGAGTCATTCTTCTAATTTCCCTTCAGGGGATCATCTTCTTGATGAGACGGGTGTCACGATCCTGGAGCCCCAGTGATCTATCCTCTTTTCCGTCTCCTCTGCTCTGAGCTGAAACTTTCGTCCTTACTTTCTCCCTTCTGGTTCTCCTCTTCGGAGGTTTGGGCTCGCTATGACAGACTGGAACAGCCCTTGTCTCTGGTTCTGAAGTGGCGAGAAAACTGCCCACGTGTTTGCCGTGCGTGGAGACCCGTGTCGCTGGAAAAGAGGGTCCTGGTAGTTGAGGGGCGTGTCTCCAACACACTGCTTTGGCCTCCGCTTCAGCTAAACGGGAGGCGCCTTGTTGTCCTCACGGGTGTCAATCGGCTGGTCACTAGTCCTTGTGTCAGTGGCTTGAGGATAAGCTCTCGGGAGTTCCTGCTTTCGGGAAAGCCGACTGTGGGGCTTCAGTTTGCGTATAGGTCTGGCTAGCCCTAACACAGGA
>KK115171.1:30419-40744 GCA_000611955.2 Stegodyphus mimosarum
ATGACCTCATCTGGATTTTGTACATTCCTTTATCTACTTGTTTAATTCATAAGCTATTTTAATTTCACTGTCTTTTGTATCACCTTATGTCCCATTACCTTGTGTTTGGCGCATTATCACCATGCCTTGTTTTGCGTCAAAAAAAATTTCACTCACCACTCCCCCCCATTCTTCTAATTTTTGAGTAATAGTTGAACAATTTCAGTTTTTTTTTTTTTTTTTCAGTTAACAACAATCTGTTTTTGGAACTCAATGTTGGAATTTTTTAGTTTGATTTAATTTAGCCAACAAATAATAATGAGCATGAAACCATTAAACACTGGTAAATGTGACACAAGTTTAATGCTTGGCATCAGAATATCTTTACTGGCAGTTTTGTCATTGCATCATCATAAGCCTTTTTGCATTCACATTTCTTTTAAGACTTACTGTTTTGCTAAATTATAGTTTAAGTTTTACTTTTAAAACATTGCAAGTGCACATAGGAATATAAAACTGTGTTATACTTCATATATAAATAAAGAACTACTGTGTCTCTTGCAAATATGTCGAGTGAGTATTGTTTTTTTATTACATGATTAAATGATTATTATGATTCTTCTTTTCAGGTATCATTTTTGCAAGTATGACGAGCAGTTACTTCCAAACCTTGGATGATCTATCTAAAATGCGATATATTGATAAACTATCATATGGTGGAGAAATTTTGCCAGACCCGTTAGATCAGCAGATAAGAAAAAATGTATTTAAATTAAACAACATAAGAATGTGGCCAAAAATTACATTTGGCGATATTTATATGTACTTAGTTGAGAAAGAATGCACATACACCAAATCCAAATTCAAAAATTACAAAGGTTTGGAATGTTACAATTATTTTCTTAGTGGAAAAGTAAGAAATATAATGTCATATGAATGTACTAAATTAGAAGTATGTGTTCTGAGTTGTGATGTTCAAGCTAGTCAGACTCTAAAAATGACTCATACGCCGTGGATTATTGCTAAAGTAGATGGTGTTGTAATTAGTGGTCATTGCACTTGCATGGCTGGGTAAGTTTTCTATTTGTTGATATTGTTTGAAGTACCTATGGTATATATTTTGAAGAGGATGGATTTCCATACCTTTCAACACATTTCAGTTGTTAAATCACTTTAAATTTTTATTCATAATAATAAGCCATTCCCCCTCTCCCTCTAATTATAGATTAGGTGAAGTCTGCTCACATGTATCTGCTCTTTTATTGACCATAGAAGCGGTTATTAAGGAAGGATTAAATAACCCTTCCTGTACTTCTGTCTCATGTTTATGGAATAATACAGCCAAATGAGTAAGCTGATATTTTTAAAAATAAAACTGCACATTATATATTTGTTCCCTGATAAATTCTGTTTTATTGTGAAAAATATAAATGTTATCTGATAACTCATATTTTATCAAGTACACTCAAAAGCTTTCAAGTCATAAATATATAAGTATAAATTCAGATCATTTGCCATAATTTTTTTTATTAATAAAAATGCAAAAATTTCATGGTTTTAATTTTAAAAAAGGCCATAGTTTTCACAGGTTGCACCTGTGCCAGTGGGAGAAATGAATTTCAATAAAAAGAGGATGAAAAAGGCAGCAGTATCTACATCAAATAACAGTTCTTCAAGTCAACCAACACAGCATGATTATGAGATGTTCTTAAATGCAATAAAAGTACGTATTTTAAATTTAGATCAAATTTAGAGCATGGATTTTCAAATGAAATTTTATATGATTGTGAATAAATTTTGATAATGTGATTTATTTTCACATGAAATAAATGTATTAGATAATAATGATGTATTAAAAATCATTAATGTAATTGTCATAATGAGCAATTAGTAGGAACTAAAAATTGATCTGAAAAACTCTGTTATTCAAACTCTGTGAACTCTGTGATGAGGGGGAAAGTCGGTAAGAAACTGAACCAGATTAAATATTCTGAATGTTTGCATAAAATAATTACATAATTATTAGAGTACCTTTATATTTTATACCTGTGTGTTGTAATGTTTATACTGAATATAGGAATATATATGTATTTACAGGTACATCAGCCAACAGCTCCAATTTTTTCTGTACTCTCAGATGATGAAGATACAGATACAACTAGTGAATGTGAAAAGGAAAATGCAATTATCTACCTACCAGACATTATTAAAATGTTTCAGAGCGTCAATCACGAATTACCTGCGACTCTTACTTACAGTGAACGAATTGAAATTTTAATGAAAAATATTCATATGGAAATAAAAAATCGAGGAGATAGAAAAAATAACACGAAACCAACGAGAAAATCAGCACTGGTTTAAGCAGCGGCAAGGAAGATTAACTGCTTCTCTTTTTGGACGAATCTTGAAATGCAAAACTGGTCAGCAGCAACTTATTTCAAAAATAATGGAAGCTGGCTCTTCATTTGTTAATGAAAATATAAAATGGGGTCTTTTGAATGAAGAAAAGGCTAAAAAATCATTCTATGATTCACAGAAAGATTTGCATGTAAACTTCATTTTAAATGAAACTGGTTTTTTAATAGATGAAAAATTTCCATTTTTAGGAGCAAGCCCTGATGGTAAAGTTGACTGTGACTGTTGCCCAAGTGCAACTGTAGAGGTAAAATTTCCATCTCGGGGTAAAAATAAAAAAATTTCGGAATTTGCAGCATTAAAGAACACATTTCTCAATAAAGATTTAACACTAAAACAGTCGCATGTTTACTATGATCAAATTCATGGCCAAATGGATATATGGAAAGTAACTAGATGCTATTTTGTAACTTATACTAATTTAGACATTAATGTTGAAGTAATAGAATTTGACAGTAATTATTGGAAGCCCCAAAAATTAAAATTAATTTCATTTTACAAAAAATATATTCTTTCTAAAATTTTAAGTAAATAACAAAATTGAAAATATTATTAGTAAATTTTATTTGTCCACTTTTTTTAATGCAGTATTGTATACTCTGAAGTCTCTCTATTGATACTCATTAATTTTCGTATTTGCATCTAAGTGGGTATTTTATATCCTACTCAGCCTTTTATGAAATTACTAGATGTTCATATATATATAATGCAAAATTTCATAAGATTATATATATGTGGATTTTCACTTTTGAAATTTAACTTTCTGATTAGTGTTTCTTTATAACCATCTTCAGTTTTGTTGCTAAAGAGTGGATGTATTTGTCACAGCACGTTTTCATGACAGTTTTAGTTTTTGTTGTGCAAGAACTGAATGTGTTTGCAATGCGTAGGGGGGGGGGAAAGTTAGCCTCATATTGTAGAGCTGATATTTGAAATATTGTTATCTCTGCAGTTAATTAGCATTGCAAACAATACATTTCATAGTGCTTGTTATTTGTAACATGTATTTTTCAACTTTTTTATAATGCAAATGTGTTACATTTTAAAATAAAATTTTGTGTCTTTAAAAAGAAGCCTGTGGTTATTTATGCTCAGTATTCCAACTATAATTCATCAGAAGTGTAGCTTTAATTACTTTATTTTCAAAGGATGAATTAATGTATACTTATTTCTAAAGAAGCACTATAAGTGAGACTTTTTTATCCATTACTGTCTGTATTCTGATTAGTGGTAATGTTGCTCATGCCATGATGATAAATGATGTCTGGTGTATCTAAATAATGTGATTACATTATACTGAATTTCAGATTTATATACGTGCTTTGAAAATATTGCTATGCTTGCAGTTAATTAGCATACATTTCATGCCATTTGTTGTTATTTGTAACGTGTTCATCAACTTTTTTTAAATATCAAGTGTGTAACATTTTAAAATAGAATTTTTAAATGTATGTGTTCCTTTGTGTACCTGTGGTACAAAAGCCATAGTAAATCAGTCTTCA
Source organism: Stegodyphus mimosarum (assembly GCA_000611955.2). Lineage (NCBI taxonomy): Eukaryota > Metazoa > Arthropoda > Arachnida > Araneae > Eresidae > Stegodyphus > Stegodyphus mimosarum. Next base: position 34,316 of record KK115171.1, read on the forward strand.
AAGGAGTCTATAATTACTTATGATTGTCATTCTAACTAATTCACCAGAAATTTAGCTTTAATTTCTTTCTGTTTAAGTCTTTTTCAAATGTTGAATTAATGTAGACTTATTTCTGTGGAGCACTGTGCATGAAAGCTTTCAGTCCATACCTAAATATTTTGATTATTTCCTAAATAAGCTGAAGTGTAATTCTGAGTGATCCTGATTGGTTTGAAAAGATAATTACTGAATAAAAAAAGTAATGTTGTATGAAGTAGGAATAAGCTCATGATACCCACATCTTGTTAACTGCACTTGAATATCCATAAAAACAAAGTAAAATCATATTTTAATGGAAACTAAAGTATGTACTTCATAAATAATGACCAAAAGAATAAACAGACTAAATTTTTATTAATTCAGGCCTAGATATATTGCATAATGCACTTACTGTAGTAAGCATTTTGTCAGCTGTTGAATTTTTTGAAAGTGAAATAGGCCAAGTACATTTTAAAATTCTGTATGCTTTTAATCGTCCAATACATCTTTTGATATGTACTCGTACTCTGGATATTTTTCTGGAGTTTAGCACTTCTGCTGCTTCTAACTGTTGCTTGCCTTTTGTTGAGGAAGGCATAATTACTGTTGCCCCTTTTGAAGCAACAAGTTCATCGATCTGAAAACCTCTATCAGTTAAAATAACTACCATTTTCTATCTTATCTAAAAAACCACTTAATTTTGTTATTTCTTTGTCAGAAATTCTTCCTCCATATAATTTGGAAATGAAAATTATGCAGCCTGTTGGAGAACATGCAATCATACTTGTGTTCTTTCAGTAGTGCCAATGTAGATATCAATTTTAACAGTCTAGCTCAGAAAACTGGAGTAAATACATTTTCTAATCGCGAAAGAAATGCAAATAAAGATTTAATAGGTGTTAGTCCCCCATATCATCCAATATTTTTTTTGCAACATGGTGCTGATATATTCCTAGGAGATGTAGAGAATACAGTTCTTTAAACTTTCAATTATTTTCACATTATATATATTACATTTATACAGACTGTCCCAAATACACTGACCGTGGCTTTTATAACTTTGCAATTTACATTTCATGTCTATGATCATATTTACGAGAGAAAAGCCGAGATCAATGTTTTTGGAACATCTTGTGCGTATATACGCAAAAACTTCTGTGAATTTATTGAAATTAATTATCAATAACTTTCATCTCATTATGACAGAACTTTTTGGGCAGGTGTGATTTTATTTTCTGCAATTGAAAGTATCATTAAGTTTTTTTTTGTTTTAAATGCTGTTTCTTTCTTGGCCTATAAAATCTGCTCCTAGTTTATTGAGATCTTTATTTCACAATAAATTTTAATAACTATTTGTAGTTTCTTTAGTCTAACATGAATATTTTTATAACAAAATATCTACTACAGTAGAAAAGAAATTCTATTGTAGAAGTAAACAGTCTGTTCTGTTAGTTTCAGCATCAAACTCTTTGAAAACCAGATTAATCTATAAGCCTAAAATTAAAACAATGCTTGAAAATGGTTTAAAAAACAGAAATTAATGTATTTTCAGAAAAAGTACTACATTTTTATGAAACATCTGTAAAAGTGAAGAAGCCATTTGAAGGTGTCTTTCTAGTGAAATAATCATAGAATTTTGAGCAGTTATTCCTTGTTTTCGAGTATCCTCATAATAAAGGTACAATTATAGATGACACACACCAAAAAAAAAGAAGAAAGAGAAAATCTGAAAGCTTTCAGATATTATATTACGTCCAAATGGGCGTTTTTTTTTAATTGACAGACACATATTCTAAATATATTTAAAAACAGCATACCTATAGTTCCAATAAACAATCTTGCGCTCTGCAGCTAAAAATAACTTTTTTCCCTAGCCTGTTGCTACTACTGGCTTTGAAATGGTTGAATTTTTTTATTCAAAATTTTACAAAATATGAAGTAGACAATAAAATAAATTTGAAATTCGTAATTCAGGTTTCCACATGCCCATATTTGCATGGAGGACTGTGTTGTTCAAAATTGGATGGCTGTACGTACCATTGTTTTTTTCACAGTGAGGTGGTGGTGGTGATGGTGGGTGAAATTTTTGTCGCAAAACCAGAAATGGTTATACCACGCCAAACACATGAGATGTGATGTAAAACAGAATGAAATTAAAATAGCTACGAATTAAGCAACTAGATAAAGGAATGTACAAAATCCAGGGGATGAAGTCGTATGAAATCAGCTAAAATCACAAATGTTGAAACTAATATACAAAATTAAAATCAGTTCAGATGAGGTGATAGACACCAACATCTTTTAAATATTAAAATAAATTACGATTGACCTCTCTTCCAATTAAATGGTCGAGAGGTAAGTCACAGCTGTTAAAATATTTCTGACGAATACTATTAAAAGATGGACATTCAATTAAAAGGTGATGGACCGTTAAACATACACCACATTTTGAGCACAGAGGCTCATTGTCAGCATTTAAAAGATAGTTATGGGTCATTCTGGTGTGACCGATTCTAAGTCTAAACAAAAGAACTTCCTCCTTAGTCTTCCAGTAAAATGCCAAAGTTCAATTCTAGGTTTCATGCTCTTTAATTTACTAAAAGACTGAACATCCCAAAACTGCTGCCATTTTTCCAATATCTTTTCCTGGATAAAACTATTGATGTCTGTGATAGGAATGAGGCGACTGGATATTTCAACAGCTGATTTTGCGACGATATCTGCCCGCTCATTACCTTTTGTACCGGTATGCCTGGGAACCCAGCAATACAGAATTTCAAATCCGAGCCTTGTTAAGTTTAAGTTCAGTTTGAGGATATCAAAAATTATCGGATTATGGGTGTTCGAAAAAGCTTCTAAAACTTTTAGTGCGCTGTAGGAATCTGAATAAACGAAAGAGATAAACTAATAAAGACTCTGGACAGGAGATGTCCTGAAAGCTCCAGAGCAAATCCTCAGAGCTTGATGATGCACAGGATCTAGTTTTAGCAACACAGAAGACCGAGCTGATCCGTAGATAACTGAGCCATAGTCCAGTCTAGAGCGGACAAGCGCTCTATAGATGCGAAGCATGGAGCATCGATCAGCACCCCAGGAGGTATTCGACGGGACTTTTAGTATATTAAGTACTTTCATACACTGTGAAACATGAGAAAGGAAAGTCTGTTTCTGATCGAATATCACTCCTAAAAATTTTGCTTCAGGTGCAACTGGAATGATAGATCCATTAAGGTGTAATTCAGGCTCAGGATGGAGACCTCTCTTTCTACAAAAATGCACGCACACGGTCTTCTGTTCAGAAAACGTAAATCCTTGGTTGACTGACCATTTGTGGATCTTATTCAATACGATCTGCAGTTGCCTCTCTATATGCCTCATATCTGCCCCTCGACAACTAATCTGGAGATCGTCAACATACAAAGATCCTAAAATAGTTGGAGGAAGTTCTTTTAATACAGAGTTAATTTTCAGACTAAATAAAGTGACACTAAGAACAGAGCCTTCAGGCACACCCTCTTCTTGTTCAAAGACTTTTGACAAAACAGAGCCAATCCTAACTTGGAAGGGCCTAGCACTCAAAAAATTCTGAATGTAAAATGGTAGGTTGCCAGACAAGCCATTACCATGGAGATCACGAAGGATCGCATACCTCCATGCCTTATCATAAGCTTTTTCAATGTCAAAAAAAATAGACACAAGATGGTTTCTTCTAAGGAAAGCTTTACGAATAGATGTTTCCAAAAGGAGCATATTATCTACAGTTGTCCTTCCCTTTCGGAAACCGCTTTGATAAGGTGACAATACACTATTCTTTTTGAAGAAATACACTAGGTGGTTGTTTACCATCTTTTCAAACAGTTTGCATATGCAGCTCGTAAGGGCTTTTTTCCAAAAAGGAAAAAAAGTGGACTTTATATATTCCGTATGCTTTTTTAACCCTTTGACGGGCAGTGGGACGCCAGGCATACCACCTTTCTTATCGATTTTTTCCTCCAAGTTGAAAGCAGCAAAATTCCGTTTAAAATAATAATGCAGTACAAAAAAAAAAAAAAAAAAAGCATCGCACAACATAGATGTGCGAAGTATGTAATGTTCCATTGTGCCTTCAAAAGGAAGGAATTTCTTGTTTCAAGAAATTTCATGAATAATTTTTTTAATATTTAAGTTTTTAATTATTAATTAATGTTTTAATGTCATTAAACAAATGAACAAAAATACATTAATATTTAAATTTTAATGTATTTTTGTTCATTTGTAAGTACATGTATCTAAATTATAGCTTATATTAAATTTTAGTCTTTAATTCTTATTAAGTATCATGTTCATATCATGTATCTCTCTCTTTATTTGTAAATTTGTATTTTTTAATAAATTGCAGTAATGTTAAGACTTGAAAAAGTTTCCGTATGTTTCCCAAAAGAAATCAAATCATAACTCTGTAACATGAAATGTCATTGAATACTGGATGGATATGTATTTAGCTGTGAATCACCATAGAAAACCATCCTGAGCAGAGGAAAGAGGAGAGATAAAATGTAAATAAACATGAAGGCCATCTAAATATTCGCCTTCTCAAAGACTGTAGCAAATATAGTAATGAAGCGAAAATCTGCTCTGTTTTGAACCTATTACGAAATTATTAAAAAATACCTAAAAAGTCGCACAGGGACCAATTTTTTAAAATTATGTAATTTTTTACTAAAAAGTATTTATTTTGTGATTTTCTAAATAATTATTCAAAAATACACTCACGTTTGTGAAGATTGCAACACCATGAAGGACTTACGCGAGTGAGCTGAAATTTTCAGGAAATGCAAAGTAGCGCATGATATGCAAATGATTAGAATTGCAAATCCGTAGCGCATGCGTATGCTGAGCAGCGCCCTCTGAACGGCTGATGGATCCGAATAAATAGACGGCTGTAGCGAGGCGTGTATGGTTATCGGTGGTTATCTGCTAGTGGTAAACGTTAACTCAATCTGTACTTATGCCTCGTCGACGAAAGAGAGCGAGATTTGAACAACTTACAGAGTTTGAACGAGGGAGAATCATCGGCCTTCGTGAAGCTGGATTGTCGTATCGTGCAGTAGCCTCTCGTGTGCAGCGTAACAGCAGCACAGTGATGCGCGTTTGGAAGCAGTGGACGGACGAGTGTCGGACAACTCGGAAATCCGGGAGTGGACCCCGAAATGTGACGTCAGCTCGCGATGATAGACACCTGGTCCGCATGGCGCGGACGGACCGTACAGCTTCCTCTAGACAATTGGCAGCACTGTGGTCAATAGCTACAGGTGTTTCATTGTGTGCTTCATCAATTCGTAGACGTCTGCTGCAGTGTGGACTGCGCGCACGGACTCCTTTATACAGGATCCCCCTAACGCACGACCATCGCCGCCTGCGGCTACAATGGGCCAATCAGCATAGAGACTGGCGTGCTGATTGGCAGCATGTCGTGTTTTCTGACGAATCCCGCTTTAATTTGTGGTACCATGATGGCCGCATTCGTGTCAGACGCTATGCCGGTGAACGCCACCTTCCGGAGTGCATTATCGAACGCCACAGTGGACGAACACCCGGAGTTATGGTCTGGGGCGCCATAGCATATCATAGACGATCTCAATTGCTACGAATTGTGGGCAATCTGAACAGCAACCGGTATATCCGTGAAGTTCTACAGCCCGAAGCTGTTCCCTTCCTTCAAAGCTTGCCAGGCGCTGTATTTCAACAGGACAATGCCCGCCCTCATACTGCTCGGATTGTTAAATCCTTCTTTGCAGCGCAGCAGGTACAGCTTCTTCCTTGGCCTGCGTGTTCCCCGGATATGTCGCCAATTGAACATGTGTGGGATGTCATTGGTCGGCGTCTTGCTCGTGATCCTCGTCCTGTTGCGTCTGCAGACGAACTTTGGGTACGCGTACAAACGATATGGAATGCTCTTCCTCAGTCAGACATTCAAACTTTGTTTGACTCCATGCCACGTCGTGTAGCAGCACTTATTGCGGCGCGTGGTGGCCACACAAAATACTGATTCTGATCTCTTGTTCTTGTTTGTTTGCTTTGAACATTTAATCATTTATTTGTACCACTACCACTCAACTGTGTATTAAATTGCATTCAATTATGACGATTCCTTCTTGGTGTTGCAATTTTCACAAACGTGAGTGTATTTTTATATATCTTGAATTTTCATTTGCTTGCTAAAACTAGCACTTTACATGAGCATGTTAGAATTCCCAATCGGGAAAGGATGCCCTTTTATTCCTCTAGATGCGCGGTGGGACAAGCGGTATCCCACCACTTCATGAATTATCCTAAAAGTTTACCTCGTTTTTTTCAATTACACATTGTTGTATTAGGCTTAATAGTCTATGTGTAAAGTTATTTTAACCAAAAAAAATTTTTTTTTATGCA
>KK115171.1:49996-66712 GCA_000611955.2 Stegodyphus mimosarum
ATTGACGTCGAAGTCTTTAATTAGGTAAATCTGGGGTTTCGCCATATTGGAAGAATAAAAGATTCGGGTCCAACCGCCCCACCCACCACAGAGCCCAATAAGGGAACACAGAATCCTGTGTTAGGGCTAGCCAGACCTATACACAAACTGAAGCCCCACAGTCGGCTTTCCCGAAAGCAGGTATTCCCAGAGCTTATCCCCGAGCCACTGACACAAGGACTAGTGACCACCCGATTGACACCCGTGAGGACAACAAGGCACCTCCAGTTTAGCTGAAGCAGAGGCCAAAGCAGTGTGTTGGGGACAGTACCTCGCCCCTCAACTACCAGGACCCTCCTTTCCAGCGACACAGGTCTCCAAGCACGGCAAACATGTGGGCAGTTTTCTCGCCACTTCAGAACCAGAGACAAGGACTGTTCCAGTCTCTCATAGCAAGCCCCAATCTCCGAAGAGGAAAACCACAAGGGAGCAAGGAAGGAAGAAAGCTTCAGCTCAGAGGAGAGGAGACGGAAAAGAGGATAGATCACTGGGGCTCCAAGATCGTGACACCCGTCTCATCAAGAAGATGATCCCCTGAAGAGCTAGGATACCTCGGGATTGCCACACCAGTACTCACAAAAGTGCGCCTTCTATTTTTTATTGATTATTTTCTGACTGACATTTTTAGTTTTGCTTTGAATTACTGTTTCTTTTCTTTGTACCAGATGAGAAGGGTTTTCTTTTTTTCTTACTGTTTGTTATCGGTTGTGCTTTATTTGGAAGAGTCTGCATACCAAGAGAGCTTTATTTGGAAGAGTCTGCCACCCAGTTTGGGTGGCAACTGTACGAGATGATTTTAGAGTAATAGCGTAAGATGTATTTGGTCGATCGAATCTGTGTGCTTTAGACTAATCTTCTGGCTTCAGCATGAGATGTTCCTTGTAACTTTTGAAGTCTGCACTTCTTTTTCAGCTTTCCATTTTGGGCAGAAGCGAGAAATTGCTCGGTATTCACCCTTGCAATTTACACATAGAGGAGCAGCGGTGCAATACTCACAATCATGATCAATCTGTGAGCATTGGGCGCATATGAGGCTGCCACGACAAGATATCTTAGAATGGCCGAAGCGCTGGCATTGGAAGCATCGCATGGGGTTTTGAATATAGGGTCTTACGGGACAATTTAGGTATCCAGGCTTAATATTCTTAGGCAGACTAGGCAAGTTGCAGGTCAGGATCAACTTACCTTCCTTACGCATCTTGATCCGCTTAGCACCACAGACATTTTGGTCAGACAACTCGGATGCGATATCTTCTTCAGAAACATACAGAAAGTCGGTTTCCGAGATTACACCGCGACAATGATTCAGTGTCTTATGTACTGTTACGGTGGGATTCACTTGGCCAAGTTGGTGATTTGTAGTAAGTAGTCAACGAAATTGTATGAATAAGCAAGTGTCCAGAGCGGAGACGCTTTATATTTCTCGGCTGACCAATACATGAATGAATGTATGAAATTGTACACTTCTCACAGCCTACCAAGGGAAAGATAGGTTTTTCTTTTGCAGTCCCTCTAACTATTATTAGAATATTTGTTTATGCAGAGACAATTTGCACCTTACTCGGAAAGGTAATGAGCAACTGGGGGAAATCTTTGTAAAAGATATCAAAAGTGTGACTCTTCTGTCAGCTGCAGAGCTAAGTGCACGTTGTACTACATCCTTTACCAGTATCTCACGTTTATCCAATATTCCTTCTAAGCACTCATTTGGATAGTAATCTTAGCGCTGCTGTTTTCAAACCACTGTTTTCAGAAATTTTGATATGTGGTTCTTTAGTTTCCAGTGTTCCAGAAATACCTCTAGATTTCTTTCTCCATGTTTCTTCTAAACCATTTTATTCAGATATTTTGAAGCATAATTGTTTTACTAGCTCTGTTTCGAATAGTAATCCCAATATTTTGAGATTACCGGATTTCCCACTTCTTCAATGTTCAGTCAGCACTAGTGTAAGATTTTTGGATCTACCTCCTAAGCTGCTTTATTCAGATGTTTTAAAAGATGGTTTTACTAGTACCATTGGATAGCAGTTCTAGTGTTTTGGATGTATTGGATTTTCTAAATCGTGAATGTTTTGTCAGGTGTTCTAAATATTACTGGATCTTAACTTTCAGATGTTTTAAAAGATTGTTTTACTAGTACCATTGGATAGCAGTTCTAGTGTTTTGGATGTATTGGATTTTCTAAATCGTGAATGTTCTGTCAGGTGTTCAAAATATTACTGGATCTTAACTTCTCGATACTGCATCTATTTCTTGACTTCCTGGAAACTCAGTGTCTAATTCGCAGCCTGCGGGCTCTTGGCGCCCTGATTCATCATCACCTCAGCTCGGTATCAGTTCCAATTCTTGTACTTGCATGCCGAATTTTCCACTTCTTGAAGTTCATTTTTTGGCACTGCTTCAGATTTGCGTAATGTTGCTGCTGCTGTAGCTGGATTTTCTGTTCCTTCATTGGTCAATTCTCATCCTATTGCCTTTTCCTGCTCTGTTTCCTCTATTCAGCTTATCACCAATTCCAATATCTACCCATCAGTTGTTGGTTCTTGTGCGAATTTTGATTCTCACCATCCTTATTTTCATTTTAACAAGTTTTCAATTCTTAAAAATTATATACAATGCTTTGACATTAAAATTGGGGATGCAAATGATTCTAATTCAGGGTGAAAGTAATTTATGGAAATCTGAAAATTGCTATGTTGAAGAAAACACCGAAGTTATTACCTCTCTTAACCTGAATATAAAGACTATAATTTGTCCATGTTGTAAAAAAGACTTTTCTTGTAAAGAAACGTTATCAAGACGCAAAGGTAACTCCAAAACTTCAAAAAAGGATAACTTATGTACTAGCATAAAAAACGGCAACAAAATGGAAAATGAATATCTAAAAATGTGTGAGGTTTGCATGAAATCATATGCTTCAAGACAGTCGGGTTTTAATTATAAAAAAGGGGTAAATCTGTGTCTTCTTTCTTCCAATTTATTAGTGATCATAATAAACTTTTGGCTGAATGTCACAATTGTGAAATGGCTGTGAAGAAGCTTAAATTTTCATCAATGGTGGAGTTCCAGGTGTGGTTAGAATCTCATTCTAAAGAAACATTCCGTTCTTTTAAAAAGTGTTCTGGGAGTATGCATAAGGTTAATAAAGAATTATTTATGTCACTTCAATGTAACACACACACAGCAAAAAAAAAAGTGCCAGTTTCAAGTTGAAAAAATCTTGAGGGTATTTTACCATTAGCCTTCAGATATACATCTAGAATTTTAGTTTCTGAGGAACATCTTATGACAGCTACTTTTTATTCAGGTCACATTCATCAGCTTTCATTTCAAAATACTAAATTTCAACAGCTTAGTCGAAGTTGTCCAAATCAAATCAAAAGTTATGCTCTGTTAGGTGTTTCCACCAATCAAATTCGGGAATTTATTTGAGATGGAAATGGATCACGTGATAATAGAGAGGGCCTAAGTATTAAAGATAGTTTTGTAATGTATAGAACTATAAACCACTATGCAAAGCAGGTAATGACCTCTTCTCTTGGTGATGATTCACCTTCTGTGTCTGCTAGAGTTGAGAAACTTAGGCAGGAATCTTATGACACTATTCTTATTTACAAACCTCAAGGAAAACCAACATTGAATGGTCCGAATGAGCCTTCACACACTGTCTTTTCCACTACAATTATAAACAAAGGAAAAAAAGAAATGATGATTAAATATTGTAGCAGGATTTTATATATAGATTCTACTCACAAATTAAATCAGTATGATTTTTATTTGCTGAATTTAATTGTCCCAGATGAATTTGCTAGTGGTTACTCCATAGCACATTTTATTTCAAATCAGTTAGAGCAGGATACAATGTACAATTTATTTCTTACTATGAAATGTGTAATACCTGAGCTTTATATGTAATTCTTTAATGACAGATGATGATAAAACTACGAATCCTTCATTTGACAAAGCAATTGGTCCAGGTATTATACCTATACTATGTAGATGGCATGTACGACGTGCTTGACAACATAGTTTATTTCGAATGGATGAGCGAGTGAAATTATGGCGCAAAACCAAAAACAGTTATACTGCGCCAAACACAAATTAAAATGAATTGATGCAACAAAGTAATGACAAGATTATATTCATGACTAAATCAAGTAATGGTTATGGCACACAACCTGGACAGATTATTAGCGCCAGACACATGATTGTTAAAACAAGTACTAATTCTATGTAGTCGCAAGTTAAAAAGAAGAAGTCTTATAAAATAAAATGATGAAAGTAATGATGAAGTAACTCATGAATTGGATACTGATATAAGATGTGATGCATATGTGAAATCATAAAACCTGAGATACACTAAAATTTAAAGCACTACAATCCACAGCCACATAAGGAAATCAAATTAAATGAAAAAAACCACTCTCCTTGAAGTACTGAAATAAATTAGGATTGGCCTCTTTCCCGATTATACGGTCAAGAGGCAAGTCAGAGTTTTTAAAATATTTCGGTCTAAGTGATTTAAAATATGGACATTCAATTAAAATATGATGTACTGTAAGAATACTGTTACAGTGAAAACAAACAGGTTCACTCTCGGCCTTCAAAAGGTAACTATGTGTTACACGAGAGTGACCAATACGAAGACGGGTAAGAATTACATCCTCCCTTCTGTTTCCTGTCGAGTCCCAGTATTCAACTAGAGGTTTTACGGTTTTCAGCTTATTGTTAACCTGAGCATCCCATAGCAGCTGCCACTTCTCTAGAATTTTGTTTTTGATAACTCTTTTAATATCTGTCAGAGGAACATGCTGGCTGCACAGACCAACAGCAGACTTAGCTGTGATATCTGCGAGCTCGTTTCCTTTGATGCCAACATGACCAGGAACCCAGCAGTACAAAACTTGATATACCCTCACCTGTAAGCTTTGGTTTAATTTTTGAATTTCAACAACTACATGGTTGCGAGTGTTGGAAAATGTTTCTAGAGCTTTCAATGCACTGTACGAGTCTGTATAAATTATGAACTTTTTCTGATGTAGTTTTGATATGTAACAAAGAGCGTAATATATCGCATTGAGCTCAGATGTCAAGACTGAGCAAGCATAGTGTAAACGTCTGCCCTCGATGTGGTCACCGATTACGAATCCTGCTCCAACATGGTAAGCTGTTTTGACCCATCTGTGTATACGGCAACATGATCATTATATTTATCTCTGTGTTCACAGAAGAGTTGTTTATATATTACGTCGCAAGTGTTCTGCTTATTGTGGCACCGAAAAACATCAATAATTTTGATTCTCGCATCTTCCCAAGGTGGGATTTCAAGATGTTGTACTGCTTGGGCGGATATATCAGATATGGAATGCTCTTCAATCAAAGACCGAACTCTTAAGGAAAAGGGAGCAACATAAGATAGTCGTGCTTCAAATAGAAGGTCACACATGTCATCAAGGAAACATAGCTTACTTGGATTCTCAGGTTGAGACAATATATTAAAATACTGTTGAAGAGACAACTGTTCACGCCGGAGAAGGAGGGCTGGTTCGTAACAGTTAACATACAGGCTCTGCACCGGAGATGTCCTGAATACCCCAGAACAGATCCGCAGTGCCTGATGATGAGCAGGGTCTAGTTTCAGCAAAACTGATGACCGCGCAGATCCATAAACAGCTGAGCCATACTCCAGTCCCGAGCGGACAAGTGCTCTGTAAATATGAAGTAAAGAGCAGCGCTCTGCGTCCCAGGAGGTGTTCGCCAAGACTTTTAGAAGTTTTAATATTTTGGTACACTTCTTCCTCAGATGTAGAACATGAGGGAGGAAGGTAAGTTTTCGGTCAAACATCACTCCCAAAAACTTTACTTCAGGTTGTACTGGAATCACTGATCCATGAAGATGTAGCTCAGGCTCAGAATGGAGTCCTCGCTTTCTACAGAAGTGCACACAAACAGTCTTTTCCTTCGAAAACAGGAATCCTTGTTTGTCTGACCAGTCCTGAATCCGGTTCAGAGCTATCTGCAGTTGTCTTTCTACATGTCTCATATCTGCCCCATGACAGCTAATCTGCAGATCGTCAACATATAATGATCCTAAAACTGTGGGAGAAAGTTGCTTTAAGACAGAGTTTATTTTTAAAGTGAATAAAGTAACGCTGAGCACACAGCCCTGAGGCACACCCTCTTCTTGTACACAGACGTCTGATAAGACAGCACCAATTCGGACTTGAAAAGTCCTTTCCCTCAGAAAATTTGTGATGAAAATTGACAAGCAAGCCACGCAAGCCACAGTCGTGAAGATCACGAAATATACCATATTTCCATGCCTTATCATATGCTTTCTCAATGTCGAAAAAGACAGAGAGAAGATAGTCTCTTCTGACAAATTTACAAATGGATGTTTCCAAAAGCAGCATGTTATCCATTGTCGTACTTCCTTTTCGGAAACCGCTCTGATAAGGCGATATGATATGATTCTTTTCCAAGAAATAAACTAGGCGGCTGTTTACCATTTTTTCAAACAGTTTGCATATGCAGCTCGTAAGGGCTATTGGCCGATAATTCGAGGGATTCCGCGAGTCTTTACCTGGCTTAGCGATAAGAATAACAACAGCTCTCCTCCATGCACTGGGGAAAGTATGCTCCTTCCACACCCTATTGTAAAGAGTGAGAAGGGCGTTCAGTGACTTATAGGATAGATGCTTCAGCATATCGTAGCTCACGCCGTCAAGACCCGGACAAGATTTGTGTGTCTGGAACAAAGCTCTCTTTAACTCAAGCATAGTAAAATCTCAATTGTAGGGTTCAGAGTTGGAGGAATTAAAAGCAATGGGATTTTTTTCGGAGCGCTGCTTAATAGAAAGAAATGCGGGAGAATAATTTCTGCTGGAAGAAACGGCAGAAAACATCTCACCAATAGTCTTTGCAATTTCTTCTATGCTGCTAATCACTCGGCCATCTTTTTCCAAAAAGGAAAGTGAGTGGTCTTTATATATTCCACATGCTTTCTTAACTCTCTCCCAAACTCGTTTACTTGGTGTAGAGGATGTTATTGTTGACACATATGAAATCCAGGAATCCCTCGGGCTCTGCCATCTTACTTTTCTCGCATTTGCTTTGGCTCTTTTGAATGCTAAATAGTTTCGCAAAGTAGGGTATCTGCGAAAGATTCCCCAAGCTTTTCTCTGTTTTTGAAGTGCTTCCTGACAGTCACGGTTCCACCAAGGTTTGGAATATTTTAGCAATTTACCCGATGTTCTGGGGATACTAAGCACAGCTGCCTGGTTTATAGCATTAGTAATGCATTCCACTGCATCATCGATTTGCACATTTTCTACCATTTCCTCTGTAAGGGCCCTCAGGGGCTCACTTTTGTGAGTATGGGTGTGGCAATCCCGAGGTACCCTAGCCCTTCAGGGGATCATCTTCTTGATGAGACGGGTGTCACGATCCTGGAGCCCCAGTGATCTATTCTCTTTTCCGTCTCCTCTCCTCTGAGCTGAAGCTTTCTCCCTTCCTTTCTCCCTTGTGGTTCTCCTCTTCGGAGGTTCGGGCTCGCTATGAGAGACCAGAACAGCCCTTGTCTCTGGTTCTTGAGTGACGAGAAAACTGCCCACGTGTTTGCCGTGCGTGGAGACCCGTGTCGCTGGAAAAGAGGGTCCTGGTAGTTGAGGAGCGAGGTACTGTCCCCAACACACTGCTTTGGCCTCCGCTTCAGCTAAACGGGAGGCACCTTGTTGTCCTCACAGGTGTCAATCGGCTGGTCACTAGTCCTTGTGTCAGTGGCTTGGGGATAAGCTCTCGGGAGTACCTGCATTCGGGAAAGCCGACTGTGGGGCTCCAGTTTGCGTATAGGTCTGGCTAGCCCTAACACAGGATTCTGTGTTCCCTTGTTGGGCTCCGTGGTGGGCGGGGCGGTTGGACCCGAATCAGTTTCCTTTCAATTATGGCTCATTCAAACATACATTCATCAACAGAACACAATTATGCTGCAAAAAAAGTAAAAACAAGTGAAAATGCCAATGCTATTCAATCTAAAATTCAACCTCGTTTTGTTGTAATTAATGATTCTACAGGCGAACTGAAAAAAATGTCACCTTTCTTAATAAACAAATATATTGAAGCAATTGCTGGAGAACCGAAGTTCATGAAGCGGCTGCGATCTGGTGACCTTTTAGTGGAAACCATATCTCCTATCCAGGCTGTAACACTTCTCGGCATAACCAAACTTGGAAACCAGCGCACAAAACTCTGAATTACTGTCGCTGAGTAATCTCGGAAGTGGATCTTCTCTCTGTTTCGGAGGAAGAATTTGTCGCCGAACTTTCCAGTCAGAATGTCTGTGCTGCTAAGCGGATTAAGATGCGTAAAGAGGGTCAGTTTATAGATACCAAACATGTCATCCTGACCTTCAGTTCGCCTGATCTGCCCAAAAGTGTCAAGGCTGGGTACCTTCGTTGCCCAGTAAGACAGTATATCCCCAACCCCATGCGATGTTTCCAGTGCCAGCGCTTTGGCCATTCCAAAATGTCCTGTCGAGGTAAGCCCACATGCGCACGCTGCTCTGTGTAGGGCCACGACAGTGATAACTGTAACGCTGTGCCACTGTGTATCAACAGTAAGGGGGAGCACACGGCATTTTCACGTTCGTGTCCTAAATGGAAAGCCGCGAAGGAGGTACAATCACTGAAAGTTACTAGAAACATTACCTATGCAGAAGCCAGAAAAATTATTGCTAGCACACAGCCACGTTTAAATGTCTCCTTTGCTGATGCTGCTGCCAAATCTGTAAAATCTATCGGGATACAAACAAATCTGATGCTAGGATGTAGAAAAGAAAATAATGAATCAGAAAATCCGAACAAAAACAAACCAATACAAACTAACGCAACTAAAATTACATCAGGAAATATGTCAATTAGAAGCATTTTAAATAAAAAAAATACAACTAAGGCAAGCCATTCTCATGAAAACAAAAAACAGAATGATAGTAAATTCATTAAACCTGGAGGTCTAAGTCAAAGCTCCCTCGAAAGTATGAGCTCGGATTATGATGATATGGAAATTGAAGCGGGATTGGAACTTCCACAAAATCTCCTTCCGCGACGGACAAAGAAGCAGCACAGACAAAACAAACACTCATAATGACCACCCTTATTTCATGGAACTGTCGTGGTTTCCACCAGGGTCTCTTCAACATCAAGAACATGATCGATGTTTATCAACCAGTAGGCTTCGCTTTGCAGGAAACGTTTCTAAAAGCTGATAACCAAGTCAGGCTTAGGAGGTATTCTTTTACGAGAAAGGACAATGTTGCTAGTGAACGCGTCTGTGGGGGTGTAGGCCTCCTCACCTCACATGACTATCCGTCAACTGTCCTTCCGTTAGCAACATCCCTTCAAGCCGTTGCTATACAGGCTAATATCAAAAAGGCCTCCTCACCTCACATGACTATCCGTCAACTCTCCTTCCGTTAGCAAGATCCTTTCAAGCCGTTGCTATACAGGCTAATATCAAAGGATTGGTTTCTGTCGTTTCCATATATCTGCCTCCGAATGAAGCTATCGATCAGAGAGAACTGGATGAGTTGATAGAGCAGCTCCCAGAGCCATTCATTATAATTGGAGACTTTAATGGACACAGTCAGCTTTGGGGAAGTAACGGAACAAATCCTCGAGGCAGACAAATTGAGCAGTTGATCGAAGATCATTGCCTTTTTCTCCTCAATGATGGTCAGGATACATACTTCCATGAGCCCACAAGGACATTTCCCGCTCTTGACCTTGCCATCTGTTCCCCATCTCTGCTGCCCTTCTGTACATTTAGTGTTGGAGATGATCCTCACAACAGTGATCATTTCCCTATATTTGTAACATTTACAAGAGAAGGAATGAATCCCTGTATGCCCGGGACAGCTACGGCGTCAACCATCTCATTCCCTTTAATTAATTCCCTGTATGCCCGGGAACACAGCAGTAAAAAATCTCGTACCCACATCTCCTCAATTTCATATGTAGCTTTAGTACATCTGCAACTACCGGATTATGGTGGTGGTGGTGGTGGTGGTGGGTGAAATTTTTTGGCACAAAACCAGAAACGGTTATACCGGGCCAAACACAAGGTGATGAGATATAAAGTTATACAAAAGACAGTGAAATTAAAATAGCTATGAATTAAAAAAAACAGATAAAGGAATGTACAAAATCCAAAGGATGAGGTCATATAAAATCACATAAAATCACAAGTGTTTAAACTAACGTACGAAATTAAAATCAGTTCAGATGAAGTGATAGACACCAATATCTTTTAAATAGTGAAATAAATTACGATTGACCTCTCTTCCAATTAAATGGTCGAGAGGTAAGTCACACAGCTGTTAAAATATTTCTGACGAATACTATTAAAAGATGGACATCCAATTAAGAGGTGACGGACAGTTAAACATACACTACATTTTGAGCACAGGGGCTCATTGTCAGCATTTAAAAGATAGTTATGTGTCATTCTGGTGTGACCAATTCTAAGTCTAGTCAAAAGAACTTCCTCCTTACGTCTTCCACTAAAATATCAAGGTTCGATTCTATGTTTCACGCTCTTCAATTTATTAAAAGACTGGACATCCCAAAACTGCTGCCATTTTTCCAATATCTTTTGCTTTATAAAACTACTAATGTCTGAGATAGGGATGAGGCGACTGGATATTTCAACAGCTGATTTTGCGACGACATCTGCCCGCTCATTACCTTCTATACCGGTATGCCCGAGAACCCAGCAATAGAGAATTTCAAATCCGAGCCTTGTTAAGTTTAAGTTCAGTTTCAGGATTTCAAAAATTACCGGATTATGGCTGTTCGAAAAGGCTTCTAAAACTTTTAGCGCACTGTAGGAATCTGAATAAACTATAAACTTTTTATGCCGTCGCTTTGATACGTACAAAAGTGAATGATATATTGCGGTAAGTTCAGCTGTTAAGACTGAGGAAGGGTGGTGCAAAATTCTGCCTTCTACATGGTCACCAATTACAAATGCCGTCCCGACATGTCAAGTTGACTTCGAACCATCTGTGTATATTGGAACATATTCTTGATATTTATACCTGTGATTAGCAAAACGTTGGGTATAGATGACATCGTTAGTGTTTTTTTTCCTGTGATGGGAAAAAATTTCAAGAATCTGGATTCCTGCCTGTTCCCAAGGAGGAATTTCAAAGTATTGCATGGCTTGGGGGGATATATCAGACAGGGAGAGTTCCTCGATCAGAGGGCGAACTCTCAAAGAAAACGGAGGCACACAGGATGGCCGTGCATTAAATAAAGTGTCACAGCTGTTATCAGTCAAAGCTAGCCTATTAGGATTGTCAGGTTGTGATAAAATGCTAAAATAATGCAAGAGAGACAACTGCTCACGCCTAAAACGAAGTGATGGTTCATGGCAATCAACGTAAAGACTCTGAACAGGAGATGTCCTGAAAGCTCCAGAACAAATCCTCAGAGCTTGATGATGCACAGGATCTAGTTTTAGCAACACAGAAGACCGAGCTGATCCGTAGATAACTGAGCCATAGTCCAGTCTAGAGCGGACAAGCGCTCTATAGATGCGAAGCATGGAGCATCGATCAGCACCCCAGGAGGTATTCGCCAGGACTTTTAGTATATTAAGTACTTTCATACACTTCTTTCTCAGCTGTAAAACATAAGAAAGGAAAGTTAGTTTCTGGTCGAATATCACTCCTAAAAATTTTGCTTCAGGTGCAAGTGGAATGATAGATCCATTAAGGTGTAATTCAGGCTCAGGATGGAGACCTCTCTTTCTACAAAAATGCACGCAGACGGTCTTCTGTTCAGAAAACGTAAATCCTTGGTTGACTGACCATTCGTGAATCTTATTCAATGCAATCTGCAGCTGCCTCTCTATATGTCTCATATCTGCCCCTCGACAACTAATCTGGAGGTCGTCAACATACAAAGATCCTAAAATAGTTGGAGGAAGTTCTTTTAATACAGAGTTGATTTTGAGAGTAAATAGAGTGACACTAAGAACAGAGCCTTGAGGCACACCCTCTTCTTGTTCGAAGTTTTTTGACAAAACAGAGCTAATCCTAACTTGGAAGGTCCTAGCACTCAAAAAATTCTGAATGAAAAATGGTAGGTTGCCACGCAAGCCACTATCATGGAGATCACGAAGGATCCCATACCTCCATGCCTTATCATAAGCTTTTTCAATGTCAAAACAAATAGAGACAAGATGGTTTCTTCTAAGAAAAGCTTTACGAATAGATGTCTCCAAAAAGAGCATGTTATCTACAGTTGTCCTTCCCTTCCGGAAACCGCTTTTCTTCTATGGTGCTAATCACTCGGCCATCTTTTTCGAAAAAGGAACGTGAGTGGTCTTTATAAATTCCACATGCTTTTCGAACTCTCTCCCAAACTCGGTTACTTGGCGTAGAGGATGTTATTGATGAGACATATGAAATCCAGGAATCCCTCTGACTCTTCCGTCGTACTTTTCGTGCGTTTGCTTTGGCTCTTTTTAATGCTATAAGGTTTCGCACAGTTGGGTATCTACGGAAAATTCCCCAAGCTTTTCTTTGTTTTCTCATTGCTTCCTGACAATCGCGGTTCCTCCATGGTTTGGAATATTTAGCCAATTTTCCTGATGTTTTTGGAATACAGAGCGTAGCTGCATTGAACGATAGCATACGTAACTGCTTCACTGCCTCATCGACATGCACATCTTTTACCATTTTTGCTGTGAGCTCTGCAACAGAGGAAAAGAGTTCCCAGTCTGCCCTTTCATATATAAAACGAGGGGATCTCGACATGGAATTTGCTCCTCTTTGTGAGAGAGATACAAAAATGGGATAATGATCGCTGCTGAGAATATCATTCCCGACACTAAAAGTGCAAAATGGCAACAGAGATGGTGAACAGATGGCAAGATCAAGGGCGTGAAAAGTTCTTGCAGGCTCGTGGAAGTAGGTGTCCTGGCCATTAATGAGGAGACAAAGGTTGTAATCTTCAATTACCTGCTCGATTTCTCTTCCTCTTGAATTGGTGTCTTTATTTCCCTAGAGTGGACTGTGCCTATTAAAATCTCCTATAAGGATAAAGGGTTCAGGCAGCTGCTCTACAATCTCATTTAAATGTTGTTCGTCAATGTGCTCGTTTGGAGGCAAATACAAAGAGACGACTGAAAGCACAATATTCAAATTTATTTGCACAGCGACAACTTGGAGAGACGTCGTCAGAGAAAGTGCATTTGATGGATAGCCCAGAGAGATGAGGAGACCTACACCTCCACTGGCACGCTCACCTGCAATATTATCTTTCCTGATGAAAGAAAACCTCCGAAGTTTTGCTGGTTTTTCGGGTTTCAGGTTTGTCTCCTGTATTGCGAAGCACACAGGATTATTAGCATTAATGACATTTTTTATATCGATCAAATTCCGGTGAAAGCCGCGACAGTTCCAGGAGATGAGGGTGGCCATTATGATTGATGTTTGTTTCTTCGGTGTTGCTGTTTTGTTTTTCGTGGAAGCAGTTGTTTGGGGATTTCCAGGCCCTCTTCTACTTCCATACTATCTGAATCACCTGATTCAGATATCATTACTTCGTGTGAGCTATTGCTGTGGCTTCTATTTTTATCATTTTTATGTTGAGTTTTGTTTTTAGGTTTGCTTTCAATTACCGTTTCCTTGTTTTGAATTGAATGTGTTGGTTTTTCTTTTTTGTTTTTACTATTTGTCTCCTGTGTTTTTATTGGAAGTGTTTACGTACCGACTGATACTTGCACTGCAATTGACTTAGTTGATTTAACGGCTGCAGCAAAAGAGGTGTTTGGTCGAATCTGATTGGTTTGTACTAGCCTTTTAGCTTCTGCATAAGAGATGTTATTATTTACTTTGGCAGCCTGTACTTCCTTTTCTGATTTCCATTTTGAGCATGATCGGGAGAATGCTGTGTGCTCACCTTTGCAGTTTATGCACAGTGGCGCAGCGGAGCAGTTTTCGCTCTCGTGGCCTACCAGTGAACATCGCGCGCATGTCAATTTGCCACGACCCGAGTTCTTGGTATGACCAAAATGCTGGCACTGGAAGCAACGCATGGGATTATGAATATAAGGTCTTACGGTAATATTTAGATATCCGGCCTTAATATTCTTAGGCAGATCAGGCGAGTTGAAGGTCAGGATCACGTGTTTCGTGTTAATCAACTAACCTTCTTTACGCATCTTGATCCGTCTAGCACCACAGACATTTTGATCCGCAAGCTCCGATTCGATCTCTTCTTTGGGAACGTATAGAAGGTCGATTTCTGAGATGACACCTCGACGATAGTTCCAAGTGGACAAATGTAGCATATCCAAAGGATGAAATCATAAAAAAAAGGTAAAAAACAGAAGTGGTAAACCTAAAAATACAATACACAATCTTCAAATCAGATTAGGTGAGGTAATGAAAAGTCTCTTTTAAATAATATATTATTGACCTCTCTTTCGATTAAACGGTCGAGAGGTAAATCTCAGCTATTAAAATATTTCTGACGAATGCCATTAAAACATGGGCACTCGACTAAAATATGACGGACTGATAAATAGATTACAGTTTAAGGTATCCGACTAAGTTAAAATGACGAATTTTGGTGAAAATATCGAATTTTATTTTAATCTTTTATTAAAAGATTTGAAATCTTGGCTTTCTAAAACAGTCTTCATTTTAATTCTACGATAAATAGAAATCATACTATAGCCGTTTTAGTGCAAGATGGTAGCTGTCAAAACAACCAGAAGTTGTTACTTCGAAACCGGAAGTTGTTGTCATTTGGATAATTTACAAGTGTTTTCTTTATATTTAAGCGAAATTCTAAAAGGTTTAAGTAATATCTGCATAATGCTCATATTTTCATGTTTGGCCTCACTTTAATTTTTTATAATTTCCGAAATACTGTTTGACAACATGAAATATTGCTTAGTATATCTAGCGTAGTGTATTCGATTTTGCTTGCAGTTCGTTGATTCATATTTACTTCTGTTTATGATTCTATAGTTTTGTATTTATTAAAATTTGTGTAAGTTATTGAATTTAATCTTATATTTTATTTTCTGTATTTTTTTTAAATTTCAACATGGGTCACGCCAAAAATAACCGTGTGACTCGGAAGTGAAAATTCCATTTATATCGTACTGCTATATCAAATACTGTTACTGAAAATATAAATACAGTAAGTGAAATGAAAATTAAATCTATAGAGGAAATTAAAGTTGAAAATATGATTAACAAATCGAATTTCTTTGGAAACCGTATAATTGACATCGAAATACTTCCAGATGTATTTAAAATATTGTGTTGCCCATTATGCTTATCGACATGTTTAGAGCTAGTAGAAGATTCCACTTTCCGTTTGAATTCAAATATCTCTATCAAATGTAAAAACTGCAGTTTTTGTAATTCACTTGCAACAAGTAAAAAACAAAATAAAATGAATAACACAAATATTCAGTTTGTTTTTGCCATGAGGCTAATAGGAAAAGGATATTCAACTAGGAAAAAACTGTGTGCATAATTCAATATGCCCTGCTTGCGAAAGGCAGGTTATAGAAATTGTGGAAAAAAACTTTTGCATATTGCCTTAGGTGTTGGTCAAGATTCGATGAATGAAGCTGCATCAGAAATCAAGAGCTTGAAAGCAAATGATGATTTGGAAACAGTTTGTGGTATCTCTTGCAATGGCTGGCAATGTCGAGGACATTCTTCTTTCAAAGGCTGTGTCGCTATTTTATCAATTGATACAGGTGACATTCTTCTTTGAAAGGCTGTGTCGCTGTTTTATCGATTAATACAGGTAAAGTTTTGGATGTCGAAGTAATGTCTAAAAGCTGTAGGATTTGTAATCGATTACGTAAAATGCACAAAACTAAAGACCATATGTATTCTTCAAACCACTCTGGTTCATCATCGAGTATGGAGGCAGTCGGTGCATATAGGATATTTGAACGCTCGAGCCAGTTGAAGTATACAGAATTTTATGCTGATTGTTATTCTCAAGGATATTCGGCTGTCAAGTCAAGGATGTATATGGGAAAGATAGTGTTACAAAATATGAATGTATCAGGGATATACAAAAAAGAGCTCGGACATGTCTGCGTAAATTCAAAGCTAATCAATCATAAAGGAGTAGGGGGTAAAGGAAAACTGACCGACACATTTATAAATAAATTGCAAAACTACTATAGAATTGCTATTCGTAGCAATTCAAATAATTTGCTTGCAATGCAGACTGCGGTTGTAGCAGCCTTTTATCACAGTTGTTCGGGTGCAAATAAAACAATGCATGGACAGTGTCCGAAGGGCACCGGTAGCTGGTGCAAATATCAACGTTCTGTAGCTGAAGGCAAAAAATATACTGGTGATGAAGGGTGAAATTTTTTGGCGCAAAACCAGAAATGGTTATATCGCGCCAAACATAAGGTGATGAGATATAAAGCTATACAAAAGACAGTGAAATTAAAGTACCTATGAATTAAAAAAGTAGATAAAGAAATGTACAAAATCCAAGGGATGAGGTTATATAAAATCAGCTAAAATCACAAGTGTTGAAACTAATATACAAAATTAAAATCACATCAGATGAGGTGATAAACACCAATATCTTTTAAATAGTGAAATAAATTACGATTGACCTC
>KK115171.1:67804-85986 GCA_000611955.2 Stegodyphus mimosarum
AATAAACTATAAACTTTTTATTTGATACCTATGATACGTACAAAAGGAATGATATATTGCGGTAAGTTCAGCTGTTAAGACTGAGGAAGCGTGGTGCAAAATTCTGCCTTCTACATGGTCACCAACTACAAATGCCGTCCCCACATGACTTCGAACCATCTGTGTATATTGGAACATATTCTTGATATTTATACATGTGATCAGCAAAAAGTTGGATATAGATGACATTGTTAGTGTTTTTTTTCGTGTGATGGGGGAAAATTTCAATTATTGGGATTCCTGCCTGTTCCCAAGGACGAATTTCAAAGTACTGTATGGCGTGGGGGGATATATCAGACAAGGGGAGTTCCTCGATCAGAGGGCGAACTCTCAAAGAAAAGGAAGGCATACAGGATGGCCGTGCATCAAATAAAGTGTCACATCTGTTATCAGTCAAAGCTAGCCTATTAGGATTGTCAGGTTGTGATAAGATGCTAGAATAATGCAAGAGAGACAACTGCTCCCGCCTCAAACGAAGTGACGGTTCATGACAATCAACATAAAGACTCTCGACAGGAAATGTCCTGAAAGCTCCAGAGCAAATCCTCAGAGCTTGATGATGCACAGGATCTAGTTTTAGCAACACAGAAGATCGAGCTGATCCGTAGATAACTGAGCCATAGTCCAGTCTAGAGCGGACAAGCGCTCTATAGATTCGAAGCATGGAGCATTGATCAGCACCCCAGGAGGTATTCCCCAGGACTTTTAGTATATTAAGTGCTTTCATGCACTTCTTTCACAGCTGTAAAACATGAGAAAGGATAGTTAGTTTCTGGTCGAATATCACTCCTAAAAATTTTGCTTCAGTTGCAAGTGGAATGATGGATCCATTAAGGTGTAATTCAGGCTCAGGATGGAGACCTCTCTTTCTACAAAAATGCATGCAGACGGTCTTCTGTTCAGAAAACGTAAATCCTTGCTTGACTGACCATTCGTGGATCTTATTCAATGCGATCTGCAGCTGCCTCTCTATATGTCTCATATCTGCCCCTCGACAACTAATCTGGAGGTCGTCAACATACAAAGATCCTAAAATAGTTCGAGGAAGTTCTTTTAATACAGAGTTCATTTTCAGACTAAATAGAGTGACACTAAGAACAGAGCCTTAAGGCACACCCTCTTCTTGTTCAAAGATTTTTGACAAAACAGAGCCAATCCTAACTTGGAATGTCCTAGCACTCAAAAAATTCTGAATGAAAAATGGTAGGTTGCCATGCAAGCCACTATTATGGAGATCATGAAGGATCCCATACTTCCATGCCTTATCATAACCTTTTTCAATGTCAAAAAAAAAAAAATAGAGACAAGATGGTTTCTTCTAAGGAAAGCTTTACTAATAGATGTCTCCAAAAGGAGCATATTATCTACAGTGGTCCTTCCCTTTCGGAATCACTTTGATAAGGTGATAGTGCACTATTCTTTTCCAAGAAATACACTAGGCGGCTGTTTACCATCTTTTCAAACAGTTCGCATATGCAGCTAGTAAGGGCTATTGGCCGATAATTCGAGGGATTCCGCGAGTCTTTACCTGGCTTAGCGATAGGAATGACAACAGCTCTCCTCCATGCACTGGGGAAGTATGCTCCTTCCACACCCTGTTGTAAAGAGTGAAAAGGGCATTCAGTGACAGGTTAGATGCTTCAGCATATCGTAGCTCACGCCGTCAAGAGCCGGACAAGATTTGTGTGTCTGGAACAAAGCTCTCTTTAACTCAAGCATAGTAAAATCCCTATTGTAGGGTTCACAGTTGGAGGAATTGAAAGCAATGGGATTTTTTTCGGAGCGCTGCTTAATAGAAAGAAATGCGGGAGAATAATTTCTGTTGGAAGAAACGGCAGAAAACGTCTCACCAATAGTATTTGAAATTTCTTCTACGTAGCTAATCACTCGGCCATCTTTTTCTAAAAAGGAAAGTGAGTGGTCTTTATATATTCCACATGATTTTTTAACTCTCTCCGAAACTCGTTTACTTGGTGTAGAAGATGTTATTGTTGGCACGTATGAAATCCAGGAATCCCTCTGGCTCTGCTGTCTTACTTTTCGCGCATTTGCTTTGCTTCTTTTGAATGCTAAATAGTTTCGCAAAGTAGGGTATCTGCAAAAGATTCCCCAAGCTTTTCTCTCTTTTTCAAGTGCTTCCTGACAGTCACAGTTCCACCAAGGTTTGGAATATTTTAGCAATTTACCCCATGTTCTGGGGATACAAAGCACAGCTGCTTGGTTTATAACATTAGTAATGCATTCCACTGCATCATCGATTTGCACATTTTCTACCATTTCCTCTGTGAGGTCAGCAACAGAAGAGAAGAGGTCCCAGTTTGCCCTTTCAAATATAAATCGAACGGGCCTTGACATGGAGTTTGCTCCTCTTCGTGCGAGAGATACAAAGATGGGGTAATGATCGCTGCTGTAGAGATCATTGCCGACACTAAAAGTGCACTACGGCAGCAGAGATGGTGAACAAATGGCAAGATCAATAGCGTGGAATGTTCTTGTAGGCTCGTGGAAGTATGTGTCCTGCCCGGTATTGAGGAGACAAAGGCTGTGATCTTCGATCAACTGCTCAATTTGTCTTCCTCATGAATTGGTGTCTTTACTTCCCCAGAGCGGACTGTGCCCATTAAAATCTCCTATAAGAAAGAAAGTGTCAGGCAGCTGCTTTACAAGCTCATTTAAATGCTCTTGATCAATGTGGTCATTTGGAGGCAAATAAACTGAAACTACAGAAAATACGACATTGAAATTTATTTGCACAGCGACAACTTGGAGGGATGTTGTCAGAGAAAGTGCATTGGATGGACAGTCCAGTGAGGTGAGGAGGCCTACACCTCCACTGGCACGCTCACCTGCAATATTATCTTTCCTGACGAAAGAAAACCTCCGAAGTTTTGCTGGCTGTTCCGGTTTCAGGTTAGTCTCCTGTAGAGCGAAGCATACAGGATGATGAGCATTGATGATATCTTTTATATCTGTCAAATTCCGGTGGAAGCCGCGAGTGTTCCAAGAGACGAGGGTGGCCATTATGTTTGCTCTTTCTGTGTTCTTTCTTTGTTTTTCGCGGAAGCAGATGCTTGGGAGTTTCCAGCCCCTCCTCTACTTCCATACTATCCGAATCAAGAGAGTCAGATATCATGCCATCGTGTGAGCTATTACTAGGGCTTCTATTTTTATTATTAGTTTTCTGAGCGGTATTTTTTGGTTTACTTTGGACTTGTATTTCTTTTCTTTGAACGGAGTGTGTCGGTTTTTCGTTTTTCTGCCTGCTTGTTGTCTCCTGAGATTTATTTGGGTAAGTTTGGGTACTGACTGAAGTTTGTGTCCGAAAGATCTTGTTGA
Source organism: Stegodyphus mimosarum (assembly GCA_000611955.2). Classification (NCBI taxonomy): domain Eukaryota; kingdom Metazoa; phylum Arthropoda; class Arachnida; order Araneae; family Eresidae; genus Stegodyphus; species Stegodyphus mimosarum. The sequence continues at coordinate 71,180 of KK115171.1, forward strand.
CTTAACAGCGTTAGCAAAAGAAATGTTTGGTCGGATCTGTATGCTTTGAACTAGCCTTCTGGCTTCCGCATATGAGATGTTATTATTGACTTTTGTTGTTTGTGTTTCCTTTTCTAAATTCCATTTGGGGCAGGACCGAGAAAAAGCTGGATGTTCACCTTTGCAATTTATACACAGCGGAGCAGTTTTCGCTCTCGTGGCCAACCACTGAACATCGGGCACATGTCTGTTTACCACGGCACGAGTTCTTGGAATGGCCAAAACGCTGGCACTGGTAACAACGCATTGGGTTCGGAATATGAGGTCTTACTCTGCAGTTCAGGTATCCAACTTTTATACTCTTCGGCAGATCAGGCGAGTTGAAGGTCAGGATAACGTGTTTTGTGCCTATCAACTGGCCCTCCTTACGCATCTTGATCCGCCTGGCCTCACACAAATTTTGATTAGCCAACTCGGATACGAATTCTTCTTCAGAAACTAACAGAAGGTCAGTTTCCGAGATGACGCCCGTCTCAACAAGAAAATGATCCCCTGAAGGGCTAGGATACCTCGGGATTGCCACACCCGTACTCACAAAAGTGAGCCTCTGAGGGGGACCAACTAATAAGCATCGAGCACATGTCAGTTTGCCACAAGGATGTCTTGGAATGGCCGAAACGCTGGCATCGGAAGCATCGCATAGTGTCTGGAACGTAAGGTCTTATGGGGCAATTAAGATATTCAGTCTTGATATTTTTCAGCAGATGAGGCGAGTTAAAGGTCAGGATCACGTGTTTCGTGTCAGTCAACTGACCTTCTTTACGCATCTTGATCCGCCTAGCACCACAGCCTTTTTGGTGAGCTAACTCGGAATTAAACTCTTTTTCTGAAACTGATAGGTCAATTTCCGAGATCACAGTGGTAGAGAAATGCAGCGTTTTATGCACTGACACAGTTACAGATACCTGCCCAAGTTTGGTTTGTCGTAAGGTAATAAGCAGGTCCCTAGAACGGAGACACTTTATGTTCCTTGGCTCACCTATGCAGAAATGGATGTATTTGCTTATCAGAAAGGAAGACATCTTTTGCAATTCACCAGGACTAGAAACAACAAGAAAGCAAGGACAATTAGTTTCTTCGCATTTCCATCGATACATGCTTTTCTATTAGTTGATGTTTCCAAGAGCATTGGGACTGGAAACGATGGGGCTAGATTCCAGGTGTGACTGATTACGTATATTTTTTGGGTTGTCCTAATGAAGAGAAAAAGATTTGGGTCCGACCACCCCACCCACCACAGAGTCCAACAACAGAATAGCCAGACCTATACACAAACTGAAGCCCTTCAGTCGGCTTTTCCGAAGGCAGGTACTCCCGAGAGCTTATCCCCAAGCCACTGACACAAGGACTAGTGACCAGCTGATTGACACCCATGAGGACGACAAGGTGCTTCACATTTAGCTGAAGCAGAGGCCAAAGCAGTGTGTTTGGGACAGTACCTCGCACCTCAACTACCAGGACCCTGTTTTCCAAGCGGTCTCTAAGCAGGGCAAACACGTAAGAAGTTTTCTTGCCACTCGAAAATTGGAGACAAGGGCTTTTCCGGTCATTCAAAACAAGTCCCAACCTCCGAAGACGAAAACCACAAGGGAGAAAGGAAGGAAGGAAGAAAACTTCAAGCTCAGAGGAGAGGAGAATGAAAAGAGGTTAGATCACTGGGGCCCCAGGATCCTGACACCCGTTTCACCAAGAAGATGATCCCCTGAAGCGGTACGGTACTTCGGAATTCCCACACCTGAACTCACTGAAGGGATTTTGAGGAATGTTATTGCTGAGAAAATTTGTGGCCAATGGCATACAGAAACTTCCCACAGATGCCAACAAAGATTGCGAGTCATTTGACAATAAATTTAAAACGTAAATTTAATTATTACGCCTGGATAATACAATTGATGCACTTTTTACATTGCTTATAAGTATAAATTAAAATTAATTGCAAATAAACAGCATATTTACGATTTAGATGAAATTCTTCGTACATATGGTTGTCTATATAAGAGAATTGAATTATTAAACCCGAAAGTCATTCTGTTTTCAGGTGTTCTCTCGCGATTCTACATCCTTTACCAGCATCTCACCTTTATCCAATATTCCTTCTAAGCACTCATTTAGATAGTAATCTTAGCGCTGCTGTTTTCAAACCACTCTTTTCAGAAATTTTTATATGTGGTTCGTTAGTTTACAGTGTTCCAGTATGTACCTCTAGAGATTTCTTTCTCTTTTCTTTCCTTCTAAACCACTTTATTCAGATATTTTGAAGCATAATTGTTTTACTAGCTCTGTTTCGAATAGTAATCCCAATATTTTGAGATTACCGGATTTCCCACTTCTTCAATGTTCAGTCAGCACTAGTGTAAGATTTTTGGATCTACCTCCTAAGCCACTTTATTCAGATGTTTTAAAAGATGGTTATACTAGTACCATTATATAGCAGTTCTGGTGTTTTGGATGTATTCAGTTTTCTAACTCATGAATGTTCTGTCAGGTGTTCTAAATATTACTGGATCTCAACTTCTCGATACTGCATCTATTTCTTGACTGCCTGGAAACTCAGTGTCTAATTCACAGCCTGCGGGCTCTTGGCGCCCTGATTCATCATCATCTCAGCTCGGTATCAGTTCCAATTCTTGTACTTGCATGCCGAATTTTCCACTTCTTGAAAGTTCATTTTTTGGCACTGCTTCAGATTTGCGTAATGTTGCTCCTTCTGTAGCTGGATTTTCTGTTCCTTCATTGGTCAATTCTCATCCTATTGCCTTTTCCTGCTCTGTTTCCTCTATTCAGCTTATCACCAATTCCAATATCTACCCATCAGTTGTTGGTTCTTGTGCGAATTTTGATTCTCACCATCCTTATTTTCATTTTAACAAGTTTTCAATTCTTAAAAATTATATACAATGCTTTGACATTAAAATTGGGGATGCAAATGATTCTAATTCAGGGTGAAAGTAATTTATGGAAATCTGAAAATTGCTATGTTGAAGAAAACACCGAAGTTATTACCTCTCTTAACCTGAATATAAAGACTATAATTTGTCCATGTTGTAAAAAAGACTTTTCTTGTAAAGAAACGTTATCAAGACGCAAAGGTAACTGCGAAACTTCAAAAAAGGATAACTTATGTACTAGCATAAAAAACGGCAACAAAATGGAAAATGAATATCTAAAAATGTGTGAGGTTTGCATGAAATCATATGCTTCAAGACAGTCGGTTTTTAATCATAAAAAAGGGGTAAATCTGTGTCTTCTTCTTTCCAATTTATTAGTGATCATAATAAACATTTGGCTCAATCTCACAATTGTGAAATGGCTGTGAAGAAGCTTAAATTTTCATCAATGGTGGAGTTCCAGCTGTGGTTAGAATCTCATTCTAAAGAAACATTCCGTCCTTTTAAAAAGTGTTCTGGGAGTATGCATAAGGTTAATAAAGGATTATTTATGTCACTTCAATGTAACACACACACACAGCAAAAAAAAAGTGCCAGTTTCAAGTTGAAAAATATACATTTAGAATTTTAGTTTCTGAGGAACATCTTGTAACAGCTACTTTATATTCAGGTCACATTCATCAGCTTTCATTTCAAAATACTAAATTTCAACAGCTTAGTCGAAGTTGCCCAAATCAAATCAAAACTTATGCTCAGTTAGGTTTTTCCACCAATCAAATTCAGGAATTTATGTGAGATGGAAATGGATCACGTGATAATAGAGAGGGCCTAAGTATTAAAGATAGTTTTGTAATGCATAGAACTATAAATTACTATGCAAAGCAGGTAATGACCTCTTCTCTTGGTGATGATTCACCTTCTGTAGCTGCCAGGGTTGAGAAACTTAGGCAGGAATCTTATGACACTATTCTTATTTACAAACTTCAAGGAAAACCAACATTGCATGGTCCGAATGGCCTTCACACACTGTCTTTTGTACTACATTACAAAAAAAGGAAAGAAAGAAATGATGATTAAATATTGTAGCTAGATTTTATGTATAGATTCTACTCACAAAACAAATCAGTATGATTTTTATTTGCTGAATTTAATTGTCCCAGATGAATTTGCTAGTGGTTACCCCATAACACATTTTATTTCAAATCAGTTAGAGCAGGATACGATGTACAATTTATTTCTTACTATCAAATGTGCAATACCTGAGCTTTATATGTAATTCTTTAATGATAGATGATGATAAAACTACGAATCCTCCATTTGACAAAGTAATTGGTCCAGGTATTAAACCTATACTATGTAAATTGCATGTACGTCGTGCATGGCAACACAGTTTATTTCGAATGGTTTCGAGTCAAAAACTCCGACTCCTAGGTTTGGGTACTGACTGAAGTCTGTGTTCCAAAAGATCTTGATGACTTAACAGCGTTAGCAAAAGAAATGTTTGGTCGGATCTGTGTGCTTTGAACTAGCCTTCTGGCTTCCGCATATGAGATGTTATTGTTGTCTTTTGTTGTTTGTATTTCCTTTTCTAATTTCCATTTGGGGCAGGAACGAGAAAACGCTGGATGTTTGCCTTTGCAGTTTATACATAGTGAGGCACAATGTGAAAAGTTAATATTAAAACATTCGGCAATTATTTAGCTACAAAATCTCACTATCATATGTTTTCCTAGTTTAGGGAAAAGAGAAAAAAATTCTTTGTATTATTCCCTAGTCTCTTATCTGAAAATTAACAAAGGCGACCCCCAAAGGCACCTAAAGGAAAGATTTCAAAATAGCAGTAGTTTCCTTTTACGATGGCATCTAAAAGCGGGTGGAAATGCATTTAGATTACCCGTCTTTTTAAGTGAAACCTCTACAAGCTCCCCAGTCTTTTAAAGGTTAACATTCAAGATCAAAATAAAGAAATCATTCATGCAATTATGAATATCCTTTCAAGTACAGATAATAAATACATCACTCACATATTGCTCAGAGAAACTCTATGTTAATCCAAGAAGCTTAATATTAAAAGTGAAAGGCTTTAACAGTATCTCAAAGCAATTAAGGTATACTTCTAAAAACCGCACTATCTTTCTTACAAAAATTTATAATGCCTGCATCTGTCTTAACTACTTCCCTCAGCAATGCATTATTAAACTACTTGACCTTCCAGTGAGCACGCATGTGCAAATTTTACAACGAATAAGCTACATCTCAAACAACAGTTATACAGCATGGAAAATGTCTGAAGGTCATTCTCTGTTATGTAGCTGCGAAAATTATAAAATAGTATAAGTGCAGGAATGAATTAAAAAAATTATTCAAATTGAAAAAACTTAAAAGTAGAGATGGTAAAGAAAAACTCATGATTCAAGCCAAGTTGAAGCTGATTAAACAAGATATTCAGGATTTTTTGGAAGATGATTCTTGCAGCACGTTATGTCCTGGAAAGAAAGATACAATAAGTAGAAATGGGGTAAAGAAACAAAAACGCTACTTGAATGATAGTTTGCAAAACCTTCACAAGGATTTTTCCAGTAAGTATACACAATATTTTACACATTACAGTACATTTTGCAAATTTTACCCATTCTGGTGTGTCCAGAAAAAGGTAGGTAAGCAAGACACATATTTATGTAGCCTTCATGAGAACATGAAACCATACCTGCCAACCTCTAAAGATAAAAATTCAGAAGATTTCTCCAAAATTCAGAAGAACATATTTATGCTGTGATACTAAAGAAAATATTGAGAAATGTTTAGAAAGGAACTGCAATGAATGTAAAAACAAAAAGATTAAGTTCTTAAAATATTCAGAAGAAGACACAGTGTCATACAAGAAGTGGGTTTTGAAAAAAGTGAATATTGTGGCCAAAGGAATTAACAAATCTGTTAAAAAGCATTCTAAAGATCAGATTAACTGTTCTGCTGCAGAACTGGTTCATGCTTTGCAATCAGAAATGCCAAAGTTCATGGTTCATATTAGTAACATTTTACACCAGCAGAGAGAAGTGAAGAATATAAAAGACCGCTTGAAGCCCAAGGAAATGTTAATCCATATGGATTTCTCTCAAAATTATGAGTGTAAATACTGAAAGGAAATCCAGGCATTTCCTTGATCTTGATGCCAACAAGTAAGCATCCACACAGTCATAGTTTACTACAGAAATAATTATCTACTGCAGTGCTTACCACGTCATTCTGTACCTTATCAGAAAATCTAAAACATGATCCTACTGCTATCTGTACCCACTTGAATCCAGTACTTAAAAATGTGAAAACCCTTGTCCCTAACTTAAAAACTATTCATTTCCTCAGTGATGGACCAAGTACACAATATCGCAACCAAAAGATGTTTCATTTAATTGCCACACACTTTCCACCTGTCCTTTCATCTGTGAAGGAAATAACCTGGAATTATAGTGAAGCAGGGCATGGAAAAGGTACACCAGATGGGGTCGGGGGGGACTTTGAAACGTACTGCTGATGTGCTAGTGGCCAGGGGAAAAAGACATTTCATGCTTCAGTCAACTTGTCTCTGAACTACAGAAAAATATTAAAAGTATTGAAATAATACCCATAAAAGAATATGAATTCAGTACACTTTGTGAAAGTCTAAACGAAGGAGTAGAAAAATTTATAGGTACAATGAAAGTGCACCAAGTTTTGTGAGCCAGAGCAGAACCTAATGTTCTGCGTTTCAGAAGATTAAGCTGTTTTCAGTGTATGCCAACCGATCTTTGTTCACACAGATATGATAAAGGAGTCGTATTGGTATCTGCTGATCAACCTGGATGTTCGAACTTAAATCAGCCTAAATCCTCTTTTAAGAGACTGAAAGTCAACAACGTCTGCTATGACACAGATGATGAAATTTCTAGCAAAATTCTGAAAATAGATGAATGCAGTACAATGAAATTACCTTTGACAGAAGTTAGCTTAATAAATACATATGTGGTTGCAGAATTCACAGGGCGGAAAAAAACACATCACTTTGTAGGGATGATTTTAGATGAAGATGACTGTCAACAGGGTGGAAGCAAAATGTATTATGGTGACTTCATGTCTAAAAATGCAGACAATACCTTTTCATTTCCATCTCAGAGAGACTTATCTTGGGTTTACTCTACAAATATAAAACAAGTGTTAAATGAACCTGTGCTTACCCGCCGAAATACATATTTCTTTAAAGACTTGGATTTTAAATTTTTTCCTAATTTGGAGTAAACTGTTTTAAAAAGACTTTTTTTTCTTCCCAGTGTCTATTTTCTAATTAAATATCTATTCTGTGTTTAAACTGTACTGTAATATTTATTTATTAAACTCTGCAATGTGAATTTTAGTTAAGATATTTGGTTACACTGAAAGTGATGTTAAAAGATACTTAATTTCTTATTTCAGTCCTAAATTTCAACAATATTCCGTTGTGTGTCAACTCCGTGTCCATATGCCTCAACTCCGTGGGCAATGAAAATATAAATATTTTTTCCTTGAAAATATTTGTCAGCGATCTCAGCCATAGGCTGGAATGTATTAAGAACCATATAGGAATTATTCAAAAAATATAAAAAATACTTAAAAAATAATTTTTTTTTCCAAAATTGACATCTAAAAGTACCCCATTTTTGGAGAATGACCCAGATAAGTTAATTGGAATTCCATCTTCCTCTTCAGAGCAAAAAAAAAAAATCTGAATTACATTTCATAAAAAATTTAAGAAATAGCTAACTTTGAACTAACTTTTCAACAATTTTTTTTATTTAACACATAAAAAATTCAAAATACTCATTTTAAACATTGATAAAATGCTAGTCTTACAATAAAAACGCTACAGTTATCAAATCTTATTGTTTGCTTGCCATTTTAATAATACTGCAAATCAAATAATAATAATAATAAAAATTAAATCCGGGTGCTTAACTACGTGAAAATCCAATTCTGCTGCTAGCATCAGGTTGCCTGACCAGTGTTACACAGTGTGTTGGCGATATTTACCGTCGGCGAAACAAATGGGGTTATACGCAAGCTGTTCCATTAATTTATTGTACAAAGTTTAAAACTACCTATTTCATATATTCCTGGCAATATGTCCTCAAAACTTGTAAAATGGGAAGATAACCCATGTACCTTTTTTTTAATTTAAACACGTATTCTATACTTTCATTTTCAATTTTACAGCTTAAAATATGTACTCTAAACTTGTACTTTTAATATTACTGCTTAAAACATGTATGTAAAATGTGCATTTTCAAGTCTACTGTTTAACACAATTCTAAATTTGCACTTTAAATGTTACTGCTTAAAACGTGCATTCTAGCTTGTATTTTCAATTTTACTGCTCAAAACACATTTGATTCTTTTCCATGGGTTGGAGACATTTTTTGGTCGCCAAGTAAAAAAAAATCACCAATGGGGGCCTTACACGCAAGCTGTTCGCATTTCATTCTAAATTTACTTTGTTACGGTAAAAATAATTGCTTTTTTAAGCTTACAGTTTGCTACACTAAATATTTCCTATTATGTATTCATCTAAACTAAGTGATTAACAATTAAAATATTCATGTACGCATCTAAATATAATAATAAAATTACAAAAATGGTCAACAATTAAAATATTCATTGACGCTCATGAGCATCACCCAGCTGAAGGTAAAAAATACTGATCTCATGTGTCACTGATTTCCAAAGGCCTAAATATCAATAATTTCATAGGTTATATCAAATTACACAGCTAAAGAGATATTATACTCAGAAAGAATGTTCAAGTGGGATGATTACTATTTCTAAAATAAATAGGCAGCAGTGAATGTACTAAAACAATATGACCTTGGCACTTCATATCATTATCTCCAACACATAACAGCTTTGCAAGAATCAGCATGCTTTCCCATCTCATTAATGCGACTACCAACATTTTATTTAATTTTTAGTTAATAAAGTAAAAATTTTTTTAGATTATCTACAACTGTCTGCAGATGATTATTAATACAGTTCAGCAATAGCAAGAGAAAAAGGTCATAAAATGTAATAACAAAGGGTAAAAATTAAAAACCGGGAAATTCGGCATCTACTAGGAAACATGATGAAACCTATGGATTATATGAAAAAATATCAGAAATACTGAATACCCGTTTTTCAAAAATACCCGATAGTTTACGCTATAATTCGCAAAAAAAATCGCCAAATTCAAATATTTGCTGAGCAAAAACATAACTTAGCTTTCCGTTATAATAACCTCTTTGTGTAGCTTGAGGGGAAAAAATCAAACACTGCATTTAAATCTGATGACAGTGCGAGCACAAAATTTTACCCTGACAGTAAAAAAGTTATGCAAAACAACCGCTGGATGTAATAACACAATTTTTGCACCACCGCATAATTCACATTTAACTGGACAGTTTTTTGTGCATCACTTGAGAAAACGCAAATCGTGCTTTAGCTTCACGAAATGAAATTGGGCATTTGTATAAAAGATGCATTTCGACGCTGTTATGAATGCAGTTAACCAGATAGAAAGGCAATAAAGCGATGGTATGAAAGATTTAGAGAACAGGCAACGCTTTTGATCTTCGCAGGAGTGGCAAGCGTAGTGCGAGGAAAGAAACCGTTGAACTTATTAGGAATTCATATCACAGTGAGTCCTCCAAAATTAACTTCTACTGCATCATCTGAATTGCAAATACCAGAATCAACTGTGGTTAAAACTCTTCAACAAAGGTTTGTTTTCCGAATGAGTTAGCACTACTGAAATTATTTTTGATACACCACACTTCTCACACGCAATCAATCTTTGAAAATTCACATTAATGCCTTACATACAATGTTTTGCCAAAATTTTTATATTCCCAGTAAATTATTAAATTGCCAGATGTTAAAGTTCAGACTTTACAGTCTTATCCATATTATCCCAGTGTTATTCACATCTTTCTGCATTATCCATATTATTTACTGTAAAACAAAAATAATGCATTCAAAACATATCGCTAACTAGATTTTTCATCTTCACGATCTCGAAAATGGTTAACAGTACAATAGATTGTTGCCACTTCGTGAAAACCGCGATTTCAAAAAGGTTTCAGCGTTGCGGCTTTATAACAGCCATTGATATAGTAATACAAAAATATTACAAATGGAAAATTTGTTCCTGACGCTTACTTATGAAAACTTATTTCCTTTCACAAATCGATTGGTACAATTATAAACAACGCAAGACTTCGGCATGGCTAAACCTATCAAAATTTAAGGAAAGGAAAAAAAAAACAAAAATGAATAAATTCACCGTTTCAGAGACAAAAATTCAAAACAGAGATTCCTAAATGTAGTATTTACCAAAGCTGTATGTAAGTAAAGCGTCGGCACTCCCATACTATAACATGACGCCAAATTGCAGCGCTAATGCACTGCACTGGTGGCGATGTAAACTAAATCTCTTCCCCTCCTCCTCTCCCCTGCAGTGACGTCATGGAGGTTGGAAGTAACATGGAGAGGCCGCAATGGGTTTTGACACGATTGAATGTAAATATTTTGCAATTGCGTTGTAATTATGTATATAAATGTATATATTTTCTATTTGTACAGTATTTCAGAGTCCTAAGTATACGAAAAGAATACATTTTTAAGCAAAGTTTATTGTTATTAACATTAAAATTATGCATTATTTCTTCTCCACTTACAGAGCTTCTACCTAAAATACTTTCTCAAATATGACATGATTTTTTTAGCTTCTGAGGCACCTTTTAAATGAAAAAAAAAAAAGTCAATTTGTAATTAATGCTCAATTCGGTCCATTTCAAATTAGCGCTCTTTTTTTAATAGTAAAATACATTAAATAGTACATAACTTTCTCTGAATATTTCTGAAAGGGAATAAAAAAAAGATTTTTTAAAATATTATTTAAAACTTGTACCTGCGTTATTATAAAATATAGGGGAATAATTCTTTTAATTATCAGATATTTTTACCTTTAATTTCAACAATACATATCCTAAAACTCTTCTTTATTACTTTAGTACGCATCTCATAGAATTTGCTTTGCAATACCTTTTAACAGATTGCTTTCCAGTGCAAACAATTCATGCTTAAATAGTTTTATAATGTATTTGTCAACATGGATTTCAATTTTTTGCTTACAATTCAATGTTAAGGTTATTATATATTTAGATAATATTTGTGATCATTATAAATTTAGATACATTTAATAATTAAATTTCTTCATAATTTTCTATTTCGAATACATTTAGAAATAATGTAATAAATATTTACGTATTTTGTTAAAGGCAGATACATGCTTTTTGCAAGCACAAGCATAAATGCCCATACATTTTTCATTTTCCACATTTCTGTGAATTCACAATCTTCTTCGAGTAAAGTAATTTATAATAATTTAGCATATACCCGACGTTTTTACAAAAGAAATATGTATAAATATAATTTGAATGAAAATTACATGCATTATTTTTAATACCCAAAGGTCAGTTTTTCTTCGAAATTCCTCCATGATGGCATCTATCCCTTTAGGCAGATAACCCTTGCATGCCTTGCTCTATTTAATAAAAACTTAACCTTATGTGCCTAATTGCAAATATTTTAACGTACATAATTTTATATTTACATTTAGCCGTCAAGTTTCAAACTTTTGACATAAAACACGTTTTAGGATACATTTATTATGAAATTCAAATCTTCTAGAAAATATATTTTGCCTGAGCGCTCAATACCCTTGCTGTTACTGGTTCTCAATTTCTCAGAGAAATCTTTAATTCAGGAGATAGTTAATTGAGAATTGAAAATTTCACCACTCATTAATTACGATACTGGGAGCAAATATTGTGCTCCGGTTAGTTTGTTTATGAATGAGACCGGCGCACGTTAAGAAGCCAGCATGAATCTCGAATTTCCGAGGGAAAAAAAACTTGCGTGGGAAAAATTTAACAATCTGGAATCAATAAGAGGGCTATTCATGGTCTAACCTCCTTTGGCAAGGATACACAAATGTTTTCACCTACGTTCCGCGGGACATATACTATTTTAAAGGTACTGTATTTTTCATTCTTTAAGCATAACATTTTTGCTAAAATCTATATATAAAATGTCACTAAACTATACAAATTGCTATTATCCATCACACAATGAATGCTTCTTTTATGCAGAAGTGTCCTTTTTTTTTATTTGTATGGAACTGTCGTGTGTCGAAATACTACCAAGGGAACTTCTGAATGTAAACAAAAAAAATCCCTCAGGAGACTGAAGCCTCGGAGCAGTGCTTCACTCTTAGGGTAGGTTGGCCTTTCTTTCTTATCTCCATGAGGGACATTGGTTAAAGCAATTGTTTAAAAATTATGATCTTGTGAATGACACAGCTTTACTGTTTTAAAAAGCATTATTCTGGAATAGAAGTTATTTCTTATAAAATAGAAATGGGGAAGCAGTTATTTTTAAGAAATCAACCAACTTTTGATGAGAAACTTTCAATATAAACATATGTGTAATATAAATGAAATGTTATTTTTTTAGTTAGAATTTGAAGATTCTAAATTACATAAAACAATAATATTAGATAAAGCTTCATCTTGACACCCTCTCACCTAAGTTAACTTTTTATCTTAAAAACTTATAAAAAATATATAAAATAGTTCATAAGTTAAAAAAGAAAAGAAAAAATATTTCATAAGTTACCAAAGAAAAAGTTAGATCAGCGCATGGTAACCCTGAATAAATACGTAAAGAAAAAAATCAACGCATCTTTGACAATTGTCAAAAAATTTCACATACGCTGTTTGCTTTTTAATCAAACTTGTTGGTGTTAAAAAGGCTTATAAAATATATATTTCTAAGAAATTATCTAATTCTAACAATATACAATATACTAATAATAACAATATACTAATTGCACAATATACAAAAAGAAAACTTTATTACATAAGTTTAATCATGTCAGCACTTACCACATTCCCCAAATCATAACGAACCCTGTTTTTTTTTAGATGACAGATCATATTTTTAACTTATTAAAAAAAGTAGCCAAAGTATTGTAACTTTAAATTATACTTTAAATAAATAAATATTATCAATTCGCCCCTTATTTTTGTTTAAAGATATAATTTTAACTAGTCAGTCATGTCCATACTTTAATAGTTCATCTTTCTGTTTTACCCTAGGTAAGTATTTTGCTAAAATGTCTGCTTCTTGATTTTGTGAACATACAAACTGAGGAATGATTTGATTCATTTCATATTGATCTTTTATAAAGAAATATTTTCGGTTAATGTGCCTACAACTACTACTTTGTTTTGGTTTCTTTATCCAATCTATTAATGCTTGACAGACTGTTTTAATTTCTGTTGACTTGTCGATCAGGTCATCTTGTCCAATTCTTCAAGTAGAAAGATGTAACATTTTATTTTACATGCACATCCACAGAATGCCAAAAGTTCAGCTTCCATGGTAGATTGAGCAACTATTCTTTGTTGCACTTCCAATTTATGAAATTTTTACCTAATTTAATGAAATAATCTCCAAATGATTTTCCATCTTCAGTTGTACACCAACTTGTATCTGAAGTAGCATACAATTTCCTACTGTGTGGAGTACATATTAAACATGCATTTTGTGTTCCTTTAAGATATCTAAACACCCTCTTCACAGCTTTCCTGCGTTTCTCTCCGGGACCTTGATTATATCTTGACCAAGCTTGACATCTGAAAAGAAAAGAATGAAGAAAAGTATAATACATGGATTACATATAAACATACAATAATTAAAAATTATTGATATACATTACTAACTTTTCAAAACTATATAGAAATTTTTATAGAATTGTAGTTTATTTCATACCTTTCGATTGCTAAGTCCTTTTGAATTATCCATAACATAAGGTTCTTATGTTAATTAACCATTTATTTTTATGATTTGAATTTTTACTGTCAATTCTACTTTTTTCGTTCCTCACCAGAATGTATTTAAGTATTCCCAGAATGTATTCCTCACAGTATTTAAGTAGATAGGTTTGAGGCTAAAAGTGTGTGTGAGGGAGGATGTGCTTTTACAGCAGACTGTTATGTGCTCATCACTTTGATAATATTGCATTCTAAAACCCCGGCTTGCCATTCTGGTTGTCGTTGGTCTAAGTTAGTGTAGAAATCATGAGCCAGTATTTTCAAATTGAATATTTGAGTTTATATTAGTGTTGTTTCGTTGTTCAAAGCAAGTGTTAGCATATTTTCTGAGCAAGAAGAAAGGGCTTTTATGTTCTGAATAGTTAAAATAAAAATGTTATTTAAACTTTTGCAGCCATCTGTCCTTACATTCATATGAGACAAAATGAATAGTCGCTTCAAGTCTACTGTAAGCTAGTTTTGCATGAGACCTAAGAGTTTACATTACAACGTTGTACACACACACATACGAAATCAATAAATTTGTTAGCATCTTAAAATTAGAGTACAAATGCATTTCTTTTCTCTTTAGCGTATACTTCGGTTTTTAATACAGTGAAACCTCTTAAGCTGGATACCTCGATAAGTGGGACACTTGTACTGGGAAGAGAACTTGTACATAGATTTAACATTAAGTTTCATAATTTTATGTTGAACACCAATTATAAATTTTCGTCATCATTAAGTATGGTATTGATTCCTGTATGCTTTTAGAGACTTTTTTTCATTGATAAGATCTAAATTTATTTCTATATATCCACAAACTTTACTCGCAACTATACCACAGGGTTTCAGGGTTGATCAAAAACAGTCTATGAATTAAACCAGACCATTTTTTTAACCCGGTACATAAATTTTTTTATTAAAAATTATTTATTATTATTATTTTTTATTAAAAATTTTA
>KK115171.1:86160-115780 GCA_000611955.2 Stegodyphus mimosarum
TATTATTTTTTATTAAAAATTTTACTACATAAATTTTAAATAAAATAAACATTATTAAAATGCCCTAAATGTTGCTGATAAAATGCTTATTGTAAATCACATAATTGTTTCTAGAGTGTTAACCAATAGATTTTTATGAACACACAATATTTTATGAACCATACCATGCACGATAAAATTATTCTCACGTTTAAATATAAAATAATCACATTTCGAATCTCCTTACAAATAACAAAAGTGAAAAATAATTGAGTACTAACCTTTGTTCGTCTCAAGGAAACGTGTAGAAATGTATTCCATCAGATTTCGACAAAATCTTACTCTTGCAATCCTTAAATCCGCAGTATCGATACGCCATTAGAGAAAATTTTAAAAAAATTGGTTCTGAAAAGAGCCTTTTGTAATTAAAAAGTACAAAATTAATAAGTTATAAATAACACAACCAAAGCACGTTAGAAGCTAACAAGATTTGAGTAAAATCAAACAAACAACCAAATCAAAACAACCAATGACTGAAAAGAAAAGGAACATGCGCAGTTTTTCTGATTGTGTTTCCACATCGCCACCGCTACGAGCGCTGCGGTCGTTTCGAAGCTTAATTTCTCCAATTGAAGTGTCGACGCTTTACTTACATACAGCTTTGGTATTGTTGCGTTCTTAACGGGTTCGTGGATTTGAGAGTATCCGATGAAAACACGATGCAGATCAATAAAAAGCACAATTTATTTACAAGAATCACTATTTACAGCACAGTTCCAAAATTACCTTTAAAAGCGTCGAAAATCCACAATAAATACGCTGAAACAATCAGCAACACAGCTTCAGGCTGTAATTGTAAAGACAGCTTCACGGCAACACTAAACTTATAATAAACACCGTGGAACAATCACCAATACACTGTCAAGCTCTACTGTAAAGATAGCTTCACGGCAAAGCACTATCTCGATTGCTTTCCGTTCACAAAACTCTCGCGTAGCAGCTATTCTCACAACTAATCACACTGCTCGCAACACTTCACAATCTTGCAACTTCGTAACTTCGCAACTCGCAACAACTTCGCAACTAACTAGCTGGCTCTCAGAAACGCAAGGGTTTATATAGCTTTTCTTTAAGTTCGACACGTTTCGAGAAATATCTCGACAGGAAGTTATTCTAGAAGCTTCCCGATTGGACCATGGGATATCGCCAATTTGGTCGCCAAATGGGCGATAAAGTCGCCAATCTGGCAACCCTGCCATACACTATTTTATGGCAACCCTAGTGCTATGCCGGAAAGCTTACATACAGGCGCAACCGCCGAATTTTTCGTAACACTGCCTCCTCCCAAGGACTGCACGTCCCGGGCAGTGCAATCCTTGATCAGAAGCATAATTCAATACATACAAAAGGTAATAAAACAAACAAATAACATAACTAAAGAAACAAATATTTACATTACATACAAATTATATACATAAGTTAAACACATAACAATTTTAAACTATATACTATTAAAGTTCAGAATGGATTTTAGTCTTAGGCTTTTCACTAAGTTATACCCGGGTCAAATACTTTTCCATTGCAGTTCTCAGGCGTATTTCTGTTTTTCGTATCACAGTCTGAAGATCCAGTCCTTTCAGACTTTTCGTGCACAGGAAGATCTGAAACAGTTCGTTCACCACTCTGTAGTTCATTCGCATCGTGTGTACAGTTCACCTTGGTAATTTTAGCAGTTGCTACATGCTCATTTTCCTCCATTTCCTGGGAACCAATTCCGATGTTTGCACCAGGGTCATGAATACAATCCGATCCTTTACAAACAGAAGTATCCTGGATTAGAATCGAGTCCATGTCTACACAATCTTCATTATAAGACACACATACAGTTTGCGAAATGGGTAAATTTTCTTGCAATACTGGATCACTCTGCATAAGTTGTACATCAGCTTCTTCCATCTCAGCATCACATGAACTTTCAGATGGTTCAATGCTTGCTAACTGCGACTTCGTAACTTCACTATCAGTTTCTATGATCTTGACAGTCGCATTTTCACTTTCTTCTGTCTCTACTTCAGGCACTTGAGAATCAAAAGCTTCTTTCCCGTCTTTTATTTCTTCATGTTTTCGTTCTTTTTCTTTAATCCCGTCAGATGTTTCATCCATAATTTCTGGATCTTTCTCAAACACTCCACCAGCTACTTCCTCCGTTTCTTCATCCTCTGACTCTTCAGATGCCACTTTGATTTCCGCATCTTCTTTTATGGCTCCAGTTTCTTCTGCAAGCTCCTCTTTCATCTGTTGGAGTTGCTCTCGTACTTTTTCTCGGCCGACTTCCCTCTTTTCGCGCTCGGCCTTCATCTCGGCTATCATCTCTTCATAGCCAGCTTTTATCTCTTGTTTCATCTCTTCATATCTGGCGTTCATCTTTTCTTGTCCGGCTTTCATGTCTTGTTTCATCTCTTCTTGTCTGGCGTTCATCTTTTCTTGTCCGGCTTTCAGAGCTGCTAACATGTCCATCAAAGCTTTCATTTCCTCCGCCTTCATTTTCTCCTGTAGACGGATGACGGGCATTCACTCTCAAATCCCACTTCTGACACCAGTTGTTGCGTTTTTACGGGTTCGTGGATTTGAGAGTATCCGATGAAAACACGATGCAGAACAATAAAAAGCACAATTTATTTACAGGAATCACTATTTACAGCACAGTTCCGAAATCACCTTTAAAAGCGTCGAAAATCTACAATAAATACGCTGAAACAATCAGCAACACAGCTTCAGGCTGTAACTGTACAGGTAGCTTCACGGCAACACTAAACTTATAATAAACACCGTGGAACAATCACCAATACACTGTCAAGCTATACTGTAAAGGTAGCTTCACGGCAAAGCACTATCTCGATCGCTTTCCGTTCACAAAACTCTCGCGTAGCTTAGCACTCACAGTAAGCAGCTATTCTCACAATTCTCACAACTAATCACACTCTTAATCACACTCTGCCGGCTCTCAGAAACGCAAGGGTTTATATAGCTTTTCTTTAAGTTCCACACGTTTCGAGAAATATCTCGACAGGAAGTTATTCTAGAAGCTTCCCGATTGGACCATGGGATATCGCCAATTTGGTCGCCAAATGGGCGATAAAGTCGCCAATCTGGCAACCCTACCATACACTATTTTATGGCAACCCTAGTGCTATGCCGGAAAGCTTACATACAGGCGCAACCGCCGAATTTTTCGTAACAGTATTTACTACAGATTAAACAAACAACAACCGTACTTTATTGCCACTATCATGGCTGATGCCACAAACTTTATTTGGAATCAAAATTACGTGTTGAAAGGACTAGGCTTGCTCCATCTTTTCGCGATTGTAGCGAAATGCTCGCCCTCTGGTAACGAAGTAGCTGAAACAAAAATAGCGCTGAGATGAATCAGCAGCGCTATTGCAGAAAACGGTTGGTTTGTTGGAGTTAGTGTTATCGTGTGCTCTGGAAAATGGGATTTATGAAAATGGCGTGTGCAAAAAAAGACAATGCAAACTGTTGTGTGCCTCAATGTGCTTCAAAAGGTTCTAAAACCCTAATTTAAGTTTCCATAAATTTCCGAATGCAAAGAGTAGGCTAAGAAAGTCTTGCTTTGGATCTAACGTTCTTGTTAGCCGAAGAGACGAATGGATAAGGGTGCTTCATATCGGAAAATCTGTTTCATCACGAATATGTGTATGTTCCAAGCACTTCACGCCTAGTGATTGTAATTTGCTACGTAAGTGTATTGCATATTACCTGTTTATTACTTTGACATCCCAATTTGCGTTTGTAAATGTTTTCATTCGGAAGGTTATAAATTCCGTGTAGGGGAAGTATGTGAAATATTAATGTTAGTTTTAAAGGTCATATTGCTTTTTATTCCTCCTTTTTAATGACTTTGTTCGAGTTTCATGAAAGATACATGAAGAGCATATCGTAGGCATTCTGTTGACAAGTAGAAAATTTTATGAGGCTGACGGGAGTACAGTCGTATTCTAAATTAAAATAATATACAGCCATGTAATCTGCATCATTAAAACATAACATTGAGATTTTTAAGATTGTAAAAATTATGTTTTATTGTCAGAAATATTATATACAAAATCTGTGAAAAAAATCAATGTTTGAAGTATGCAAGATACACATGTAATATTTTATGCAGAATTTTCTCAGTTTGTTTTAGTTGCAAACTTAAATGTGAAACATTTAGTTTTCTTTCAGCTAATATGTCACAAAGACCACGATTAAAACCGTCAGCTCTTTTTGCCAGTTTTGTCTACGGAAACAATTGAAGAAAAATTATTGAAACAAGAAAAGGCTGTGAGAAGAGAAATTCGCTATGAGGAAATTAAAAGGTATGCGTATATATGTATAAAATATTATTATAACTTTCAGTTTTTGTTCGTTCTAATCTTGAATGATCATACATGTACAATAAATTTATGATTATAATTTCTTTTAATATTCAGCCCTTTTAGCATTTGAACATATTAAAACTGCGACTTTATTCATTCTAACGAGTATAACCTAGTTCAGTGATGTGAAACCTACGACGCGAGAATCCATTCTAGGTGCCACACATCATGCAATGCCACAATCATTGATGGAGACAACAAATTGCATTATACAAAAATGTTTATCTCTAGCAACAGTTCTGTCATTGCCAACATGTGCTGCACTAACCCCAGGTATATTCTTGGCAGAAGGATGACTCTGTGTGTGATGCAGCATCAGATATAAGCTATGTTTTTTTTTGACATGTTGAGCTCAAAAGGTTCGCCATCAGTGATGTAGTTTCTATCTATAGGTGAGTATATGCTAGAATTTGATGCCATTAATTGAATTGAAATACTGCATTGTTTTAGGTTTAAAAATATTAAAATGGCATATTTCTGAAGAACTAAGTTCTATTTTTTACATGTTGTAAATTGTGAAGCATAAAATGCAAAAACTGCTTCATAGCAGCAATATCACTTTTGGTTAATTTCATACTGATACTTAACTTTTAATCTGAGATAAATTGAGCAAATATTTAAATATCCCAGTTTGGGTTGTTCTTATAGTAATTGATATTTGACTATTATGTTAGCATTCAGGCCCACCAACAACCAAGTGATTGTCATTGGTAGCTGGGCTGGCTGTATTGGTGTATTTTGTGGTGTATAATAACTTAAAATTTATTTTTGATTAATAATAGTTATTATTTTTTAATATGAATTTGCCATATTATGACTTAATGGTTAATAGACTGATATTTAATTTTCCACCTGCTTTCATTTTCAGTTAATATTCCATTAATGTAGATATGGTGGATCTTATGAAACTTAAGGCAACTGCCAGAGTATTTATGAATTGATGAATTTAAATTCTAATAGAAATATTTGTGGTATTGAGAGCTGAGACTGTTATGATCTTTTGTTTTTATTTAAAGTTCTGTGATTGATCTAATGTTTGTATGATATATAATTTCTAAAATTGTAAATAAAATAGGAATATGTTTTGAATGTGTTTTGTTATAAAATAAGGTTTGTAAATAAGTTATTTAGGTTGAATATTCTGTATTTTGTATGTTTTATTGTAACTGTAATTGTATTGATTTGATTTTAAGATTTTAAACTTTTTAATGTAATTTTGATTTTAAAACTGTTTTAAACGGGAAGTTTATCAGACAAAATTAAAATTTGATGGTTCGTATTGCTCCTGGTCGCTAATCTATCTTAATTGTAATATTGTTTTGTACGTTTGTATTATTATTGTTTTGCATGTTTTTGTTGTGCTTTTGTATGATTCTCATTTTTTAACAAGCGTGGTATGATCGAGGCGACCTATATTGGTCATAAGGTCTTCATTGACAAGGCGGACCGGGTTGTCCTCCAATCCAATCCAATCCGACGTACACCACAATCAAGTTGAAAAAGAATACCACTTTTGTCACCGTGAACGGACAGTGTGTGAAAGTTCTTGTTGATGCGGGTGCTGATTATTCCGTCATATCCGAGGAGTTACGTCGACAGCTGAATGCTTCTATGTTTTCTGAAAATGGACCTATATTAAAAATTGCCTGTGGCAAACATGTAGCCGCCTCCGGACGCTGTGTATTAAAAGTTGATTTGAATGAGACTAAGAGGCCGTTTGAGTTCCTTGTGTTTCCTGAATGTAGTCATCAAATGATACTTGGATGGAACTTTTTCCATGCCACCGATGCCGTTATCGATTGTGGAAATCAAGAACTTCACCTTTCGGAAATTCTTCCAGACAATGAATATTTAAATGAGTCCTCATTGTTTGCCGCAACTGATTATTTAATTGAAGTAAACACCACAAGGCGAATATGTGCCCTGAATTCAGAACTACGGGAAGCAGACGGAGCTATGACCTTTCGAAATACATTTCTGATGTACGAAAAAGAACTAATACTAGCTTCAGTTGTCACTATGTAAGGTTTTAGTTAAACTAACCAAGTTTTATTTTAATTTAAATCTTTTCTATCTCCTCTCTGCTTCAACTTCCTGTCAGAAGAAGCGCGCGTTTTTAGCTTATGCTAATTTTGAAGTACAGCCAAGCACTATTTAAGCCAGAGGTAGAAACCTCTCGGTGTGTGAGAGCTCAGACTCAGATCACGGTCACGCCGCTCAACGTTCGTCTGACCAGCTAGCAGTTTAAATTTATAAGCCATAGTGCTTACTACGTGATTGCATTGTAAAATAAATTAAAGTGCGGTAGTATTTAGTATATCTTGCTACGCACCCTTTTAGATAGAGGCCAATCTCCGCGAATTGCTCTGCGAAGCAAAGTTTAATTTAAGTTCTATTTTAATTTATTTAAATTTATTTGATTGTTAAGTTCGACCAAAGTGTGGTCTGTTACGTTCTGTATCTCTCCCGAATTGGGAGGTTTGTATTTAATAGTGATTGAATAAAAGAGGATTTCAAATCCCTTCACGTGCAGTTATTCTCCAGCCCAGCAGTTACATCAGAACATAGCGTACCTTCCGCTCCCTGTTCCAGTTCAGGACTTAGAACGTAAGGATAAGAACCCTTTACAGAATTTACCATGTTCTCAAAGAATACACACAGAATGCTAAGTCCTGATAGTGGCGCCCGCACAAAAAGAAGAGGATGGCCTCAACAACAAGAAGACGAACCTGAGACACCTGCTGTACCTGTCCAGAATCCTGAGATAGCACCTCCTGGCATAGAAGGATTCGGCTACATCGTACAAACCATGCGAGCAGCCATGAAGCCAGCGGCAAGTTTTGACGGCAAGACAGCCGTAATCAATTTCCTGGAAAAGCTAGACTCCCACTTCATGCTATATCCAGTCCACGAATTTCAGAAAGTCGCTCTTGCTACCAGCGCTTTGAAGGGCCAAGCGCTAAGTTGGTTCAAGTGCATCGGAAAGAATCTCTTGGGGGAACCAGGAAGCCCCACATACACGTATGAAAATTTCAAGAATTCTCTAGTGAAAGCATTTCCCGTGGTGCGAGATCGAGCCAGATTGGAAGCTGAACTGTTTAGCCGATACCAAGAAAGAATAGAAGATTTGTCTAATTTTATTTTGAGGAAAATTCAAGTTTTCAAGCTTTTGTATGGAAGTCGCCCGGATCCTGAAATTATTCAAGTTATACTTCCTAGGCTACTGCCCCAAGTTCAAGATTTCATCGAACTAAGAAATCCAACAACATTAGACAGATTATTTGAGCTCGCGGTACAATTTGAAAGCCGAAGAACAGCCGACAACGAACGACGACGCCAATTTGAGCGAAGAAGTCAGTGGAGTTCGCCAAGACCGCAGCAAAAGCAAAATCAAAGTTACGGGAATAAGGCGAAGCAATGGCCGAAGAAAGATGTGTCTCCTAAAGCGAGCGGCGAACGAAGGGAATTTAATAGAAGAACAAGCAAAGATTCCGAGGGCAACCAGAAGAAAAAGAATTTAAACTAAGAGGGATTTCTTCGAGGAAGGTGAAGAAGTCCGAAGCAGCGCAAAACCCTTCCAAAATCAATTTAAACACCGTGGTCGTTAAGAATTTGAGTTTGCCGAAGATTGAAGTTCTAATCAACAACATACCGGCGACAGCCCTCTTGGATACAGGAGCCCAAAGCAGCTTCGTATCGGAAAGATTCTTTAAGAAGCACTTTCGACGTTACAGAATTTTTAGTGCAAGAGACACGGATGTCATAGCGGCCCAAGGAGAAAAATGTAGCTGTTTAGGAAAAGTACCATTGTTCGTGCGTATCAACAACGAACAGGTAAGAATCCTGTTTTATATTGTGCGTAACCTGCAGACTTGTATTATTCTAGGTGTGGACTTTTTTAGTTTGGCAGAAGCAAAAATTGATTTCAAGGGGGGAGAACTAACATTAAATATGAAGCCAATTGAAGCGAAGAATGATAAGCCCCCGCAGCTGGACTTGGAACATTTACAAGCAGAGGAAAAAGAGAAAATCCAAGGTCTGGTAAGTCACTTTGCGAATTTATTTAGTGATGTACCAGGCTTTACGCAGGTGGTGAACCACGACATTGACACGGGGGACGCTCAGCCAGTTAGGCAAAAGCCATATAGATATGATAGGACAAAAGAAGAAATAATTGAACATCATATTAAAGAGATGTTAAAGAATAAAATCATCACGCCAATTTCTAGCAGTTATGCTAGCCCCGTTGTCCTGTGTAAGAAAAATAATGATTACCCGATTACGCACCCGAAGCGGTGGCGTTTTGCTATAGATTATCGCAAGTTAAATTCAGTTACAAAATATCCTGTATATCCGTTGCCGATAATTGAAGAAATTATTCGAAATATTTCGTCTACAAAATACATGACTACATTAGATCTCACGAGTGGCTATTTTCAGATTGGGGTAAAACCCGAGGACGTACACAAAACCGCGTTCATAACGAAATCTGGTACGTACGCATTTCTTAGAATGCCGTTCGGATTATCCGGCGCGCCGGCAACGTTCCAAAGATGTATGGACATCGTCTTAAGACCAGTCCTTGGTAAAAGCACTTTCATATATTTAGACGATATTATAATTACGAGTAGTACTCTAGAACAACACTTACAAGATTTAAGAAAAGTATTTTCATTGTTAAACGAAGCTGGTTTAAAGATAAATGCGTCTAAATGTAAATTTGCCGCAAAAGAGTTACGTTATTTAGGATTTAAAATTTCCCAAAAGGGAATCGAAACGGATCAGTCAAAAATAGTAGCCATTAGAAATTATCCTGTTCCTAAAACAGCGAAGAAATTATCGTCGTTTCTCGGGATGTGTTCATATTACCGGGCTTTCATTAAAGACTTTGCAAAAATAGCTGAGCCACTGCTAAAGTTGAAAAGAAAAAAAGCTAGGTTTTCGTGGTCAGCAGAAGCCAACTTGGCGTTTCAAAAATTGAAAGACGCATTGACTCAAGCTCCCGTCTTAAAATTTCCAGAAGGGGATAAAGGATTAGAGATTTCAGCGGACGCTTCAGATTTCGCGATTGGTGCAGTGCTTTCCCAAAATGGTCAGCCCGTGGCTTTTTTCAGCCGAACATTAAATGAAACCCAAAGAAACTATTCCGCAACAGAGAGAGAAACTCTCGCAGTGTTAGCATCAGTACAGAAATTTCGTGTGTTCTTTGGAAGTTCTCCAGTAACTGTATATACCGACCACGCGGCGGTCACTAGACTCTATTCTGGAAAAAATTTATCACCCAGATTAATAAGGTGGGCTCTCAAATTACAGGAATATAACCTAATAATTAAACATACGCCGGGAAAGGAAAATGTTGTGGCAGATGCTTTAAGCAGAATTAACTTAGATGAAAATGGAAGTGTAATTAAGATAGCCATGTTAACATCCAAAGTATTAGATTCTCGTGAAACAGTAATAGCCGAACTCAAAAAAGATCCGGAGTTCAAAAATATATACAATTATTTGGCCGACCCTGAGAATTTCAATCATCCGGATATTGTGCCGATAAGAAATAGGGCCGAAAATTACGAATTAATTGACGGACTGTTATTCTATACGAAAGCTACTAATGAGAATCATGAATATAGACCGGTTATCCCAGCTAGCATGAGGTTGAATGTATTAGAAGAGTTGCATGATTGTGCCATTTCGGCTCATTTAGGTATAAGAAAAACTGTTCAGAGAGTTCGCGAGGCAGTTTTCTTTCCAGAACTGCAAAAGTTTACTAGGGCGTATGTCCAGTCGTGCCCAACATGTCAATTAAATAATTATGTTAATTTCCGCCCGGCCGGGTTCCTAAATAGTATTAAATCAGAATTCCCAAATCAAATAATAGGCATCGATTTACTTGGACCTTACCCTCGAAGTAAAGTTAATAAAAGCCGATATCTTTTAGTTATAGTGGATCATTTTAGCAAATGGTTAGAGTTAATTCCGTTAAAACGCGCGTCTGCAAAAATTGTAGTAGATTCAATTCTAAATAAGTATATTTTAAAATACGGGGCGCCCCTAAAAGTTATTTCAGACAATGGTCCTCAGTTTGTTAGTAAAATGTTTGAGGAAATGTGTGCAAAACTGGGCATACGTCATCTAAAGATGGTCCCGTATCGTCCGCAGTCAAACATAGCGGAACGGGTGAATAGAAATGTAGTGAAAATAATTCGTAGTTATGTGAAAAACTATCACTCTACCTGGGATAGCCATATAAATGAATTTGCATTTGCACTTAGGACCGCCAAACACGATACTACACAAAAAACACCCGCTGAACTCTTCTTAGGAAGAAAGATCTTGACCCCCCTAGATAAACTGTTCTTTGTACAGGAAAGGGCAGAAGAATTTAAAATGAGTGATATACAAAAGTTAATACGGGAAGCGACGGGAAATATAGAAATGGCCCAAAGAAAACAGAAATTGTATTATGACCTAAAAAGAAGAGAGGTCAAGTACAATGTGGGAGATGAAGTGTTGAAGATTAAACACAACTTGTCAAATGCCCCAGAGGAAAAGGTGGGGAAATTTTTTCCGCGTTTTGAAGGCCCGTTCACAATTGAACAAATTACGGGGGCAGTGGTTATATTAAAAAGAAATGATGGTCAAACGCTCAAAGCGAATGTGGACCAAATAAAACCGTTCTATAATCGCAGCAAAATGGCTGTATTTAAAGATTCGTTTCAGGATCCGAGGCAATCGACTAGCCAGGAAGATATACGTCAGCAAAAACAGCAGGAACCAGCTACAACGGCATCGAAATGTCAGAAGAAGAAAGCTCCCCCTCAACAAAGAAATAAGAACCAAAAAGGTGGTTTCAAAAGAAAGTCTCACGATGCAGGTGAACAAATCTACGAACGGAATTACGAGCGCACCAAGAGAAGAAAGCAGAATGGGCAAGGGAAGCCCAATGTATCCAAAAGAACTGTGGAATCATCGGACAGGTGCCTGAGAAGCAAGAAACGCCGATTGCAGCCTGAGAATCAACTTCCCGAATACAGCAGGAACCAGGACAAGCAACGAGCAAGGGCCCAGGAGAGAAGGGCCCAGTCCACCAAACGTCCAGCGGAGCAACCTCCTCTACAAAGGAAATTGCCGAGGATACAACGACAGAATGTCAAAAGAAAAAGAGATCAGCAGGCTCCGAAAGAACAACAACGAAAAACGAGGAAACTAAACCAAGCTACAACTTACTCAAGTTTTAAAGATTGGGCCAAGAAAAGGATGGACGATCATAATAAGATAAGTACAATTTCGTATTCAAAAGTTTAGTTAATTTTTTAGTATACTGCAAGTTGCAGGGCCGATTTTACCTCAAGCGAGGTTGACTTTTACGCCAAGTGGGCGATAAGTTCTCATATGGAAAGTAAAATGTTTTGTTAAAAAATTTGTAATTTTTAAAGATTTAAAGTCACTTAATGTTTGTAAATAGATTAATTTTGTAAAAGCAATGAAGTGCTGAAAAAGAAAATGTTAACTAAATGATTTTGTATGACGCTTTGTCGAAAGACTTGTAAAATGTCTGGAATGAAAATTCGGAAAATTGAAAAACACGATTTAGTCTGTGGACTATTATTTCAATGTAATTTGATATTTCAAGAAAGTACCTTGAGAAAGGAATAGGAAGCACTTGCTGTAAGCTTAGAAATTTAACCTACATGTGTATTTCATGATTGCTATGAAATTTAATGTGTTATGAAATGTAATAATAGTATTATGCTAGCAATGCACGCTAAGTGCAATATTAATGTCAATGTGGTGTGCAAACTGCGAATTTGTATGCATGAAAAGTTAAATTTTGACTATTTTAGAATGCAAGTGTTAATTAGGCTCTCCACCAAATACACTTAAAGCGTTAGACATAAAGCTAGTGAGAACCTTAGGATTAGCTGGTTATAGGGCGTTTTTTTCAGGTCTCGTATGTCAAGTTCTAACTAATGTTAGTCGATGGTAGGTGGAAGAGTTGAACACCCCCGAACACATAAAAACCCACAATGGCGGTTTGCTTTGCATCCAACACCGGTGAGAGGGCATGGGGGGAAGAATTTAATGGTGCTTGAATGATAATATGTGTGTGTGCGAATTTACACAGGTAAAAATAAGGATTTGCACCACCTAGAATATTCTGTTATTATGTTATACTAAAATTGTTTTCCTTAACAGAAAAAAAAAATAAGGATTTGTACCACTTAGAATTATGCTGTTATTATGTCATACTAAAGTTATTTTCCTTCCAGATTTTGCTGGAAGGAGTAAGACGTATTGCAAGAATAAGACGTATTAACAGAAATGTTGAAGATTGTTGTTCCAGAAAATGTCGTTTGTATTTTACACAAACATATATTGCCTTGTAAAAGTTGGCCTAAGTTTAGAATAGTGAAATTTTCGACTATTTAGAATTGCGAGTTTCAACATGGTCCGTTTGGACCAAAGTAGTTTAACTATCGCAATTCTGGCGGGAAGTATGTAAGGTTTTAGTTAAACTAACCAAGTTTTATTTTAATTTAAATCTTTTCTATCTCCTCTCTGCTTCAACTTCCTGTCAGAAGAAGCGCGCGTTTTTAGCTTATGCTAATTTTGAAGTACAGCCGAGTACTATTTAAGCCAGAGGTAGAAACCTCTCGGTGTGTGAGAGCTTTGCCTCAGATCACGGTCACGCCGCTCAACGTTCGTCTGACCAGCTAGCAGTTTAAATTTATAAGCCATAGTGCTTACTACGTGATTGCATTGTAAAATAAATTAAAGTGCGGTAGTATTTAGTATACCTTGCTACGCACCCTTTTAGATAGAGGCCAACTTCCGCGAATTGCTCTGCGAAGCAAAGTTTAATTTAATTTCTATTTTAGGTTTAGTATTTAAATTTATTTGATTGTTAAGTTCGACCAAAGTGTGGTCTTTTACTTTCTGTATCTCTCCCGAATTGGGAGGTTTGTTATTAATAGTGATTTAATAAAAGATGATTTCAAATCCCTTTCACGTGCAGTTATTCTCCAGCCCAGCAGTTACATCAGAACATAGCGTACCTTCCGCTCCCTGTTCCAGTTCAGGACTTAGAACTTGAGGATAAGAACCCTTTACAGAATTTACAATGTTTCCAAAAAGAATGCACAGAACACTAAGTCCTGACAACTATAGAGGATGGTCGAAGTAAATTATGGGTAACTAATTGTTCTCGGCGAACCCAACTGATACCGAAAGCGGGGAATGTAGGCTGTTTAACGATCATAAGAAACGTCTCTATTTGCTCGCTAAGTGGTCAGACTCCAGAAGGTTCCAAGGGACATAGGTCCTGAAAAAGGTTACCTCAAGGAAACGTAAAGGAAATTTTAGATTCTGATCTGACCAATGCTGAGAAAGACGATCTATTGTCTATTAGATGAATTTAGTGACATTTTTGACTTTAACAGTATTGCGAGAAAATCCCTATGCAACGCGGTGAAGCACAAGATTGATACAGGTGACAGTGCACCAATCAAACAGAGGCCGTACCGTGTGTCAGCCACTGAGAGGCGTCTTATTGCAGACGAACTGCAACGAATGCTAAAAGAAGACGTGAACAACCGTCAGACAGTCCATAGTCATCTCCAGTCGTGTTTGTGAAGAAGGAAAACGGTGAATGGCGTTTTTGTCTCGATTACAGAAAATTGAACAAGGTAACCAAAAAGGACGTCTATCCGTAGCCTCGCATCGGCGACGCTTTGGATTGAATGGCTGGTGCAAAAATTTGCTCTGTGATGGATCTGAACTCAGGTTACTGGCAAATAGAGGTTGATTGGTCTCTATGCCGTTCGGAATATGCAATGCTCCAGCCACATTCGAACGGATGATGGACACGGTACTAAGAGACCTCAAATGGAATATTTGCCTTTGCTACCTCGACGACATAATCGTGTACGCACCTAATTTTAAAAAACACCAAAAGCGTTCTCGGGAAATACTGAAATGTATCCAAAGAGCAGAACTGACGCCAAATTCCAAGAAATGTTCATTCGGCAAAAAGAAGCTGACTATACTGGGACACTTAGTCGATCAACATGAGGTATATCTCGATCCGCAAA
Source organism: Stegodyphus mimosarum (assembly GCA_000611955.2). Classification (NCBI taxonomy): domain Eukaryota; kingdom Metazoa; phylum Arthropoda; class Arachnida; order Araneae; family Eresidae; genus Stegodyphus; species Stegodyphus mimosarum. Next base: position 100,670 of record KK115171.1, read on the forward strand.
AGGTACAGGCTGTAACAAAGTTCCCAGTTCTGTAAAATATCGCCGATGTCCGAAGTTTTCTGGGCTTGTGCTCCTACTACCGACGATTTATTAAAAATTTTGCGGATATTGCAAAACCCCTGCATCACTTGTTGAAGAAAGATGGAAGATTTTCTTCGAACACGTTACAGATTAAATCTTTCGCAATGCTCAAAAGTTGCTGACCAGTATCACTGCTTGGGGACATTTTATTCCAGGTGCAGAAACGAGGATACATTCTGACGCTAGCGGCTATGGCATCGGTGCAGTACTGGTTCGGATTCAGGATGGCAAAGAAAGACCAATAGCCTATGCATCCAGATCCCTTACTGCAGCTGAAAGGAATTATTCCACGATCGAAAAAGAATGCCTTGCCGTCATCTAAGCAATCAGTAAACTCAGGCCATATCTCTACGGAAAACCGTTCACGGTAGTCACGGGTCACCACTCTTTATGTTAGCTGACCAATGTTAAGGATCCACCCGGAAGACTTGCACGGTGGGCTCTCAGGTTGCAGGAATACGACATAAATATCGCCTACGAGAGCGGTCGCAAACACTCCGATGTCGATTAACTATCAAGGAAACCCCTTATAGAAACAATAAATGAGAATAATGAAGACGTGCCTTTCTTCGCTGCAACCGTAGATTACGGAAAAGAGCAGCAGAAGGACAAACAATTAAAATCCATTATTACAACTCTCGAGAGAGGTGACGCATATCAAAATTGACAATTAAGAAATGTTATACTGTACAAAAGAAGTTTTGATCTTATAGGACAGCAATGGCTCTTGATAGTACCAAAGGAACTTCGTAGCGTGGTTCTAAGAGGTCTTCATGATGCCCCAACCGCAAGTCATCTCGGATTTGGCAAATCCGAGATGGAATAAAATGTACGACCGAATAAGGAGGAAGTACTATTGTCCAGGGCTATATGGGAGCACACGGCGATATGTATCACACTGTCGAGAACGCCAAAGACGGAAATCATCGCCGCAACTTCCACCAGGACAGCTTCATCGGATAAAAACCCTTGACACACCGTTTACCAAAATTGGAATAGATCTACTTGGACCCTTTTCTACTACTCGAAATGGATACCGATGGATTATAGTTTGCACAGATTATCTTACCAGATTTAGTCACAAAGGCAATACCGACAGCTGAGGGCACCGAAATTGCCAAGTTAATATTTAAAGAAATTGTACTGAACATGGTGCCGCCAAAGAGATGATAAGTGACCGAGGACGCAACTTCCTGCAACTTCCTATCCACCGTTGCTAAAGACCCCTCAGGGGCTCACTTTTGTGAGTACGGGTGTGGCTATCCCGAGATACCCTAGCCCTTCAGGGGATCATCTTCTTGATGAGACGGGTGTCACGATCCTGGAGCCCCAGTGATCTATCCTCTTTTCCGTCTCCTCTCCTCTGAGCTGAAGCTTTGCTCCTTCATTTCTCCCTTGCGGTTTTCCTCTTCGGAGTATGGGGCTTGCTATGACAGACTGGAACAGCCCTTGTCTCTGGTTCTGAAGTGGCGAGAAAACTGCCCATGTGTTTGCCGTGCGTGGAGACCCGTGTCGCTGGAAAAGAAGGTCCTGGTAGTTGAGGGGCGAGGTAGTGTCCCCAACACACTGCTTTGGCCTCCGCTTCAGCTAAACGGGAGGCGCCTTTTTGTTCTGACGGGTGTCAACCGGCTGGAAATAGAGGAGGGTCTAGAAGTTCCCAGTCATCTCCTCCCACGAAAAACTAAAAAGCAGCACAGAAAGAACAAACAGAAATCGTAATGGCCAGCCTCGTCTCATGGATCTGTCGCGGTTTCCACCGAAATTTGCTCGATATCAAAACTATAATGAATGCTTATCATCCTGTGTGCTTAGCAATACAAGAAACAAATCTAAAACCAGAACAGCAAGCAAAACTTTGGAGGTTCTCTTTGCTCAGGAAAGAAAATCTTGCAGGTGAACGTGCCAGTGGGGGTGTAGGTCGCTTCACCTCACTGGAGTATCCATCAAATGCGCTTTCTTTGACGACATCCCTCCAAGTTGTCGCTACCCAAATAAATTTAAACATTGTTGTTTTAGTCGTTTCTCTGTATTTGCCTCCAAATGAGCATATTGATCAGCAGGATTTAAATGATCTTATAGAGTAGTTGCCTGCGCCATTTATCATAAAAGGGAATTTTAATGGCCATAGTCCGCTCTGGGGAAGTAAAGACACAAATTCCCGAGGAAGACAAATTGAGCAGATGATCGGAGATCATAGCCTATGTCTCCTGAATAATGGGCAGAGTACATACTTCCATGAGCCTTCAATGACTTTTCACGCTCTCGATCTTGCCATCTGTTCACCATCTCTGTTGCCATTTTGCACTTTTAGTGTGGGAAACGATCTTTACAACAGCGATCATTATCCCATTTTTGTATCGCTTGCACGAAGAGGAGCAAAGCCCATGTCGAAATCCCCTCGGTTCATACTTGATAGGGCAGACTGGGAACTCTTCTTTTCCACTGCAGATCTCACAGAGAACATGGTAGAAGATGGGCCTCTCGATGATGCAGTTGAAGCAGTAACTAATACTATTATACAGGCAGCTGTGCTTTCCATTCCTAGAACATCAGGAAGGATGCTCAAGTATTCGAAACTATGGTGGAATCGTGACTGTCATGAAGCACTGAAAAAACAGAGAAAAGTGTGGGGCATTTTTCGTAGGTGTCCTACTTTGCAAAACCTTATAGCGTTTAAAAGAGCCAAAACAAATGCACGAAAAGTAAGACTGCAGAGCCAGAGGGATTCCTGGATTTCATATGTGTCTTCAATAACATCCTCTACACCAAGTAAACGAGTTTGGGAGAGAGTTAAAAAAGCATGTGGAATATATAAAGACCACTCACTTCCCGTTTTGGAAAAAGATGGCCGAGTGATTAGCTCCGTAGAAGAAATTGCAAATACTATTGGTGAGACGTTTTCTGCCGTTTCTTCCAGCACAAATTATTCTCCCGCATTTCTTTCTATTAAGCAGCGCTCCGAAAAAAAACCCCATTGCTTTCAATTCCCCCAACTCTGAACCCTACAATAGGGATTTTACTATGCTTGAGTTAAAGAGAGCTTTGTTCCAGACACACAAATCTTGTCCGGGTCTTGACGGCGTGAGCTACGATATGCTGAAGCATCTATCCTATAAGTTACTGAACGCCCTTCTCACTCTTTACAATAGGGTGTGGAAGGAACATACTTTCCCCAGTGCATGGAGGAGAGCTGTTGTCATTCCTATCGCTAAGCCAGGAAAAGACCCGCGGAATCCCTCGAATTATCGGCCAATAGCCCTTACGAGCTGCATATGCAAACTGTTTGAAAAGATGGTAAACAGCCGCCTAGTGTATTTCTTAGAAAAGAATAATATATTGTCACCTTATCAAAGCGGTTTCCGAAAGGGAAGGACCACTCTAGATAATATGCTCCTTTTGGAAACATCTATTCGTAAAGCTTTCCTTAGAAGAAACCATCTTGTCTCTATTTTTTTTGACATTGAAAAAGCTTATGATAAGGCATGGAGGTATGGGATCCTTCGTGATCTCCATGATAGTGACTTGCGTGGCAACCTACCACTTTTCATTCAGAATTTTTTAAGTTCTAGGACCTTCCAAGTTAAGATTGGCTCTGTTTTGTCAGAAATCTTTGAACAAGAAGAGGGTGTGCCTCAAGGCTCTGTTCTTAGTGTCACTCTATTTGCTCTGAAAATCAACTCTGTATTAAAAGAACTTCCTCCTACTATTTTAGGATCTTTGTATGTTGACGACCTCCAGATTAGTTGTCGAGGGGCAGATATGAGACATATAGAGAGGCAGCTGCAGATCGCATTGAATAAGATCCACGAATGGTCAGTCAACCAAGGATTTACGTTTTCTGAACAGAAGACCGTCTGCTTGCAATTTTGTAGAAAGAGAGGTCTCCATCCTGAGCCTGAATTACACCTTAATGGATCTATCATTCCAGTTGCACCTGAAGCAAAATTTTTAGGAGTGATTTTCGATCAGAAACTGACTTTCATTTCTCATGTTTCACAGCTGAGAAAGAAGTGTATAAAAGTACTTATTAAAAGTATATTCTAAAAAGTATATTCTAAAAGTCCTGTCGAATACCTCCTGGGGTGCTGATCGATGCTCCATGCTTCGCATCTATAGAGCGCTTGTCCGCTCTAGACTGGACTATGGCTCAGCTATCTACGCGTCAGCTCGGTCATCTGTGTTGGTCTTCTGTGCATCATCAAGCTCTGAGGATTTGTTCTGGAGCTTTCAGAACATTTCCTGTCCAGAGTCTTTATGTTGATTGTCATCACTTCGTTTGAGGCGTGAGCAGTTGTCACTCTTGCATTATTTTAGCATTTTATCACTACCTGACAATCCTAATAGGCTAGATTTGACTGATAACAGCTGTGACATTTTATTTGATGCACGGCCATCCTGTGTGCCTCCGTTTTCTTTGAGAGTTCGTTCTCTGATCGAGGAACTCTCCCTGTCTGATATATCTCCCCAAGCCATGCAATACTTCGAAATTCCTCCTTGGGAACAGGCAGGAATCCAGATTTTTGAAATTTTTTCCCACCAGATGATAAAAAATTCTAACAGTGTCATCTGTACCCAACGTTTTGCTGATCACAGGTATAAATATCAAGAATATGTTCCAGTATACACAGATGGTTCGAAGTCAACTTGTCATGTCCGGACGGCATTTGTAATTGGTGACCATGTAGAAGGCAGAAGTTTGCACCACGCTTCCTGAGTCTTAACAGCTGCACTTACCGCAATAGATCATTCACTTTTGTACGTATCAAAGCGACGGCAGAAAAAGTTCATAGTTTATTCAGATTCCTACAGCGTGCTTAAAGTTTCAGAAGGTTTTTCGAACACCCATAATCCGGTAATTTTTGATATCCTGAAACTGAACTCAAACATAACAAGGCTCGGATTTGAAATTCTCTATTGCTGTATTCCCGGGCATACCGGTATAAAAGGCAATGAGCGGGCAGATGTCGTCGCAAAATCAGGTGTTGAAATATCCAGTCGCCTCATCCCTATCACAGACATTAGCAGTTTTATCCAGCAAAAGGTATTGGAAAAATGGCAGCAGTTTTGGGATGTTCAGTCTTGTAATAAATTAAAGAGCGTGAAACATAGAATCGAACTTTGGCATTTTACTGGAAAACGTAAGGAGGAAGTTGTTTTGTCTAGATTTAGAATCGTTCACACCAGAATGACCCATAACTATCCTTTAAATGCTGACAATGAGCCCCTGTGCTCAAAATGTGGTGTATGTTTAACGGTCCGTCACGTTTTAGTTGAATGTCCATCTTTTAATAGTATTCGTCAGAAATATTTTAACAGCTGTGACTTACCTCTCGACCATTTAATTGGAAGAGAGGTCAATCGTAACTTATTTTACTATTTAAAAGACATTGGTGTTTATCAACTCATTTGAACTGATTTTAATTTTGTATATTAGTTTCAACGCTCGTGATTTTAGCTGATTTTATGCGACCTGATCCCCTGAATTTTGTATATTCCTTTATCTACTTGTTTAATTCATAGCTATTTTAATTTCATTGTCTTTTATATCACTTTATATCTCATCACCTTGTGTTTGGCGCGGTAGAACCATTTCTGGTTTTCTCCCAAAAATTTCACCCACCACCACCGCCGTTGCTAAAGAAGTCATTCAACTATGCAAGACGTCTCATCTTATGAGGACTGCACACCAGCCTCAGACCAAGGGCTTAACTGAAGGATTCAGTAAGACACTGGCAAACATGCTGTCCATCTACGTAGACGTTGAACACAAAAATTGGGATACTGTTCTACCATTTGTAACATATGCCTATAATTCAGCCAAACAAGACACAACAGAATTTAGCCCCTTCTTTCTCATTTATGGTAGACATATCCAGACTCCTCTCGACGTAATTTTTCCATACAGTATCGAAGATTTCGACTATAGGTTTTCGCAACATATGATCACTAGAACTGAAGAAGCTAGACAGCTTGCAAAACTCAATATTCTTAAAGCGCAAACCACAGACAAGCGCCGATATGACGAGAGGCATCGACCTGTCAGCTACAACATTGAAGACTTAGTCTGGGTCTTCATTTCAGTACGAAAGGTTGGATTATCCGAAAAGCTCCTAAGACGTTACTTCGGATCGTATCGAATAACACGACAGCTCTCTGACGTGACGTACGAAGTAGAAAGCATAGAACAAAATAGGAAACAACGGAATTCAAAAGACATCGTTCACGTATTGAGATTGAAGCCCTATCTTGATCAAAAGTACAACTAGACGATGAAAGAAAGCCCAATATTTCCAGGAAACTTGTTACAAGTAACCAGACCAGATCGTAGCGGGACGCTGCTTTTTCCTAAGAAGGGGGACATGTCGCGAAAATTGCCCCTTTCGACTGAGCTCCTCATAGTTCAGTGGCGAAGACGCAGGACTCGAGACCCGAAGGTTCCGGGCTCGCAAACTATCAAAAGCAAGATGCCTGATAATTGGTTTTTATGTAAATTTCCTTCTTATTAACCTGTTTTCTTCATGTTCCAGAACATTCCGAGTCTGGAATATTCCAGCTTGCTCATCAGCTGTCGTTCTTCATTCAGTTCGAAATTAATAGGAATTTAGTATTGATTCGATTTAATTGAGTACTTGCCTGTTCATTTGTACGGTCCCTTCATCTACGCGATAATATTTTACTTTTATTCAAGAAATCATCGTAATTATTTACTATTGGAAAGTGTCAATTTTCAAGTTTTCTCATCAGAAGATATGCCATAATTGTGATAGGCGCCGACTAATAATTGCTTACTCATTCACGTAATGCTGTTTACAAAATAAGTAGTACCCAGCATTTCTGTGTATATTTTTCTTCACGTACTTTAACATAAGATGACCACAAAAAATGCCTACCGTACGAGTAAAAATAATTTATGGTAGTAAAGACCACCAGGTCGAAGAGTCCCGACCAAGTTTAGATCCCATATCCCTATTACAACTCAATTTGGGGAGAAAGATTAATTTATTTTATCAATAATATACTTACTGCCACTAATAAGGCGGGTATTCCAGCTTAAAAGCCGGACTTATGAGAGAATACCCGGTTTGTGCCTCTGACCTACGACAGATGCCCCGGTTTGTAAGTCAAACTTAAATCAGATGCCTTAAGCAGTAAGACTAAGTCCCGATTATCGGCCAGACTTAAGACAAATGTCCCGGTTAGTCAGTCACTTAACATACGTAGATGTCCCATTTGTCAGGTGGACTTGAGACATGTGTCCCGGTTAGTCAGTCAGACGTAAGACAGATGTCCCGATCTGTCACTCAAACGTAAGGCAAATGTCTGAGTTCATCGGTCAGACTTAAGACAAGTGTCCCAGGTAGTGGCAAGATTTCTATCGTGGTTTGTCGATTACACTTGAGGCAAATATCCCAGTCTGTCATTCAGACTTAACGACAAGCATCTTGGTTTGTCAATCTGATTTAAAGCGAACATCACATTTCATGGAAAAAGCGAATAATCCAAACAGATTTTGCCGGCGATAAATTCAAAATTTAACTTAATATAGACAATAAACTTAAAAGATTTAATTAAATATTCACAAATATATATAGACATACACAACAAAATAGTTAGAATGCATGACACATGAAACAATATTTCTTAATGAAACAAATACGGAGTTCATTTATGCACATAACGAGAATGTTCTTCGTTTCCCCTTTTTACAGAAAAAGGTCGAGATTTGTTATTTCTAAAAGCTGTAAATGGTTATAAATTTTTGTTAAGAAGACATGTGTTATTCTCATCTGAAAGTTCTTTCAAGAATCAGTATCCGCAGATCTCAAAGGCATTTGTATGTGTTTCGGAGCTAGAACAAGATGAATGCATTTGACACTTTAGTTATACAATCAAACCCTGCTATAACGAGTTTTAAGTACCTGAGAGTTTGGCTCGTTATATCAGATCCTTATATAGATCGGATAAGAAAAAGGATTTTTTTCGCTAAAAAGTGTAAAAATTAACGGATTAATCACAAATGAAATGTTCACACTGTCCCATCTGCTAAAAGCAAGAGCATAATAACTCTATTTCCTTTAAATAAAAAAAGTTATATTAAGATTTGATTACAGTTATTATTACCTGCAATCAGAGGAGGAAGATAGAGATGATTTGATCGGCGGAGCTAATCTGCATAGTAAATGGGCTGTCACCTTCATGCAAGTTCACTAAAGTACAAGGGTGCCTTAGCATTAAGACATAAAAGGTTAATGGCACTGTACCAAGCTTGAAATTTTAGCATGAAAAATGATGCCCATATGAAGATAATAGCAAAGAGTCGTCGATTTCAATAAAGATGCCGGCATATGTAGAAATTTCAGTGTCCTTTGAAGGATTAAGAGAACAATCACCGACTGGAATGGAAGTGTCAGTATCCTTTGCAAGTTATCGATTGTTCATTCAAGACATAAGGGGTGCTCGGCGCCGTTATGAAGTTCGATTTACAACAGGAAGAATGAAACCTTCATCAAAATGCAATGCCCATAGTCGGGTCTTTAGTTTAATGAGTAGTCAGTCACCCACGTGCTTAAAGGTGCCCGCACCTTTATGAATTTCAGTTTAGAGCTTGGAGGGAGTAACTTCCATCAACGTAAACTAGTGATCGACTTGCATAAAGATGAGGCACAGTTATGAAGATGTCCCGTTTCCGAGAGCTTTTCAAGTTGGGAAGCAACGCCGATTTAAAAGGAATCCAAACTGCCGTGAATTCATTTCTAAAGAGCCTGATTCAGATTCTAATGTAAAATATATTAATACTTAGTTAGATTTTCTAACCTTTTGGTTCTTTGCCTAATTTTATTTTATAATTTTCTTACAGTGTTACACCGTGAAAACTTCGAGTTCAGAAAGAAAGCTTTTATTTATCGAAGTACTTCTAAATTAACATACTTTTAAAATTAAATTAATTATTAATGTACATACTACTGTGCAGATAAACTTAATAATATATTTATATTGATATAAAACAAAATTCAATACATATATTAACTGTTTAAAGATTGCTTAAATCTTCCTCTTAAAGTTCTACAAATATCTATGGTAGATTAAGCAGAGGTGAGGAATGGAGTTAGCACAATTTAAGTTTCCTTAATTCAATAAATTTAATTTATTGTTCGGAAAGGCTAAAAATTAAAAACGGAAGATTCGACGACCTACTGGTAAATGTGTTGAAAAACCGACAGTCTCTACGGCAGTACTGAGATATCTGGCGATTACGGGGAAAATGGTTTTCGTTTTCCTTAGAGTTTAATAAAATGTGATTAAATATAGAGACAATCTCACGGGACTAGAAAGTTCGTTATATCCGAAATTCTTGCGTTTTGAGTATCCGCTATAACTGTATAAAATAGCGTTACAAATACAGGAAACTTGACGGAACCAAAACGTTCGTTATATTCCTTAATTCGTTCATCGAATTTCCATGCGTTATGGATCTTCGCTGTAACCTTATAAAATAACATTAAGTGGACAGAAAATTTGTCGGGACCAAAAAGCCCATTATAGCCGATGTTCATGCGCTCTGGATATTCGTTATACCAGTATAAAATAACATTCAGTGTACAGGAATCTGATGGGGCAAAAAAGCTCGTTACATGCGATTTTCATGCGTTTGGGATGTTTGCTATAGTAGTATAAATTATCATTAAGTATGCGGGAATTCTGACGGAACCAAAGAGCTCGTTGTAATGGAATTTCATGCGCTTTGGATATTCGCTATAACCGTTTAAAATAACGTTAAGTGTACAGAAAATTTGGTGGGACCATAAAATTCGTTATATCCGATTTTCATGCGTTTTAAATGTTTGTTATAGCAGTATAAAATAACGTTAAGCATGCAGGAGATAAGACGGGACCAAAAAGCTCATTATATCTGATTGCCATGTAGTTTGGATGCTTGTTCTAGCCGAATAAATTAACATTCAGAGTACTAGAAATCTGACGTGGCGCTAAAGCTTGTTATATCCAAATTTCTTCTTTTTGCGGTATTCGTTATAGCAATACGAAATAGATATAAGTAGACAGGTAATCTGGCAAGACCAAAAAGATTGTTTTATCCGATTTTCAAATATTCTGGATGTCCGTTATAGTGGTATAAAATAACGTTAAGTATACTGGAAATTTAACGGGACCAAAACATCTGTTCGTTATATCCGATTTTCATGCGTTTTTGATGTTCGTTATAGGAGTATAAAATAACAAGCAGTGTATGGTAAATTTGACGGAGCCGAAAAGCTCGTTTTTGGATTTCCATGCGTTTTGGATGTTTGCTTTATTGGAATAAAATAACATTAACTATACTGCGAAAATTTTGGTTTGCTTCATCCGAAAATTCATTACATTCGATTTTGATACATTTAGGATGTTCGCTATAGCCTTATGAATTTTACGTTGTTATATCTACTTCTATCGAACCAAAACGTTTGTTATATCTACTTTTCATGCGTTTTGGATGTCATCTATAGTGTTGTAAAATAACGCTAAGTATGGACGAAAGTCAACCGAAAGAAAACATTCGTTCGTTATATCCTATTTTTATGCATTTGGGATGTCCGCTATAGTCTTATAAAATAAAATTAAGTGCAGTGAAAATTTTAAGGGAACAGAAACTTCCTTCGTTATATCCGGGTTTGATTGCATCAGTACGAGGCTTCACAGCTGACTTATGAGGGAAAACTTAATTAATATTTCAGTCTTGTAGAACAGATACGTTAATTCTGGCACTATTTTTCAACTTTCGTTATCCTCTGCTCCACTAAACTTAGTAATTTGTCTGAGTACTGCTGAAGTAACATCATGGCTGCTTGAGGTTCTGTTTGTGCTTCAGGGTTGGCAGTCCTGGCACCGAAAGCAGTGGGTTGTAAGTTCTGTTGAGCTTGCCACACACCTTGCGCTAGCGTAGTTGTCATCGATGTCTTTTCTGCTGTGCTCAGTTGGGGGTCGACTGTGACCTAATGAAACAAAATTAAACAATTGAAAGTTAAACGAAGAGGTTACTTTCACGAAGCGTTGGTAAACAAATTTCAAAAATTAACAATCCGATGCCACAGATCGCGGCTTATATAAACTGTTGTAAATTTCGGTACATATTTTAAATACATCTGATTGCATTGTGCTTTTTGTATACTGTTTTATTTATTTATTTTTTTAATTTTGTGAATTTGGGATCACACGTTTTGTATATAATTTTATACGTATATATATGTTTCCTTCCACCATCTTACTGCATGGCTCATTGGTTTCGGCAGTTGTTTTTAACATGGTTCCGGGAGTTGTTGGCATGCCAATCATTCTTTTAAAGCTACTAAAAGTAGCTCTGTTCTTTAAATGCATTTCCTCTCTCCTTTGTTTAGTGTCAACGTTTATCTGTTGATACAGGAGTTGACTTCAAAGGAAACTGCACAATCCCCAAGAGAGAGGTAATCGCTTCATTTAAGTAGGTTAGTAAGTAAAGTAGTATTCTACTTGGCATTGGGGAAAGGAAGTCAATTCCAACAAAAATTCGTACATACGGGCATTTCAGATGTTTGAGAAAAAACAGATTTTGTCCTGTACCGATGAGAAAGAGTTGAAATAGCTCAACTAGATCGCGAGATGTGGGGGGGGCACTCCTGATGAGGCTTGATGATTTTCTCTAACGTTAAGCAGTCTCGGTATCAAAACTAAAAGAGCCACAAGAACTTTCTTGCCCGACGACGTTTATTACAGTGGTTGAGATCTCTTCTATGACAATTTGGGCTTTGGGGCTATACTATACTCGAACCGTCCAAATGGGTTCAGTTGTAGCTAGTTCAAATGTCCTAAATCCTACGCGGTTTGTTGAGACGACTCTACTCCCAGCTCGACTCCACTGCTCCGTCTAATCGAAGCGGAGCCGCCAATTTTCAGAGGGAATTTCAACCGGTTGCATTGAAGCTGAAGAGCGTATAGCCGTGATATCAGATCCAGCTTGTTCCCCGACTACAGTTGAATATCGAAAGACTATCTAGGCCATTTTCTACAACAAAACCGTTTGTCATGACAAATTCTCTGAAGATTCGACCCCTTGGATCTTCATAAAGAGAACCCCACAAATCACTTTTGGCGTTTAAATCGTCTAAAATTAAGATCTCTTAATTAGTAGACAGAAATCTTTCTGTTGTTTGCAATAAATTTATTAACTCTGTAGTATCAGTTATTGGTGGGCTGTAACAGTTCATGATTCTTAGGGATCTTTATTCAGTTCTAATGTTACTATATTGAGATTTTGTGTGGAAAAATTTTTTAAAAGGTTTATTCTCAAATTAACAACAACTGTTACTGCTTTAGAAATTAGGTCTGTATCAGCAATTATTTTGCATTGGGTGAAAAAGCCCACTGGCTTTCCATTCAGACAGATATGATTCTTGAATGAATGCCAAAACGATAGTCAAAAATTCCTGTTTTTAGTTGTGCTGTCGTAACATGTGATCTTGCTAAATTGATCTGAATAGCTTTTAAACAAGTCTTGGTAGGACTGTTAGCCATAATTAATAAGTCTTCTTAAATCATCTAATGCAAACTGTCTGCAAAGACAGTTTTTTAAAAAAGCTCAAGTGTTTATCATCTAATTGTTGACCATTATTTGCGTTACGCTCAGCCCAATTTATAAATTTTTGAAAGGAACTTTCATACGCTTTATGATTGTGGCCTATTTCTCCACAATGGCCACAAGCTTCTTCTGTTTGGCATTGTTTAGAAATGTGACGAAATTGGCAACATTTGAAACACTGAGTTGGTCTGAGGTATTCTTTGAGATTAAATCTCTCCCAATTTATGCATACTTTTCTGTTTTTAATCATTATTTTAAAAACTTCCGGAGAAGTTTTAAATAACCCAGTGGTTATTATTTTTCTGTTTTATTGGGAATTTAATCGTTAGACCGTTTACATCAAGTCCATCATTTTGGATTATTATGGCCGCTTTTTCTCCTTTGTAACATCTTTAGGGATGCTATAAATTATAATTCTCGGCAATTGTTTGTAAGGACGTACAATTGGATTTGCTGTTTTAATTCTGGTACAGAATTTAATTCCTCCTCTAAAGTTTCAAGATCTTGTTCTTTATTGGTTTTAATCAATAGACCTCCTTTAGAGACCTGTTTCAGTTTTTTTACTCCAATTTTAAGCTTGGTTGGGTCAATACTTTTGAGCAGCTTTTTCTTGATATTTTCAGGTTTTTCCCTTTCTTCATTGGGGTATAACATTGCTACGAATTATTCAATTGTTTCTTTTCTTTTTTTTTTTCTTCTAGTGACTGATCTTTCCTTCGAGGGACATTTCCCAATATCCGCATAGGATTCTTTTTCTTTTGTTATTTCTATTTGTCCCTCTTGTTTTGCCATTTGTTCAGTTAGCAAGTTAAACATCCATTGAAATTGATGTCTAATATCAGCTTCAACTGTTCTATTAGTCCTGAAGCTTTATTTTTAAGTACTACTTCTAAGTTCGCTATATAGGCTTTTGCTTCTTTGAGATATCTTTAGAGTCCATTCTATTTGCATTAAGATCATTAGAAGCCATTACACTATTTAGAGTGTCAGCTGACCTGGTACCCTGAGGTTCATACCAGGTCAGAAGTAGTACGCGATTTTGCTCAGGCTTTCACCATCAAAAGAGGGAGCCCCCGACCACGCCAAGGTACCCAAACATTGGGAAAGCAAATGAATTGCGTTAAAAAGAAACAATCTTATAATACATTGAAAAATCGCATTTCTAATATTCACCTTCTCTCAAATCGCTTTCCCCAGTGGTGCTGGTGGGGAGGGGATATCTGGCTTATAGCAGGCGGCTCAAATTATTTTTCGAAATTGGCCGTTTGACTTAGGTTAGGCGAAAAAGTTGAGTTAGCCTACGTTTCGTGTAAGCAAAGCAGTGGCACCGTTCTTGAGATTGCCGCTTGAGGAAGTTCCTAAATTTGCAGCCCCAATTCATGTACAAATAAATAACTAAAAACTGTGTCAAGACGGCATGTAAGGAAATAAAAATCCATGTTTATTTTCAAGGAAAATATTTAATTCCAATATTTTAAAATTACACTATTATTGTGCGTGTTTTTTTGCTAGCAAAACCATCGGTGACATCGTAGAGGTCTACCTGATTGCTCTTGCTTATTTCTTTAAACAGAAGACGAGTGTTTCTTAAATGAAAAATATACATTTACAGTTCTTAAATAATTCTGCAACTCCTTTTAGTTAGAAAACGCTTCCCACAATTAGCATCATTTATATCAGTTGAGAGGATAGTTCTCACTAGTATTACAATATTTGGAACTTTGTTGTGAATTTTGTATTCTAGAATAAATTTCAAAATTCCAAGAGGTCTGCGTTCCCACATTTGTGTTTCGATTTTCATAGGAATAAGAAAATAAAACTCTGAAATACTTCCTTCTTAACGAGGAATTCTTCCTTATGAATGTCACAGTGATCACAATTTAGTTTGACTCAAAATTTTCCGCTGAATGATAAAGGTATAATAAAAGTATGTAATTGCTGAAATCACGTGGTGATTACTTTACCAAAAATGCCAAAATCAGCATTACTTCTTATTTCACTTTTTTAAATTTATGTAATTACCAATGAGCAGTTTGGCAATGAAATCTGCCAATTTTGCAGTCGTGATTTCTTCAATATTTTCGTGAAAATATTGAATACATTTTCAAATATTTGTTTAAACAAACGTTTTAGCAGATACTAAATTTCTATTTCAAATGAACGAAAACTAAAGAAATTTAAAAAGTATTTTTATTATATTAATTGTAAACTTTAATTGTATAATTCTTTTCATAGTAATTGTAACTCGAAACATGGTACAGATTGTGCCATTAAAAGATCACTGTTATATGCGCTTGTTTGTTAAGTCATGATCATATTATAAATATCAATATTTGAATTTAAGGTTTTTATTATTAAAATATACTCTGCTTTTATAGCTTTAATTATGCACATATTTGTGAAAGAAAGAAAATTTACGTTTA